>CM026400.1:53565778-53659142 GCA_014843695.1 Archivesica marissinica
AGACGGGGTACCAGAAGTTATGGGAGGGTAGAACTCATCTGCCACAACGGCCACGCCTGGCCCAAAGACCTCCACTTCCCACAGTCCAGGCAGGTCCACATCTATGAAGGCGATGTGTGGGAAGCAATCCGACACACAACCCAGGATGAGCCAATCGCAGTCTGGCTCTTGGGTGGCAGGCAAGACAAGCAGCTGATTGTAGACCAGTTTGTCCTGCAGGATGGCCGCACCTACATAACTCAGGAGGACCACCAAAGGCTCCAGGAGGCCTGCACCCATCTAGGTGACGAATCTCTTGCCGACAGGGCCTTTGGGGTAAACCATGCGGCGAGCATAGTGGCCAAAGAAAGGAACGGCTGGAAGCCCACCCCGACGTTCTTCGCAGATGATATCCAAAAGGCCTGTGTAGAACACGGCCATGGTGGCCTCTGGACCTCCATGGACTATGACACGAGAGACGTTGTCAGCATCGACATGAAGGCCTGCTACCCTGCCAGCTTCCAAGGCTTCGGCGAAGCGAAATCATACTTTGAGCGGTTTGGCCACCCTACCCACAGGATGACGAGAGTGGCTATTAATGGGCCTTTGCCCAAAGACATCAGCGCAGGGTTTGCTGAGGTCACAGAGTGGGTGTTCAAACAAGACAGTCATCCTGTAATCCCTGCCTGGTTTGGGAAGCATTTTGAGGAGAGGGGGTGGGCCCCCACACTCCTCCTCGCATACCTCACCGAATCTGGGCTCTTGACTCACCTGCGTGTCCGGGAGGCCATCATCTCCTATACCAAGCAGGAGGAGATCTGGCTCCCCGAGGATCGTGATCAGGGATGCAGCATTATTGGTAAGTTCACCCAGGGCGCCAAAGCTGAAGGCAAGCGACTGACGCGGCGCCTCGTGACTGACCAGGGAGAGCTGGATTACCTGGTGAGGGACACTCGCCAGAGTGGCACTCTTGTCGGAGCACCCCAAAAGTGCCCCCTTGGACATGTTCTCACGTACTATGACGGAAGCCAGCCACAGTATGCTCACTTGAGGGCGAGCATGCTCGCATATGCCCACATCAATCTCCTCAGCATGCTCCAGCGTTTCAACGCCAAGGAGGCTGTCCGGGTGGCCACAGACAGCATATACATCCAGAAGACGGCACTACACAAGCTCAAGGATGTCGAGGCCTATGTTGCCCACAGGACCTGCAACTGTGAAATTGACTTGTGCGTGAATTGTCTCCTGGGAATAGAGTATCTGCCCTCAGTAGAACCAGCCCAGTGGAGAGACAAGGGTGATCAGCTATATATGCCTCAGGAACATGCTGCATATGTCCCCAGGCTGGTATACCAAGGCCAACAAAAAGACTTACCACCGAGTCAGGCCCCCTGCTTCAATGACCCACTGACTCGGCACCAGTTGAGCTACCTGAATGGTGGGGGTGGTAGTGGCAAAACCACACGAGCGATCGAATCGTTCTGCACCAGAGACCCCCTGGTGTTCACCCCGACCCACCGTCTGGCCAAAGAGATGCGGGCCAGAGGGGTCAAGGCTCAGACCTACCATAGCTTCTTCCGCTGGAGTGGCCAGATTGACTGGACCCCAGAAAGGATGGGCCAAAAGTACATACCCCGCGTGATCATCTGGGACGAGGTTTGCACTGTCCCAAAGCTAATCCTGGAAGTGTTCCTAGACTGGTTAGACCAGAGAGGGGTCCACATCATCTGCTGTGGTGACCAGGGTCAGCCACCACCAATTGCAGGCGAGATGCCACATGACTGGCTGCGACATGCTGCCCACTACTATGAAGAGGTTGAGGTTGACCACAGAGCGAAAGACCCGGCCCTCAAACGGGAGATCCGCCTCCGGCCGGATCGTGTGCAGTGCTCGGCCATGAGAAAGGCCCTACCCACCTGCCTCGGATGGGACAGATTCATTGCAGTATGGAAGCCAGGCGACCGTATCGTGACCTCGAGACAGAAGGTGCGCAACCGCGCACAAGAGCTGCTATTCCATTACCATAAGGAGCACTTCCCTGACGAGCCGGTGCCCCTCCTCTATCGCCCAAAAGACACCCGAAGACAAAACATTATGGTGACCATCCCAGGGCCTGGTAGGCCAGAGCAGGAAGAGCTCGTCTTCAATGACATCGTTGAGGTGCCTGTCCACTATGCCCAAGAAGTTATGGACGGCAAGTGGGGACAAGACTGGGCTCTCGGCTATGCCATGACAGTCCACTCGAGCCAGGGGCTCACAATCCGCGATCCGCAAAGTCTGGATTATCGACGACTATCTCCAATGGTCGAACCTCGCATACCTCGCCGTCAGCCGCGTGGAGTACATGCACCAGCTCGAACGAGTAGTCTGCCCACCGGAAGAGGGTTCCGATGTGGCAGAGCCACTCACTGAGCAGCAGCTCCGCAAAGTCATCCAGAGAAAGCTTGTGGCATACAAGCACCATGATCAGGCCAAAGGTCTCCAGGGATTCAATCTCAAGGTCGATCACATCCTCGCACTCAAAGACGGCCAGCAGAACCGCTGCGCGGCATGCAACATCGAGCTCCTCTGGGTATACCAACCCAAAGATACCCAGCAGTTCAGTGTCGACCGGCTGGACAACACCCGAGGCCATACCCGTGACAATATCCGGCTGACGTGCCTGGAATGCAACAGAAAAAGGGGTTACGCGGTCCTCAACGCTTAAGAACCCCATCAGGTGGCAGCACTGTATCAGGAGGCACCACAAGCAGCTCTTCCCGGACAAACCCCCGCTGAGCGCCATCCAGCAGATAGTAGAGCACGGCCTCTTCAGGCTTGGTAACCGAGCGACCAAGCCGGTATACCCGGAGGGACCACACAGGGTCGGTCGCACGATGACGGCCACCCTCTAGTTCGCCGGGTTGGTAGAGGTAGCGAACGCCAACACCCGAGGGGAGCTTTCGCTCCGACGAGCCAACGGGACGGTGTGACGAAGCTGCGACCACGGATGAGGGCTTTTGTGCCACACTCTTGGCCTTGATCGCATTAGAAGGCTTCTTGCCAGTCAATCTGGTCACTTCGCCGTTCAAAGCCGCAACCACGGCAGGCAGCCGAGCCACCCATTCAGCCGATCGTTCTCCAGACGGAAGTCTCATCTCTTGGGCGTATTGGTGCCCAAAGAGCCGCTCTGCCAGGGTGCGATTGAAACGCTCCACACTCCCTTGGTCTCGATGGATATCTACACGGCCACGCCTGACAGAGACACCGTGTTTGGCCAGCAGTTGGTTCACCGCACCCATGAACTCGCGCCCCGGATCGACCTGAAGCAACTTTGGCCATTTCAGGGGGTTCCGCCTGTAAATCCTTTCAAGGGCGGCTGAGACCTCCTTAGCCTCTTTCGTGACCAGGGGCTCTGCCTCTTTGTACCGGGAGGCCACGTCAACGATGGTGAGGGCGTACTTGAACGTTTTGCGACCCGCCCTGTCGTGAGGCAGAAATAGGAGGTCGGCCTGGTGGACGTCGTTTGGCACCGGTACGTCGAACTTGGGTCGCGGTATGTGTCGTGGGGCGGGGAGGTAGATCTGCCAGATGGCCTGCTTCTTCAGCCAACCCCGTGTCACATCTTCGGAGACCTTAGCGGCCGCGGCGAGGTTTTTTATGGCTGCGAGCCCCTTCCAGTACCCGCGGGGACTGTAGTATAGCGAGCTAAGATTACTGTCGGTCATGGTATAAGCTAAGCTTGTGACATGGCTGTTTCGCTATCCAGCGCGCGAATGTATTCTAATAATCCTATGAGTCTCCAACATGCCCTGCGTGTCATCGGATCTAGCAACCCCGTTGTAGCTCTAAGGTCAGTTGGGCCTGATAGGACCCTGGTAGCGAATTTCTGCACAGCAGCGTGATCGGTACGCCACGACTCCAGGAATCGCCGCGCCGTGTTTATCATAGTATGACCAAGTGGGCCAGGATGTTTGTTTCGCTTGGCACAGTACCCGACCTCAAGCATTGCAAAGTACAGCTCCTCTGGTAAACCCATATCTATATAGAAAGGAAACAAAATCTCAAGCGCGACAATTACTTGGCGAGTTTGTATGCCACGAGGACTGTCGCGGTCATCCCCAGGACGGCGAAGACAATCTCACGATCTGTCTGGTCATCGCTAGGTGTATAGAAGTCTGAGAGCCCGGGCTGTCGTTCCGACACCAGCGGCGCGACATGCGGAAATACCTGCGCGTACTCACGGATCGCCGTGTCGACGTCCCGGAAAGTTTGCACGGCATGACCCTGACGGCGGAGTTCTTCGTTAATCCAATCAAGGCGCTCAGCCCGTTTGTTGGACCATGCTGACTGCGCGGCCTGGAGCTGTTCAACAGCTGTGTCGTGCCGTTTGAGCTCCTCGTCAACACCCGAGCTTCGCAGCTTCGAGAATATGTAGTTGCTACCGCTGAAGGCCAGCGCGTTGACCAGGGCGCCCCCAACTAGCATTGCGATCGAGGCCATCGTTGTTATACATACGTCTACTTCATGATATCTGCAGGTATGATCCCATGTTTAATTAGCATATCTTTCGTGGCCATGGCCAGGCCCACATCAAGAACTACCATGCCGACGTCATAACCATTGAAGTCCAGCTTGGGGGTAGCTGCTTTGAAGGCCATCTTACCCAGGCGTGCATAGCCCACATCCAGGCCAGATACCACAACCGAATGATACGCCGCATTGGCCAACATTTTTCCGTCAGTAGACATTGTTTTTCTTCGCGCGACTATTGCATATAGAATGGGTCAAGCGAAGTCTTTAAATGACTCGCTGTCGGAACGACAATGTTAGCTCGGGCGGGCATAGGTGTATGCGCCTCCCGCCTACTGTTCACAACAACCCATAAGGCACATGCAAGACCGCCAACGATCCACGGGGTCCAGAGCTCGCTACACTGGTACCAGTGTTCCGTCGCGGTTTCCACCGCTGACACATGCTGCGGGGCGACAGCCGTTTGTTCTCCAGCGTTGCCCTGTTCCACCGGGGCGACGGCAACTGAGGGTTTGTGATTCTCGAGTTTCGATGTTTGCAACGTGGCTTTGGCATCTCTGAGCTCGGCACGTATTTTATCTTCCTTGGCCGTCCGAGCCGCAGCCCCTGCCCGTCCTGCCGCTTGTTTTATAGGATCCTTCCGTCGTGCTGTTTGCAGCTTCGCAGGCGTCGTCTCTGGTGTCAGAACTACAGGATCTGTCACTCTCTCCGGTGTAGACATCGTTAGCTATGGTAAGCGGACATACGTGTCCAAATTGGCAATGCTTCGCAGTGGTTAACGCCGCGGTGAGCGGTGCAAGGTACATGCCATACCTGTGGTATAGCTCGCACGTGGCTGTGCTTAACGTGTGGCTGACGAACGGATCAGCTTCGAGGTCGGCAACTAGTCTCGGTTGATTTTCTGGTTGTATGGGTAGAAACATACTTGCTACTGCTGCGTAGAACTGAAGGGCTGCGGCCCCTAAGGTTTTTGCCATCGCGGCCCCGAGCTTTGCTTCATAGTGCGCATAGAGCCTCTCGATGTCATTGTCTGCCATATTGTCAACCTGGTCGGCTGTGAGCTGTCGCCCTAGATATTGTTTAGTCTGCCCCCCTGCTGCTAGTGCTGCAAGTCGTTGACGCTTGTCATCTTGACGGGCTCTCTCGTCTCCCGGCGTCTCGGCAGTCGGGACCGCTGTTTCCGTCGTCCCATCAATCGGGGCCGCGGCATCCATCAACTGATCAAGAAGTTTGTCGCAGTTCATTTTTCTGAGTGCTATCCGTACTCGCCTCTTAAGTCTAACATACTGCCACACGCACCACCCCAGTGTGGCGGAAATTATGATCTGGTTGATCAGCAGAATTGCTTCCCACATGCTAAGCTGTGAATAGCACTTTATAAGCAGCTGGTTGGTCCGTCTTTAACAGCAGCGTGCTGTGTTTTGTTCCTGCAAGCGTCTGCCGTACCGTGGCCCGCTCTTCATACGTGGGAATGACGTCATTCTCTCGAAGGCTCTCTTCGAAGGAGTCACGATCTTTGCAGTGAAAGACCGCGGCCCAGCGTGTTTGCTCGCGGAGATCCTTCAAAACTGAGTTGTATTTCTGGGTCAACACCCAGACGCTTTGCAGCGCATGCCGTCCGCTGAAGGCCAGCTCTGACAGCATGTCCTTCTTTTTGGTCATAGCTGTCTTGGCCGAGCAGTCGTCAATCACGTACAGGGTGGGCTCACCCTGGAACATGGTGTAGAAGACCCGCAGCCAGGTATGTAACTTTTCACAGGGGTCTAGTATGTAGACCTCGGGGTCCCTCCAGATCCAAGGGTGGCTCTGGTAAGTTGCGTTATGCGCAATCGTGGGGCAGAGGATCACTATGTGCCGAAAGATCCCGCGGTAGGGGCCCTCGAGCAAGTCCAGTATGAATACAGTTTTACCGCAACCAGTCTGACCGCATATGATGGCCGAGTGGGGGTCGCGGGGTAGCAGATCAGTAGAGCGCACTGACGAATCGACCATCTTCGATGTTGAGCTGTGCATCTGTAATGATGTACAGATACACGTTCAATGCGCCATCGGCGTCTGCTTCTTTGGCAATCTGGATTGTTACACCCTCTCTGGCATTCTCCACTCTGCGCCCACTGCCATGGAGTTGGTCATCATCGCTGGTCCGCAAATCGAGCCACAATGCGTATTTCGAAGTTAGGAACTCTGCCAGAGAGACGTCCGCGAGCTGTAGGTCTTTGGCGACCGCAGCAACCTCTGGGGCGCGCTTAGAGCCGCATGCAAACTGCTTTTTGGCTTCATCCCACTGCTGGTAGGCGCGCATGCCTTGGCTGTACAGCTGGTTGGGGACACCCTCAATTGTCACCTCAACCTTGGTAATTTTGGGATTGTAGAAGCTTTCGGTTTCTCTAGCCCCGGCCTCCTCGAACAGCATCAGGATTCCCTTCATCGAGCGGGCCGGGACGTTGATATTAATGTTCCACAGGGTGTCGTTTTTGTTTTTCGTTATTTTGCGATAACGAAGAACTCTGTCATAAAGGATTGCAAGCCGCCCGGTATACTGCTCTCTAATCCTTTGTGCGAGGTCGGGCAGCGTGACCATGCCGTACTCCAGTGAAATGTTTTCCACCGCATACGTCGAGTTCACGTCTGTAGCGATGAGAACACGGCTATAGTATTTGAACGTTAGTTCGTATTCCAGGCGGTCTGCCAGTGCGCTTTGATAGAATGGCATGTGGCTCTCCAGCAGCTCAAGGTCGAGTGGGATGTGGTAGCGGTTACCGTATGTCGCAGAAATTGCGTTGTGCGCGGCATCGTTATCTGCCTTGTTACCAGCATCGATTCTAAGTCTGGTTACGTTCCGATTGTTGCTAGTGTCAATGCCCTGATAGACCGCATTTTCAGGCTCTTGTGCAGTCTTCCAGAGATCTTGGTAACAGTAGTAGACATCGGAGTCATCGATAGACATAATCTCATTACCACTGATTTTGATAGTCGTTTTCTTGACTATGGCGTGGCCCAGGTTCTGGACGACGGTTCGATTTACGTCTGTCGACGTCAGTGAGATGATGAAAGCGAGGCGAACGGTCCCTGGCACAATCACGTCGTTAGCTCCAAGGTTGGGGAAGCGGACCAAGAGCTGCTGGTTCTGGTCAATCGTCGAGGGGTTGTTCGTAATGACCACGCTCTGTCTTATGCCCTTTGCCCCGAGGGGCTCCCGCAGCCTGCGGTATGGATTGAGTTTGCGTCCGTATTGAGTTGAAGCCATTACTATATTGAACCCAAATGTGGTAGCCTTCAATACGATGGCAGACATTGATATGGATGATTTCGTACACGATGATGATGTAGAAGATACCTATGATACCGGTATGTTGCCTGGCGGGACGCAGGCGTACGAAAATGTCACTCCTGGTGGGGCCATCGGGCCTCTTAGTCAGGAACTGCTCGGATCCGCCGTAGATGCCTACTACGGCGAACTGGCAGAAAAAGGCATGGTCCCGTCGGTTGGCCGTGACTACTCCAAGTTTGAATTGAATCGGTACGGTAGATTGCACCTGAAATCCGCCTCTAACATCGAGATGGTCAATGCCCGCACCGGCGAGCCACTCTCATTAAATACCATTGCCGGGAAGCGAGGTGGCGGCCAAATCATCAGAGACGAGCTTGGATTCACGGATTGGGTGCGAGGTAAAACAATTATATCCGCCCGGGCAGTAGAGGCCCTCCATGCAGCTACCACTGAGCTAGGTGGTTGAAGCAGACAAAATAGAAACAGTTGAACTCAACGAGATCCCGCAAGTCGCCACTGATGCTATTCGCACAGTGGAGACGACGTTCACCGATAATCAGATAGAAGACATACTCAGCACAATGGATGATCCGCCGTTAAACCTTCGTGAACTCCGCGGGCTTAATAAAACCATGCAGACGGTCCGGGGCGAGCTAACCAACAACCTCGCCAGACTAACGGAGCTCGATAAACATATAGCGCTAGAAAACAGAAAACTAGAAGAGGCTGAACCGGAAGATAATGAGCGGATCACTGAGCGCCTGCGGGGGTTGCAGGATGAAAGAGCAGCCCGCTTGGAGGCCGCCTCTGCCAACCGGGAGGCGCTCCGTACACAAATCAATCGGATCCGCGAAACTATATCACGGGTCCTCCATGAGGACACCACGCTCGGCGAGCGTCTTCGCACGTTGTTCAGAGATCAGGGCGTCACACTAGTAAGCATTATGACTGCACTCGGGTTTATTGTGAGTACGCTTGTGCTGGCTCTTACAGGCGGGGTTGCTGCGGGGGCCGCTGCAGCGGTTCCCGCTAAGGAGGGCATCAAGGAGTGGGCTAAAAAGGTGTTGAAATATTTTGGTAGGGCACTGGCAAAACTCACCGGAAAGGCTGCGGCAGCGCTTCCTGGCATTATCGGTGGCATTGCCTCCTGGCTCCTCACCTCCTTGAGCAAGACGGCGGGGTGGCTCTCAGAAAATATATGGGCACTGGTCGTTGCCGTCGGCGGGCTACTGTATGTTGCAGCCTGGCGCGGCCTAGGTTAGTACATTACTAGGGTAATAGCCAAAGAATTGCCAACCCTGAGATGACGCCAACCACAATGAGCGCATTTATCTCATCTTCATGCTGTTCTTCATCAGTCGTTCCCGTGGGAACCGCTGCCGGTGGGCCTGGTTCCGGCTCGGCAATCTTTTGATGAAGCGGACCGGCGGAGAAGCTCCCGTGAGTTGTTGGTATGACAGCCACCCCGTTGACATCGTCATTGCGACCTAAGGACAGGTTGGAGCTAGCTATCACGATTTCATTGTTGTATCCGGCCTGATGACCGATTCGCAGCAACATGTCGCTCGGTGCCATGTAGAGGCTGTGGCCGAAGACGAAATCTACCTGACTCTTCGCATACTGAAGAACGTCTTGGTACCGCACGATTGCCGATGGGATGTCCACCGGGGAGTTTATGGCATCCTCGACATTCGCTAGAAACTGCTTCTGTGCGTCAAATGCCGTGCCAACTCCCACGATGCAGGACCTCGTCTGTGACTGGGCTCCCAGGAGAGCCCAGACATAGGTCCGGATTGAATCATTCAGGCGGGAAACACTGGCCCGGGTGAACCCGTTCGACTTATCTAACACAAATGTGCTCCAGTCGCCGTCTACGTCCGGATCCTGCAGAATATGATCAATATGAGCTTTCACCGGAGGAGCGTAATATGCTTTAGCTAGGAAAGGCGTATGAAACTCACCGGGGACCTCAGGACCGAAGGTCGCCGACGACCGATCTAAATTACCGACATTGACCGATAATATTTGTGCGTGGTCTGCCATGCTCGTCCGCGCCCTCGTGCTGTGACTTAGGGTGTAGACATCACCGAGCCTGTTGCTGTTCTGGTAGCTCTTCTGCCGCCAGTCGGTCATCGGACTCACGTCAAACTCTGCGCATATCCGCTCATAGGCCCGTCTGTCGTACGTATTTGAGAAGGGATCGAAATTATTATCCTGCGGTAGTGAGACTCGTAATTCGTCTAAAATCCTCCTAATAGTATAGTAGACGTGGAAGTTATAGACCGATTGCATCAGTGGTTCGTTTTGGGCACCTACACCGTTCAGATGGTCTTCGAACGACACACCGCAACCGGTCGTGGCACACCACATGGCGAAGTTGAGCTGATTCTGCCAAAACTGCATCAGTGTGTTGTTCCAAGCCTGCGCCACGGTGTCCGTCTTGACAGGAGGTAGCCTGTATTTTCGCCAGATATTCGTAACCTCGGTGTAGAAGAGCTCGTTCGGGCCGACCGTGATCATCAGGGTGGTTAGGTTCACGGCCTCAAGCTGGCGTTTATATACACCGCCGGTTTTATAAGTAACCGAAGGATTATAGCCGAAAGTTCTATTTAAAGTATTAGCCATATTTTATTATAACTATGTTTCAAACAATCACCGATGTTCAAAGGGGTGAGGCCACAAGCCTCCAACAATATATTGATAACCGCAGCGGGGATCTACGCGTTGGCCTTAGATCAATAACACTTACGGTCGGTTGGTATAATACGATCATAAACGAAGGATTTGGGTACCTAAAAGAGGGTACTATAGTCGCAGTAAAATTATCACCGGGTTTATGGAATTTCGAGGATTTACAAACATTTATAGATACAGAATTTACCGACTTCGCGAGTATCAGCATTTGTAAATCTAATGGAATCGCAACCCTAAATGTCAAACGCGAAAAAATAACTATGACACCTGGTATGTGTGACATACTAGGTATATTTAAAACGTATAACGCTAATAAAGGTTGGTTGGAACCCGGTATATATGTCGGCGAAAAACCGGTAAGTTTTGCCTTAACTAAAACTATTCGAGTGCATTTAGAACAATTAAATACGTCGTAGTATGTGATGGAGCTCCGAGTACACTCCTTAAGATAATAGACACGAGAAATGCTTTCTTCGGGGAACCCGTTGTTATAGATTATCCTAATCCAGAATTCAAACATTTGGAACGCGGTTGTATTAACGAATTGGATATTACTATCAGAGATGATAACGGAAGAAAGTTAGACAATCACGAATTTCCGATCTCCGTAGTACTCGAAGTAAAATGAGTATTTACGGGCCGGGTAGTCATAAAGAATATATTAAAGGTAACGGTAAATTATATGATCTAGAAAAACGATTAAATAAATTTATAGCCATAACGTCGTCAAATATATTTGATAAATCCGAATCGGCTAAATTAAATAGTATAGAAAAACAATTAAACGGATTAGTTGCCGTAACGTCGACTATATTAAATAAATCCGATTCAGATACTCGTAAATTAAATGCTCTAGAAAAACACGGATTAATTGCCGTAACGTCAACTATATTAAATAAACCTAAAAAAGATATTATTACTATATGGGCCGAGGAAAGGGATCCTTTACGCGATGTATTGGGATGGGCATTCGGTAATAGCGCTAATAATAAATATTCCGGATACCCTATGACTATAGCAGGTAGAATTTTACGCATGTCTATTTCTTCCATAAAAACTGGTAGCGGAGGTGATGGTTTAGATACGATTACGGTACATCCCGTAATTAACGGAATTACACAAAAAGAAAGTATTACAAAAATTAAGGACGTTCGATCGGCGTATATAGTTTTTGCTAATCCTATTGAAGTGATGGCGGGTAATGTTATAAACTTTGTAACGACTTCGGCTAGACCGTTAGACGCTATTAGTGTTGTAGCTATAATAGTTGAACTAGATTTATAATATGAAAGAGTAAAAAAAAAAGATGGCGTTATACCCAACTATAAAGAGATTAATGTAGATCCCTCGATTTTTAGAATGGGGAGAATCGTAGAGATTCAAACCTTACTACATAACGAACGTAATAATCGGGTAACTATATCTAAAAAATATAAACGATTAGCGAATATCGTCGAAGGAGCTAATACAATATTCGCTACGGGTTCTATAGTTAGCGGAGTCGGAAGCGTTACTATAACAACGACGATCGTAGAAACTCCGATAGCTATAGGATTGGGTGTAGCTGCCGCGGCTAGCGGACTTTTATGCATGGTAGGAAGAAAAGTCGTACGCCATCTAGAAAATAAAAGTAAAAAACACGATCGTATAGCGATTGCCGCCCAATCTAAGAAAAACAGTATCGATCTCATAATAAGCGAAGCTATTCGGGATAACGTAATATCCGACCCCGAATTTAAAATAGTATGCGAAGAATGGGATCGATACCAATCCTTAAAAGAGGATATCCGAACTAAATGTAGAGCATCTCCCGATGTATTATCGAAGGCCAACATCGATAAATTAATCGCTGACGGTAGATCGGATGAGAGAAAAAAAGTGTTAAAACAACTAAGCGCGTAGTGTGTTTATGTATGTGGGGAGGTCCTCTCGAACGTGAAAGTCCTCCCAATTACACGCCTCGAGCAATCCCTAGTGCTCCAGAATATTAAACATTTTCGACTTAAGGGGAAAAAAAGGGTTCTTAAATAATATCTCTTATATTAGAAATATTATTTAAGAATCTTTTTTTTTTGCGTTGATTACGTTATTTTTTTACATTATTTTTTACGAGGAAGTAGATGCAAGTTACTTTTACGGAACATAATTAAATGAACCTTACAATAAAATAGATAACAACTTTTACCACAAACTTGGTTAGTACCAACCTTCACCCATTTACACCGACCATCCATTATAATATCTATAAATATTAACTCTAATTAAAAGTCTTGAAACTTATTTGTCGGGGTCGAAGAGTGTCGTAAGAAATGAGTAAAATGTGTTGACATTTCCGAGGGTATATTCTTCGATAACAATTTTAGGTCGATATTTTAACCCCCCAATTTCGATTATTTCCCGCACCATTTGACAATAGCGCTCGATTTTTCGACACAAGTTTACCACTCACTCCGTTAACTCACTTCCCCCTTTAAATGGACCATTTGACTAGACTAGGGCTTTCCATCTTGTAGTACGGATTTACCACCCACTTTGTTACTCACCTACCCTGCTGAGTAAAATGTGTCGAAGAATGTTGACATAATATTCCAATTAGTTGGGTATATTCCTCGTCGTTTTGGTTATAATATAATAACAAATTTAGGTCGATATTTTAACACCCCAAATTCGATTATTTGGGAATTAGAACGAGTTGGAGAGCTTTATTTTAATAAAAAAGGGTCCCATCAAAAATGTTACTCACCCCCTGCTGCTCCATCTATTTGCAGAATAAACTCACATATAAGCATTTATATGTTAAAGTGACCCAAAATGGCATAGTCTTTTGTTAAACAGATATTTATTTGGTTTGTGGGTTTTTTTGGGGTTTTTTTCCATTTGTGTCTGTCAATTAATCAATTTGTAGCACATGAAAGGAAAGATAATGTAATTATGAGCAAGCTGTCAACACCTGTCAATTGTTGCATAGAGACAAATCACAACAATTGTTCGCACCTCCTGTCTGCATGGAACCATTCATTTGTGTTATATTTGTTATATCTGAATATTAATTGATTGAAAATTAAACAGTTATATGCAGTATATACAGTAACATTTTATTTGAGAACAAATACAATGAATTGCTAATTGTATATTCGAATATGATACGTAGCCATCACTATTTTAAACAAAAACTTACCGTTGTGGTATCCATAATTACGTTTTAGAAAACAAGCACTCTGACACTGAACATTTCTTCATGGCCAAACATGCAATTTATACTTTGTCTGGAGTTCATTTTATGAATCCATCTTATATGCATGCCAAAACCAGAGATTTCAGGACCAAAGTAGGGTCGTCTTATAGGCGAGATCATCTTATATGCAAATATAGACGGTATTCATGGACCGACGATCACTTCTCACAGTTTATATAAATTACACGATGTCACCGCTTGGACTTGTTCATGACATCCAATTGATCACAATTGACACTCTATGAAATAATACAATTGATAAAGTACTTTAATTCTCAAGGATTATTAGGTTTTCAGGACAATATCAATTTCAACACATATATTTAATATAATCATCAATTTAGAAAACTAAATTACATTTTTATTTAATAGTACAGTAAATCTACATTTAATTTTTCGTCAAGATTTCTGCAAAAGAAAAAGTATTTAAAGGCCTGCAGTTTGACCCCGTCCAATTGTAAAGATTTATACTTTACTACCTGTTCCATGTGATTAGTGGCTTGTATCAACAATGTAGCAGTACATTCAGTATAATTTGGCGTATGTAGGTATTTTCTAACGGTTAATATGCACGATCACTCTGTGAGCTGAGAATTAGTCAAAATGAGGCCCTGACAATTTAAGTAAACGTATATTATTGATTGTAAAGAAAATTGATAGTTATGAGTATTCAAACTACATAATCCAGATCAGCCCAGGGACATAGATTACATGTTATGTAGGTGCCTCATCAGCCGTAGCGTAATCACTGAGACTGATAATTTGTATGCATGTATATAATATGTATGTATTTATATGAATAAACTATATGTGTTCGTTATATGGTAACCTTCATACTTCATTTAATTATATATCTACAGTATTATTCGCAAGTTTTCTGTTATATTTTAAATATTTCTCTGTGTCAGTGTGTGTTTACCGATATTGATGCTACATAATAATCACAGTGAATGCTATGAGTACATGTATAATATTATAATTATAATCTCTTGAACATACGAGTATTACACATATTCTGCCGATTTCTACAAGATGCCATTGAGTAAAATAACAATGTATGTAACTGATGAGCAGAGAAAAGAATTGCTGACTTTCTTGCAAAATAAGAACTGGGACGTAGAGATGGAAATAGAAGAAACAGCCACCGCCATGCCCGTTGCAGAGGCTGCTTACGTACCTCCCCCTATGCCTCAGCATGCTGAAGGTGTTGCTGAGTGTCCACTGTGCTTGTGTTCCCCTTGCATAATAAATGAACAGAACAAACAACTTTGGTGGCCTGCTAATAATCGTCCACCGCATAATCTAAATTCACATGAGAGAAAGCTTCTATACAGGAGGTTTTGGGCAATGCTATATAATTGTGGCGCATGGAAAGATGTCAGATATATAGAGAGAAAAGTAGCGGCTAGAAGAGGAGACTGTACTTGGCATAAGAGGGAACTGATGCCTGAATGTGTGGTACAGCAATGCAGGAACTGGCTGCCTAACCCGCGCAACCAGCCTTATTTGGGCCATAAGTGGAGTTGAATTGTTTATACCAGTTGTAAGTACTATAAAAATACAGAACTTCAATTTCAGCAATTTATAACCTCTGATATGTACGTGGGTCATAATAGATATAAGTGGTGCTCATGTATTAGATGTATACCATGCAGGGCCTCGCATGTGGCAAATACGATGTGCGTCAACCGTCAGATTTGTACCGCTATTCCTCGTGTGTTTAGTGCGTCGACCGTCAGATTTGTACTGCTATTCCTCGTGTGTTTAAGGTCAAATATAGGTCAACCTGCAGGCCTTTAATTAAAATGTTCTGGGGTCACTAGTGAGCGTCTAAAATTGGACGCCACTGAAAATTGTAATAAAAAATCTAAAAATGATACAGTAAAAATGATAGATCTGCAATGACTATGTACAAGCAGTATAACCAAAATAATCAATAAATTGGCAAACACTTGAATATCGATGCATACAATCATCAGTCATATACCTATACAAAATCAGAAATTATTTGGTATGCATGGACCACAATCACCTAACAACTGTCACAAACCTGAGCTATTTAATTCCACAGTCCTCAACCTAGTACCATATAAACTCCCCCCCCCCAAAACAATATGTCTTTGGAATGGCCCTACTATGTATAGTCCAGCACCAGTTTAATCACTTTTGCTGAACGGATGGCCACTGTACCACTCATGTAACACCAATGACTGTTTTTAACCTAGTATTCAGTTATTTTTAACGCTCTCTTGTATTTTTTAATGCGATTTTTGAAAATTGCCCCTGACTAGCGCCGCCCAGTCATACTCAGCATTGACTTAGCATCCTCAGTCAAACCCCTTGCGGTGATGATGTCATATTCCTCCTATAATGTCTAGTTCAGTAATTGAATTTGGATTTCCCCACATATAGGTAGTGTCTATTCCAGATTATATGTATTATACAATACAACTTGCATAGTTTGAGTTCACTATCGATCCAATTTGTTTCTAAACAGCAACCATATGAAGAGCAGCACATGTATCACTCACCTTTCAACAAACTTGTACAAACTGATGCTATAGACAGACTCAATTTGGCAAATACCTACAATTGGTTAGGAGAAAAAGTTGGATGTAGAACAAACTTGGTAAATAATGTGGTATAATTGGTGACAAGTGCTAACAGTGGCTCTTGACAAGTTGTTACAAGGTTTATCTATAAGATAACCAAGTGATTTATGCAAGAGTCCGATCTGAACAATATATTTATGCAAGAGTCTGATCTGAACAAAGTTAGAATACAGGTTTCTGTAATGATGTTCTTGACCAAACATTTTTAATGTTAGTTTGTACAAAATTATTTTAGCTCATTTGCGAAACAAGTTCTTATAACTTTTATTAATCACTCTCGAGACTTCATTCCTAATGGAATCCATCGCCACGAGGGAGAGAGAAGAGGCAATGTGGAATTTAAATGCCTTGCCTAAGGGCACAATCGTAACGGCTCCAGTAGGGCTCAAACTCCGGACCTTTCGCACCTGAAGCGAACACGCTACTACTAATTATTTACAACTACGTCCCCATTTGAACAAACCTGGTAGATGCTGTTGTTTGGATGTTATTCATCAAATTTGACATTCCCACCTTAAATCAATTCCCTCATAGAAACACCTCTTGACGCCATTACCAATACAACATATATTGACAATGAAGTAACCAAACCAATGTTCATAATAAAGGCCAGAATCTCATGAAGTCCCAGTAATATCTATGGAGGTGGGATAGATATGGCGACTACTTTATCCACTGCACGATAGCTAAATGGCTGTCGTTTGTATGGAGATATAATAGTATATTAACCTAACTCTCTATGTAGTCCCAGTAATATCTATGGAGGTGGGATAGATATGGCGACAACTTATCCACTGTATGATAGCTAAATGGCTGTCGTTTGTATGGAGATATAATAGTATATTAACCTAAATCTCTATGAAGGAAAGGGTTAAATTGTTTTATGAAAATAAGCAAATTAAATGGTTACAGTCAAGTTGACTTAGTGACCTAGTTTTTTTACATCTAAAACCCCATTGAAAAAACTTATAGAAGTTGTAAGTTGATGACAAAATACTGCAACATTCCAAATATCAGTAGGTTCCTTAGAAGTTACACTTTCAGTTGACCTATCTAACATTTGATGCCAATGACCCATTCTGCACAAACATGGTAGAGGTAATTATAGAAATGCTGCAGGCTAAATTGGGAAACAATCCTACCACTGCTTCCTGAACAGAAATCATTTTAATGTAATCGTTTACAGATGCCGAACGGTCCCCTAACACTAAGAGATCACCAGAAGTAATAAGAAATGGCCTTAATGTTAGAGCCAAATGAAAATGAATGAGCCACTTCCAATTTCACTCAAAAATTAGAACATTTAATTAAGAGCAAAAATGTGCATACCCATATAATAAAGTACTGCCGGTTGCATACAAACTAATAATGATCCTAAAGAAAGAATGTAACATTACAGGGTTCATTCTAGGTCAGAATTTTTGGGAGAAGTGAGAAAGTTAAATGGTGTTCTTTAATATACTTCTGCAAAATAGGGTTAAAATGCACAGTACAACCATTAAATACAACATTTAAATAGAAGGAGTGCTTTATAATGGGCCAGTGTATCTTACTAGACAACATTTTGTTTGAAAATCGTAAAATCCAATTTTTTAAATTTTTTTTTAGGGAGATGTGATGCCCCCCAGAGGGCGAAGTCAGGGTCCCAAGGGCGACAATTTCGCCCACATCGCTCTCTAGAATGATCCCTGAACATTAACATGTTGCAACATGGAAACCAGTTCATAGATCCATCAACTCCAGTGTTTGCCTACAGTAGAGTGACGCATGTTTTCGCATGGTTACATATCAAACATACGCACAAAGCTGGCATATTTATATAACTTGATTGATAGAATTAATATTACGCATTTCATTATAGATGTATTAACTATCTACATAATGAACGGTCTCCATTATTTAACGTCAATCATGCATATGTCCAGCACAACAGGTCCAAGTTTTGAAAGAATGCTGAACACAGAGGAGTTAAAGGATTCTACATATCCAAACAATATCTCCAAACATCAAAACACATATAATGAAGCTTCAAGGCAAAAATATAGAGCACTGAAAAATAGTTGAGAATATTATACAACCACTTGTGATATTCATCAACTCTCTACAGGTTAACTAATCTATCTAGAATCCAAAGATCATTGGATATAAGTCATTCATGCACCCTGGTGTGTCAAAATTCCCTAAGCTAGGGCTAATGAAATATTTGAGGTTTACCTGTGGGCTGCTAAATGGTATAAGCTGGCTGGTGCTGCCAGTAAGATTCTGATATTTCATTAATTAGTTTACACTATCAGTGATTTTCATGGATGGAAATTATTAAACCTGCCTTGGAACACTCTCAATCTTTGCACAGGGTTTCCATTAACTGGCCTCCCGGCATATTTGTGTTCAATAAGATCAAAGATCGACTTTATAAGTATTGGATTAACGAGTGAAGTGTTGTATGGGCATTATCTTGGGTTCGAGCTCTGTCGTGTGGTGATGGGCGGATCACTGTACCAGCCCAATCACTGTACTGTCCACATCATGGTTGTCATTCTTACGGCGGTGTTTGGGTCTATTATTCATATTGCCACTTTTATCGTTAATACAATCACTCACTGATATACTGTCTGTAATGGTGTAGATATTATGATAAAATATGTTCTTATCCAATTACTAGAATCCTAGTTATATCTATATATGTATACATTTTTATTTATATTTCCATATATTATTGTCATATGTAAATTTTTAAAATTGCATCTGTAATTGTGAAGTGCAATAGAATAATTTTTAATTTTTGCGCAATATAAATGCTATGTATATAATACATCCAAATATCTGGCTGGGACGCCCAAATTTAACATGAAGGACGTACGGCAGACGCCATTTCTCGAGATACGGTCACTTTATTATCAGTGGACGTACATTATCTGTATATTACCAGTTGATATTTCGCTTGTTGTACAGAGTGCATGCATATGCTATTGATTTTATGTGTGTGTTTTACGTTTATTTATCGTCGCTACCGGTTGCCCATATGAGCGACGCCTCCTGAAGAGATTAGTCATTTTAGAATTTGGAGGATAGTGCATGATACAGACAGAGACCCATTCCAGAGTCTCCTCTGGTTCTTTTACGTGCACGGTGTAAAGCACCGACACGAGACCTCGGTTTAATGTCCCATCTGAAAGACTGTTAATTTTATTAGGGCCATATGGGGGATCGAACCTGCGATCCCTGGATTACCAGTCCAGCGTGTTACCACTGGACTACAGATCTGTCTGTCTATTGATTTTAAGCTCCGCCCAGTAGATATATAGTCAGTGCTTGCTATTTGACAGTGTGATTGACAGAGCAGTACAAAGACGTAATCACCCCATCTGGCACTTGTGGGCATGTGCTTTTACTCTCGATAATTGTGATCATTGATGCACATGATTAGAGGATTAAACAATAATATATTCACTTGATCAGTGAATTAAACAATCGTGTAGGTACACAGGTGTCGTTTGTTTCTGATTTTTCCGTCTGTGTAGTGTAGCTATTCCAAATTTATGTCACTTTATTCCGGGATTATGTATGTAACGTTTGGTATGAAAAGTCGTTTTTATGGAGAGTTTAACAATAACACTACTAGTGCTGGATGGGCAAATTCTCACTTACTGTAAGGTGCTGCTGTTAATACAGGTCAGTTAATCCATTCAACACCAAGTAACTGACATGGACTGGTGCACGATAGTAACCCATTCAACACCAAGTAACTGACATGGACTGGTGCATGATATTAACCCATTCAACACCAAGTAACTGACATGGACTGGTGCATGATATTAACCCATTCAACACCAAGTAACTGACATGGACTGGTGCATGATAGTAACCCATTCAACACCAAGTAACTGACATGGACTGGTGCACGATAGTAACCCATTCAACACCAAGTAACTGACATGGACTGGTGCATGATATTTAACCCATTCAACACCAAGTAACTGACATGGACTGGTGCATGATATTAACCCATTCAACACCAAGTAACTGACATGGACTGGTGCACGATAGTAACCCATTCAACACCAAGTAACTGACATGCACTGATGATGCATGACATTAACCCATTCAACACCAAGTAACTGACATGGACTGGTGCATGATATTAACCCATTCAACACCAAGTAACTGACATGGTGACATGGACTGGTGCATGGTATTAACCCATTCAACACCAAGTAACTGACATGCACTGATGATGCATGATATTAACCCATTCAACACCAAGTAACTGACATGGACTGGTGCACGATAGTAACCCATTCAACACCAAGTAACTGACATGCACTGATGATGCATGACATTAACCCATTCAACACCAAGTAACTGACATGCACTGATGATGCATGACATTAACCCATTCAACACCAAGTAACTGACATGGACTGATGATGCATGATATTAACCCATTCAACACCAAGTAACTGACATGGACTGGTGCACAATATTTTTAGACCAATAAATTAATAACAAAATTACATTTGGACAAGCAGTTCAGTTATCAAAATGTGTAATTTTGTTTAAAAATAGTAATATTACTGGCAAAAAGTGCAGTTCCTGATGAGACGACTCATCACGAACCGGCTCATCTGAATCTCCACTTTTTGTAATCCTATTAATCATAAAGGCATGTGGTGTTGAAATGGTTCATACAGGTCGGTTAAATTAATTTTTATTTTTTTATTTTACGTTTATCTATCGCCGCTACCGGTTGCCCATATGAGCGACGCCTCCTGAAGAGATTAGTCATTTTAGATTTTGGAGGATAGTGCAATGATACAGACAGAGACCCATCCCAGAGTCTCCTCTGATTCTTTAACGTGCACAGTGTAAAGCACCGACACAAGACAGTGGTTTAACGTCCCATCTGAAAGACTGTTAATTTTATTAGGGTCAGACGGGAGATCAAACCTGCGATTCCTGGATTACCAGTCCAGCGTGTTAATCACTGAACTACGTATCCGTCTGTGGTTAAATTAATCAACATTCTCATCTTATGCCTGATAATTTACTCTTTCTAATTTCAGTGTTTGAACCACTGAGAGCATTAATATTTTTACACTTGCCTGAAAATATATACAATAAAAACAGACATTTTATCTGGCATCATTTTCAAATTAATTTAGTCAATTAAAAAGAAAGGTGAAATGTTTCTAACACAGAATAAAGGCTTGTGTTCATTCAACCTGTTCAGGAAATATAAAATGGAAGTATTTGTATACAAATAATTGTTTGTTGCCCTGACCCAACCCTATTATACAGTCAAACATGTCATAGGCAGCCAGTCAAGGAAATCACAGAAAGTGGCATAATTATGTGGCTGCTTAATAGAGGTATAATAAAACAACATATTGGGAATCTGGCTGCTTAAACACAGGTTGGTTGCTTCATGGAGATGACCGATTGTACACACTAGTTTGGTTGCTACATAGAAGAGACCACTAACACAGGTTTGACTGTACACACTAGTTTGGTTGCTACATAGAAGTGACCACTAACACAGGTTTGACTGTACACACTAGTTTGGTTGCTACATAGAAGTGACCACTAACACAGGTTTGACTGTACACACTAGTTTGGTTGCTACATGGAGGTGACCACTAACACAGGTTTGACTGTACACACTAGTTTGGTTGCTACATGGAGGTGACCACTAACACAGGTTTGACTGTACACACTAGTTTGGTTGCTACATAGAAGTGATCACTAACACAGGTTTGACTGTACACACTAGTTTGGTTGCTACATAGAAGTGACCACTAACACAGGTTTGACTGTACACACTAGTTTGGTTGCTACATAGAAGTGACCACTAACACAGGTTTGACTGTACACACTAGTTTGGTTGCTACATGGAGGTGACCACTAACACAGGTTTGACTGTACACACTAGTTTGGTTGCTACATGGAGGTGACCACTAACACAGGTTTGACTGTACACACTATTTTGGTTGCTACATAGAAGTGACCACTAACACAGGTTTGACTGTACACACTAGTTTGGTTGCTTCATGGAGGTGACAACTAACACAGGTTTGACTGTACACACTAGTTTGGTTGCTTCATAGAAGTGACCACTAACACAGGTTTAACTGTACACACTATTTTGGTTGCTACATAGAAGTGACCACTAACACAGGTTTGACTGTACACACTATTTTGGTTGCTACATAGAAGTGACCACTAACACAGGTTTGACTGTACACACTATTTTGGTTGCTACATAGAAGTGACCACTAACACAGGTTTGACTGTACACACTATTTTGGTTGCTACATAGAAGTGACCTCTAACACAGGTTTGACTGTACACACTAGTTTGGTTGCTACATAGAAGTGACCACTAACACAGGTTTGACTGTACACACTAGTTTGGTTGCTACATAGAAGTGACCACTAACACAGGTTTGACTGTACACACTATTTTGGTTGCTACATAGAAGAGACCACTAACACAGGTTTGACTGTACACATTAGTTTGGTTGCTACATAGAAGTGACCACTAACACAGGTTTGACTGTACACACTAGTTTGGTTGCTACATAGAAGTGACCACTAACACAGGTTTGACTGTACACACTAGTTTGGTTGCTACATAGAAGTGACCACTAACACAGGTTTGACTGTACACACTAGTTAGGTTGCTTCATGGAAGTGACCACTAACACAGGTTTGACTGTACACACTAGTTTGATTGCTTCATGGAAGTGACCACTAACACAGGTTTGACTGTACACACTAGTTAGGTTGCTTCATGGAAGTGACCACTAACACAGGTTTGACTGTACACATTAGTTTGGTTGCTACATAGAAGTGACCACTAACACAGGTTTGACTGTACACACTAGTTTGGTTGCTACATAGAAGTGACCACTAACACAGGTTTGACTGTACACACTATTTTGGTTGCTACATAGAAGTGACCACTAACACAGGTTTGACTGTACACACTAGTTAGGTTGCTTCATGGAAGTGACCACTAACACAGGTTTGACTGTACACACTAGTTTGGTTGCTTCATGGAAGTGACCACTAACACAGGTTTGACTGTACACACTAGTTAGGTTGCTTCATGGAAGTGACCACTAACACAGGTTTGATTGTACATACTAGTTTGGTTGCTACATGGAAGTGACCACTAACACAGGCTTGACTGTACACACTAGTTTGGTTGCTTCATAGAAGTGACCACTAAGACAGGTTTGACTGTACACACTAGTTTGGTTGCTTCATGGAGGTGACCACTAACACAGGTTTAACTGTACACACTAGTTTGGTTGCTTCATGGAGGTGACCACTAACACAGGTTTGACTGTACACACTAGTTTGGTTGCTACATAGAAGTGACCACTAACACAGGTTTGACTGTACACACTAGTTTGGTTGCTTCATGGAGGTGACCACTAACACAGGTTTGACTGTACACACTAGTTTGGTTGCTACATAGAAGTGACCACTAACACAGGTTTGACTGTACACACTAGTTTGGTTGCTACATAGAAGTGACCACTAACACAGGTTTGACTGTACACACTAGTTTGGTTGCTTCATGGAGGTGACCACTAACACAGGTTTGACTGTACACACTAGTTTGGTTGCTACATAGAAGTGACCACTAACACAGGTTTGACTGTACACACTAGTTTGGTTGCTTCATGGAGGTGACCACTAACACAGGTTTGACTGTACACACTAGTTTGGTTGCTACATAGAAGTGACCACTAACACAGGTTTGACTGTACACACTAGTTTGGTTGCTACATAGAAGTGACCACTAACACAGGTTTGACTGTACACACTAGTTTGATACTTCATGGAGGTGACCACTAACACAGGTTTGACTGTACACACTAGTTTGGTTGCTACATAGAAGTGACCACTAACACAGGTTTGACTGTACACACTAGTTTGGTTGCTTCATGGAAGTGACCACTAACACAGGTTTGACTGTACACACTAGTTTGGTTGCTACATGGAGGTGACCACTAACACAGGTTTAACTGTACACACTAGTTTGGTTGCTTCATGGAGGTGACCACTAACACAGGTTTAACTGTACACACTAGTTTGGTTGCTACATAGAAGTGACCACTAACACAGGTTTAACTGTACACACTAGTTTGGTTGCTACATAGAAGTGACCACTAACACAGGTTTGACTGTACACACTAGTTTGGTTGCTACATAGAAGAGACCACTAACACAGGTTTGACTGTACACACTATTTTGGTTGCTACATAGAAGTGACCACTAACACAGGTTTGACTGTACACACTAGTTTGGTTGCTTCATGGAGGTGACCACTAACACAGGTTTGACTGTACACACTAGTTTGGTTGCTACATAGAAGTGACCACTAACACAGGTTTGACTGTACACACTAGTTTGGTTGCTACATAGAAGTGACCACTAACACAGGTTTGACTGTACACACTAGTTTGGTTGCTTCATGGAGGTGACCACTAACACAGGTTTGACTGTACACACTAGTTTGGTTGCTTCATAGAAGTGACCACTAACACAGGTTTGACTGTACACACTATTTTGGTTGCTACATAGAAGTGACCACTAACACAGGTTTGACTGTACACACTATTTTGGTTGCTACATAGAAGTGACCACTAACACAGGTTTGACTGTACACACTATTTTGGTTGCTACATAGAAGTGACCACTAACACAGGTTTGACTGTACACACTAGTTTGGTGCTTCATGGAGGTGACCACTAACACAGGTTTGACTGTACACACTAGTTTGGTTGCTTCATAGAAGTGACCACTAACACAGGTTTGACTGTACACACTAGTTTGGTTGCTACATAGAAGTGACCACTAACACAGGTTTGACTGTACACACTAGTTTGGTTGCTACATAGAAGTGACCACTAACACAGGTTTGACTGTACACACTATTTTGGTTGCTACATAGAAGTGACCACTAACACAGGTTTGACTGTACACACTAGTTTGGTTGCTACATAGAGGTGACCACTAACACAGGTTTGACTGTACACACTAGTTAGGTTGCTACATAGAAGTGACCACTAACACAGGTTTGACTGTACACACTAGTTTGGTTGCTACATGGAGGTGACCACTAACACAGGTTTGACTGTACACACTAGTTTGGTTGCTACATGGAGGTGACCACTAACACAGGTTTGACTGTACACACTAGTTTGGTTGCTTCATGGAGGTGACCACTAACACAGGTTTGAGTGTACACACTAGTTTGGTTGCTTCATGGAGGTGACCACTAACACAGGTTTGACTGTACACACTAGTTTGGTTGCTACATGGAGGTGACCACTAACACAGGTTTGACTGTACACACTAGTTTGGTTGCTTCATAGAAGTGACCACTAAGACAGGTTTGACTGTACACACTAGTTTGGTTGCTTCATGGAGGTGACCACTAACACAGGTTTGACTGTACACACTAGTTTGGTTGCTTCATGGAGGTGACCACTAACACAGGTTTGACTGTACACACTAGTTTGGTTGCTACATGGAAGTGACCACTAACACAGGTTTGACTGTACACACTAGTTTGGTTGCTACATGGAGGTGACCACTAACACAGGTTTGACTGTACACACTAGTTTGGTTGCTACATGGAGGTGACCACTAACACAGGTTTGACTGTACACACTAGTTTGGTTGCTACATAGAAGTGATCACTAACACAGGTTTGACTGTACACACTAGTTTGGTTGCTACATAGAAGTGACCACTAACACAGGTTTGACTGTACACACTAGTTTGGTTGCTACATAGAAGTGACCACTAACACAGGTTTGACTGTACACACTAGTTTGGTTGCTACATGGAGGTGACCACTAACACAGGTTTGACTGTACACACTAGTTTGGTTGCTACATGGAGGTGACCACTAACACAGGTTTGACTGTACACACTAGTTTGGTTGCTACATAGAAGTGATCACTAACACAGGTTTGACTGTACACACTAGTTTGGTTGCTACATAGAAGTGACCACTAACACAGGTTTGACTGTACACACTAGTTTGGTTGCTACATAGAAGTGACCACTAACACAGGTTTGACTGTACACACTAGTTTGGTTGCTACATAGAAGTGACCACTAACACAGGTTTGACTGTACACACTAGTTTGGTTGCTACATGGAGGTGACCACTAACACAGGTTTGACTGTACACACTAGTTTGGTTGCTACATAGAAGTGACCACTAACACAGGTTTGACTGTACACACTAGTTTGGTTGCTACATAGAAGTGACCACTAACACAGGTTTGACTGTACACACTAGTTAGGCATATATGAGACCCTAGAGGATGGGGATAATTTGCAGTAGTTATTTGTTTTCACTCAGAAAGAGGTCGGGTGAGAATGCAAATCGAGCAATTCACTAACATCTGCCATTAGGAGCACAAGTTTTTGGCAACTCCAAAAGCTGTCGATGGATTTTGCTGAATCTTTGTGGATATATAGTGTTGGACTAGGAGGAAGTGACTGCTGAATCTTTGTGGATATATAGAGGGTTGGACTAGGAGGAAGTGACTGCTGAAACTGTGTGGATATATAGAGGATTGGACTAGGAGGAAGTGACTGCTGAATCTTTGTGGATATATAGAGGGTTGGACTAGGAGGAAGTGACTGCTGATGAAACGTTGTGGATATATAGAGGACTAGGAGGAAGTGACTGCTGAATCTTTGTGGATATATAGAGGGTTGGACTAGGAGGAAGTGACTGCTGAATCTTTGTGGATATATAGAGGGTTGGACTAGGAGGAAGTGACTGCTGAATCTTTGTGGATATATAGAGGGTTGGACTAGGAGGAAGTGACTGCTGAAACATTGTGGATATATAGAGGGTTGGACTAGGAGGACGTGACTGCTGAATCTGTGTGGATATATAGAGGGTTGGACTAGGAGGAAGTGACTGCTGAATCTTTGTGGATATATAGAGGGTTGGACTAGGAGGAAGTGACTGCTGAATCTTTGTGGATATATAGAGGGTTGGACTAGGAGGAAGTGACTGCTGAATCTTTGTGGATATATAGAGGGTTGGACTAGTAGGAAGTGACTGCTGAATCTTTGTGGATATATAGAGGGTTGGACTAGGAGGAAGTGACTGCTGAATCTTTGTGGATATATAGTGTTGGACTAGGAGGAAGTGACTGCTGAAACTTTGTGGATTTATAGAGGGTTGGACTAGGAGGAAGTGACTACTGAATCTTTGTGGATATATAGAGGGTTGGACTAGTAGGAAGTGACTGCTGAATCTTTGTGGATATATAGAGGGTTGGACTAGGAGGAAGTGACTGCTGAAACTTTGTGGATATATAGAGGGTTGGACTAGGAGGAAATGACTGCTGAATCTTTGTGGATATATAGAGGGTTGGACTAGGAGGAAGTGACTGCTGAAACTTTGTGGATATATAGAGGACTAGGAGGAAGTGACTGCTGAATCTTTGTGGATATATAGTGTTGGACTAGGAGGAAGTGACTGCTGAATCTTTGTGGATATATAGAAGGTTGGACTAGGAGGAAGTGACTGCTGAATCTTTGTGGATATATAGAGGGTTGGACTAGGAGGAAGTGACTGCTGAAACTTTGTGGATATATAGAGGACTAGGAGGAAGTGACTGCTGAAACTTTGTGGATATATAGAGGACTAGGAAGAAGTGACTGCTGAATCTTTGTGGATATATAGTGTTGGACTAGGAGGAAGTGACTGCTGAATCTTTGTGGATATATAGAGGACTAGGAGGAAGTGACTGCTGAAACTTTGTGGATATATAGAGGACTAGGATGAAGTGACTGCTGAATCAATGTGGATATATATAGGACTAGGAGGAAGTGACTGCTGAAACCATGTGGATATATAGAGGACTAGGAGGAAGTGACTGCTGAAACTTTGTGGATATATAGAGGACTAGGAGGAAGTGACTGCTGAAACTTTGTGGATATATAGAGGACTAGGAAGAAGTGACTGCTGAAACTTTGTGGATATATAGAGGACTAGGAGGAAGTGACTGCTGAAACTTTGTGGATATATAGAGGACTAGGAGGAAGTGACTGCTGAAACTGTGTGGATATATAGAGGACTAGGAGGAAGTGACTGCTGAAACTGTGTGGATATATAGAGGACTAGGAGGAAGCTACTGCTGAAACCATGTGGATATATAGAGTGTTGGACTAGGAGGAAGTGACTGCTGAAACTTTGTGGATATATAGAGTGTTGGACTAGGAGGAAGTGACTGCTGAAACCATGTGGATATATAGTGTTGGACTAGGAGGAAGTGACTGCTGAAACCATGTGGATATATAGAGGACTAGGAGGAAGTGACTGCTGAAAAGTTGTGGATATATAGAGGACTAGGAGGAAGTGACTGCTGAAACCTTGTGGATATATAGAGGAGGAAGTGACTGCTGAAACCATGTGGATATATAGAGGACTAGGAGGAAGTTACTTCTGAAACCATGTGGATATATAGAGGGCTAGGAGGAAGTTACTGCTGAAACCATGTGGATATATAGAGGACTAGGAGGAAGTGACTGCTGAAAAGTTGTGGATATATAGAGGACTAGGAGGAAGTGACTGCTGAAACCTTGTGGATATATAGAGGAGGAAGTGACTGCTGAAACCATGTGGATATATAGAGGACTAGGAGGAAGTTACTTCTGAAACCATGTGGATATATAGAGGGCTAGGAGGAAGTTACTGCTGACATGTGGATATATAGAGGACTAGGAGGAAGTGACTGCTGAATGTTTTTGGATATATAGAGGGTTGGACCAGGGAGAAGGTGGTGGGTTGCATATATCTACTAGCATGCAGGGGAGAAGGTGGTGGATTGCATCTATCTACCAGTATGCAGGGAGAAGGTGGTGGGGTTGCATCTATCTACCAGCATGCAGGGGAGAAGGTGGTGGGTTGCATCTATCTACCAGAGTGCAGGGGAGAAGGTGGTGGGGTTGCATCTATCTACCAGAGTGCAGGGAGAAGGTGGTGGGGTTGCATCTATCTACCAGCATGCAGGGGAGAAGGTGGTGGGGTTGCATCTATCTACCAGCATGCAGGGGAGAAGGTGGTGGGGTTGCATCTATCTACCAGCATGCAGGGGAGAAGGTGTTGGGGTTGCATCTATCTACCAGTGTGCAGGGGAGAAGGTGGTGGGGTTGCATCTATCTACCAGAGTGCAGGGGAGAAGGTGGTGAATTGCATCTATCTACCAGAGTGCAGGGGAGAAGGTGGTGGGGTTGCATATATCCGAGTGCTATTTCCCACAAAACAAGCAAATATTTAGAGAAAACGTGGAATTTTTGAAACACAATCTTTCTTTTATTTGGCCTAATGGGTTAAAAGACAATTATCTTTGTAACAAAAAGTATGTTCAATGGTTATTAAGTGCCTGGAAGGATATAGATAATGCAAGAAGAAACAACAGCACATGTGTTTTGTGTATCAGTAACTTGGGGTATGATCTAACTACCAGGCAAGATGGTGGCTTCTACATTGGTACCACCTGTGAATGCTAATCCTAGAATATTTCCTAGTTTTCCACTTTAGCATCGGCTTACCAATCGTCTATGCTAATATAGTACCCAGTATATGCTAATGTAGTACCCAACATATACTAATGTAGTACCCAGTATATGCTAATGTAGTACCCAACATATACTAATGTAGTACCCAGTATATGCTAATGTAGTACCCAGCATATACTAATGTACATGTAGTACCCAGTATATACTAATGTAGTACCCAGAATATACTAATGTAGTACCCAGTATATACTAATGTAGTACCCAGCATATACTAATGTAGTACCCAGCATATACTAATGTACATGTAGTACCCAGTATATACTAATGTAGTACCCAGAATATACTAATGTAGTACCCAGCATATACTAATGTACATGTAGTACCCAGTATATACTAATGTAGTACCCAGCATATACTAATGTAGTACCCAGCATATACTAATGTACATGTAGTACCCAGTATATACTAATGTAGTACCCAGAATATACTAATGTAGTACCCAGTATATACTAATGTAGTACCCAGTATATACTAATGTAGTACCCAGCATATACTAATGTAGTACCCAGCATATACTAATGTAGTACCCAGTATATACTAATGTAGTACCCAGTATATACTAATGTAGTACCCAGCATATACTAATGTACATGTAGTACCCAGTATATACTAATGTAGTACCCAGCATATACTAATGTACATGTAGTACCCAGCATATACTAATGTAGTACCCAGCATATACAAATGTACATGTAGTACCCAGCATATACTAATGTAGTATCCAGTATATACTAATGTTGTACCCGAATCGACCCAATACCACTTAAACCTAATAGTTAAAATCTGATCTCGTCGATATAACACAGAAACAGGAAATTATATGTTTGCGATGTAAATGAGGCTACGGGAGCATTTGTGTACATATTCGGAAATGATCGTGTATAATCGTGCTTGTTTGGTGGCGATTTCCCATAGAATTCTGTTTCTATATATAGCGATGGTATCATGTAGAGAAGAGTTGTCGTTCTTCAAATCAAAAAGTGTAAGTAGATGGCGCTACGATCGGAAATAGTTTCCCCAGAAGTTAAAAAGTGAAAAATTGACAGATTGGAACCCAGGCTAAAACTGAACCAGCTTTCTGTACTAGTTTCATTACAAAGTTTTATTCATTCAAAGCCAAACTTACAAAATATATATTATCTCTTTACATGCATTTCCCCATACACAACTAGATTCAATCACAGAATATCATTAATACTGCATAAAGTAGATTTATTGCTCGAGGTTTTATATTTTGCTATGTTGGCGGATCAGTAACGATTCCTCCAAATTTAAAACTTGCCATTATTTGTTTGGGAATGCCATTGCAAGCAGGATTTCTGGATTATAATAAGAATTATTAACTCGCCATTATACATGATTGTATATTGCATTTTAAGCTACATGTCAATATGAAGTGAGGGAAGTAAATGTGTAGTTATCAATAGGACAGCTATATTTAAATCCCAGATCAATCACATTTCGCATATAAATTCAAAAACCGGAATCAGTTATTTTATATATATATAGACATTTTATTACATATTTATATGTATTTAGACAACGACTAAGTCACATGGTCCAATGAAAAAGCCACATTTCTCGCTTCTAAATCGCATAGACTCGCATACTTTTAAGTACGTTGTCCAAGTCAGATAGATCAACTCATTGGCCCGTCTTAACAAACTATACACCTCGCTTTGCTCGGTGTATATCTCGTTAAAATGGGCCAATTCGTGATATATCCTATACAAAGTCGCCACTGCGTATATGGGCTGGATATGGTGAACAACTTAGGTCAGTCATTTCAATATTCCATTAATTTGAAATTGTTATTCACTCGCCCAGGGTTCCTGCTGTCGGTCGCCAATATTTGTTTTTTGTCGCAATTGGCGCTACTAAATTTTGTGAATTGGCGAAAATATTTGGTGCAACTTTTTAAAAATGTGTTTTGGCTTCGTATAGTTCAGGGTTCATTCTAGGTCAGAATTTTTGGGAGAAGTGAGAAAGCGCATGATCGCTTCCTTAAATGGTGTTCTTTAATATACTTCTGCAAAATAGGGTTAAAATGCACAGTAAATACAACATTTGAATAGAAGGAGTGCTTTATAATGGGCCAGTGTTACTTTCTAGACAAAATTTTGTTTGAAAATCGTAAAAACCAAAAAATATATATATTTTTTTTTTTTAAGGGAGAAGTGCCCCAGAGGGCGAAGTCATGGTCCCTAGAGCAACAATTTCGCCCACATCGCCCTCTAAACTGATCCCTGTATTTATTTGTGAACTATATGGCTCTTAGTTGTCTCCAAGTTTTTTAAATTGGCTCCAGTATTTTTCAATTGGCGACAGAAGTGGCGCAGACAAACATTCAGACAGAGGGAAACCTGGTCGCCTAAGCACTGCATAGCGGCCCCAACAAAACCCCTTGAAGCAGCTGAAGAGGTTGTATATAACCTTTTGATCTCTAAGCCTGGCGTCGACCATGAACCAACGTGGCATATAGTCTCATGATAGTGAATGTTCGTGCAGTCATTTGAGCCTCAAGCGGTTTCACAGATCGGGAAAGGAGACAATTTTGATTTGTGATGGACAGACAGATCAACCAATGTGCTTACATAATTAATCCCCTACGTTGTTCTTTCTTCAACTTCAAAACTGTTTAATTTCCAACAAATACAAAGACCGTAGGAACCCAAAAATTGAAATAACACAATCAAATTCATATTTCCAGGAACTAACGAAATTACAAGCAATCAAGGAACACTTCATAAGCCATCAATAAATACAGACTGATCAGAACTAATCTTCTTGTGTTTTGTTGGCCACTTGTTTTGGATCAATACCGTGTCAGAAAGATCTGGTTAATATCACAACCACCCATTAACTTGTGCATCATCATCATCATCATCATCATCATCATCAGATAATTAACCAGGCAAAACACATGAATTAATACAGAACGCTTGCTCAGTGCATTACCACAATTGTGTATGTTGCTTGCCATTATGGTTTTCTTGGTCGAGTGGTTATACTCGTTGAATTTAAATCACTAAAGTGACTTTCCCCTCACCACTGTACGTTGGCATACCACCACGTTGATTGCATTTATGCAAGGATGCTATCCAGCTAATCTACGGAAGGTTGGTGGTTCTACCTGGATGTATCTAAACAAATTATGACAAAAATTTGTCTGACCACATCATTTTTAAATTTTACGCAGATAAAACAATAATAAGAGCATTTCACATATTTCATATTTATTGACTGCTTGCTATACATGGTTTCATACACTTATTTGCGACTTGCTTGAAAACGTTTATTCTATTTTACAGAGGTTTATAATTTAGAAAATATGTGACAGCCATGATGGTACTGGTACTTTGTTCAGTTCATAAACATTTATTTTAGATTGATTGCCAAACAAATTCTTACAAAATTATTTGAATAGCTCTCGAGACTTCATTCCTGATAGAATCCACCATCATGAAGGAGAGAAGAGGCAATGTGGAATTTAAGCACCTTGCCTATGGGAACAATCGTTATAGCAAACTCCGGGCCTATCACACCTGAGCAATCACCACTTCCAAAGGATAGTACTTTGTACATATCCTAGTGTGGCTGTCCGATTAGCGCAGTGGTTAGCACGCTCGCTTTTCATCAATGCAACCGGGGTTCGATCCTCGGACCGGTAAGTATGTGAGATGGTACGGTGGTCGCCAGATCGGACAGGTGGGTTTTCTCCGGGTCCATATTCAAGCTTAAACTTTACTTATTTTACAACGATTGCAAAGCAAGCTTTAACAACTTATATCAATCACTCTCGGCGCTCTCGTTGGCGCGGATGTGGTCATTCATGTGGGAGGAAACCGGAGTACCCGGAGAAAACCCACATGTCCGATCGGACGACAACCGTACCATCTCAATATGTTCATATGATATTAGCAGTAATAAATGAAATGCATGCCTGTGACACATATCAGCTCTTACTATCCCCGCGCTTTTCAGAAATGGCGGCCCCTCGCCATATAAACTCATCCACACTCGGCAACAGTTTCATACGAGTTGCAATAGCCAGTTGAGCTGATGACTCAGAATAATGTAATGCTTCAATTATGATATTGTGATTGTAAAATACTTCCTGTTATCACTTGATCAAACGAGCCTATTACATTGTGTTGCTGATATATACAAGGCTTACATACAACTTCACAGCACTGTATTGATACAGTCTATATAACACCGAGTTGGGACGGCTGACAATATAAATGGTCATTTACACACCAATCTTACAGGACAATTACACTGTTACCATTATACTTGATGGGTGTCCAAGCGACCCCTAGCTTGTATGATGGGCCATATTAGGATTATTATAGAAAATTTAAACAAGACAATAGACCATTTTAGCAAGCACGCATTGTACAGAGTGGTTGATACAGAGTGGTTGATAGAACACTGCCTCCCAAAATAACTACACACCCAGGTTTTGTACAACAGACTGGTTGAAAAAACACTTCCCAAAATAACTACACACCCAGGTTTTGTACAACAGACTGGTTGAAAAAACACTTCCCAAAATAACTACACACCCAGGTTTTGTACAACAGACTGGTTGAAAAAACACTTCCCAAAATAACTACACACCCAGGTTTTGTACAACAGACTGGTTGAAAAAACACTTCCCAAAATAACTACACACCCAGGTTTTGTACAACAGACTGGTTGAAAAAACACTTCCCAAAATAACTACACACCCAGGTTTTGTACAACAGACTGGTTGAAAAAACACTTCCCAAAATAACTACACACCCAGGTTTTGTACAACAGACTGGTTGAAAAAACACTTCCCAAAATAACTACACACCCAGGTTTTGTACAACAGACTGGTTGAAAAAACACTTCCCAAAATAACTACACACCCAGGTTTTGTACAACAGACTGGTTGAGAAAACACTTCCCAAAATAACTACACACCCAGGTTTTGTACAACAGACTGGTTGAGAAAACACTTCCCAAAATAACTACACACCCAGGTTTTGTACAACAGACTGGTTGAGAAAACACTTCCCAAAATAACTACACACCCAGGTTTTGTACAACAGACTGGTTGAAAAAACACTTCCCAAAATAACTACACACCCAGGTTTTGTACAGACTGGTTGAAAAAACACTTCCCAAAATAACTGAGCATATTGTAGCATATTGAACCTACACTCGACATATTTTATGGGAGTGGCAGATGTGATCACCCCACACCCCATGAATCCGCTAGTGGAAATGAACGTAAAGCGACACCGATAACATAATTATACTGAATAATCTCTTGTCATAAACTGCTAATACACCAGTTTGAAGACCTAACATTTTTTTGGCAATTATCAAAATATAACAAGGCCAATGTTGAAAAATATGAATGGTCAATTTAAGCAACATAAAATGACAGTGCAACCTAGGGTTCATCCTAGGTCAGGATATCTGGGAGAAGTGAGAAAGCGAACGATTGGGCCCTAAAATGAAGGAGTGCTGCACAATGTCCAGTGTATCGTAGTGGATAAAATTTTATATGAAAATTGTTAAAATAATTTAGAGCTATGTCAGGGTCCCTACGGCAACATTCCGCACATGTCGCTCTCTAGAAGGAGCCCTGGTAACATTCATGTTAACCCTTTCAACACTACAGACCTCTAAATAGACTTACAAAAAGTGTAGATCCAGATGAGCCGGCTCGTGACGAGCCGTCTCATCAGGATCTGCACTTTTTGCCAGTAATAATCATTACTATTTTTAGATAAAATTACCCATTTTGATAAATGAACTGGTCCAAAGGTAATTTTCTTATTCATTTATTGGTCTAAAAATATCATGCACCAGTCCATGTCAGTTACTTGGGATTGAATGGGTTAAAATCCACACCCGATTCCTCGCGAAATTGCTAGAGTAAATTACTTCTTAAAGACAATCAGAAAACTGCCCGGTCAGTTAATCTAATTTCATAGCACGCAATGATAGCAGATATTTTACCAATTTTGAAAATTGTTTGTCCGAGCATGGCAAAAGCAACATCCTTAAATTGGTCAATTGTGTTCATAATCCAATGAGATCTTCCCATCATACACTATCTCATATTGACAGATGTCTCAACATCAAATATTGATCGGACATATGAAGGAAAAAACTGACATGTCACGGCAAAACTAAAATGGATTGGAAAATAATGTGCGTGTTGATACAGAACAACAAGAAATTCATCTGTGATAGAAAGAGGGTGACAGTTCTGGTTTCAATCATATTCTATATGCAAGACTTAGCATAATATAGAAAGAGGGTGACAGTTCTGGTTTCAATCATATCCTATATGCAAGTCTTAACATAATATAGAAAGAGGGCGACAGTTCTGGTTCCCGATCATATTCTATATGCAAGACTTAGCATAATATAGAAAGAGGGCGACAGTTCTGGTTCCCGATCATATTCTATATGCAAGACGTAGCATAATATAGAAAGAGGGTGACAGTACTGGTTCCAGATCATATTCTATATGCAAGACTTGGCATAATATAGAAAGAGGGTCACAGTTCTGGTTCCCGATCATATTCTATATGCAAGACTTAGCATAATATAGAAAGAGGGTGACAGTTCTGGTTCCCGATCATATTCTATATGCAAGACTTAGCATAATATAGAAAGAGGGTGACAGTTCTGGTTCCCGAGCATATTCTATATGCAAGACTTAGCATAATATAGAAAGAGGGTGGCAGTTCTGGTTCCCGATCATATTCTATATGCAAGACTTAGCATAATATAGAAAGAGGGTGACAGTTCTGGTTCCCGATCATATTCTATATGCAAGACTTAGCATAATATAGAAAGAGGGTGGCAGTTCTGGTTCCCGAGCATATTCTATATGCAAGACTTAGCATTAGTTTAATTGACATATATATATATATCCGGCTATGTGAGTTCTGCTGAAGTAAATAGAATGGCATACATGACTTGACACACGTATACATGTAGATATGTTATGTTATATTTCGGGTTTTACGCCTGCATCAGCACCATTTTGGGCTATATCGCCGGCGGGCAGTTTACCTAACAACACCTTTCCTGGGCAGGCTCCAGTGGTCTACCAGTATTTGGGTGCACCAACCTCCGTAAGAAACTGCCAACTTTTTCATATAAATGAGACACGGCCTGAGCGGGGCTCGAACCCGTGACCATCAGTGATGATAGGTTACAGTGGTATACAAGTCAGCGACCGTAACCACTCGACCACGGAGGTGGACTTACATGTAGATAAACCAGGATAGAATTATACAGCCGTTCTGGTCGCTTCATAATCCTTGTATATATTTTATTTTCGGAAAATATCTGAATTGGTATGATGCAGAAACCTTGCGACATGTACATGTACACAGAGAGAAATATTCACCCAATTGTTTATATACTCAGGGTGACCAACGGCAAATATTATATTCAGCATGGTATAAGATAATCTTGGATCAGTATGAATTTGGAAACCCATAGAAAGCAGAAAATGAGCAAACACCAACAAATGATCCAGGTACATGTACCTTGCGAAACTCAATTCATTTCGCACTTAATTGTTATGGCAATTTGTTTTCCTACAGTCGCAGGGAAATTGCCCCAGGCAAATAATAAATCCGACTTTGGCCCATTTTATTACGTTCAACAGAACATCGGGAAATGATCAAATTAGTTCGCCATACGAAGGTTGCGGTTTCCATCTGGCTGACATGTACCGTACATATATATATACAATAAAACCAATGTAGATTAGCCATTTACTGCATGGACCTTTTGACACATCTATCCATTTCCTATTGTAGACATTCTCTGATGATGCATTCATTTTTAACTCTTTCAACCCCAAGTAACTGACATGGATTGGTGCATGCTATTATTAGACCAATAAATTAATAAGAAAATTACCTTTGGACCAGTTCATTTATCAAAATGGGTAATTTTATCTAAAAATAGTAATAATTATTACTGGCAAAAAAGTGCAGATCCCGATGAGACGGCTCGTTACGAGCCGGCTCATCTGGATCTACACTTTTCATAAGCCTATTTAGAGGCCTGTGGTATTGAAAGGGTTAAATACAAATTATACCGGTGATCACATTTATAAATTTCAACCCCTGAAATTAACCAACATAAACACATCTACATGTCAGAGCCTCGTGGCATCTTGGGGTCATTAGTTCGTCCTCGATTATAACCGAACAAATGCATTGATTCGCAGACGCTAACAATTGTAGCGAATCAGCAGCAATGGATAGCCAATGCCAGCGGGTTAGTGTTATTCTGAGATTAAGAAATTAGGTCATCCTGGAGTCAAATTGAATGACATAGAATATCCCATTACCGTATACAAGTTTTGAAGATTTTAACATGGGATACCGACTAGCTCCCGGCAGGATAATCATGGGTGAAGTCCGATGAAAACAGCATATCCTCACCCCCCTGTAATGTGAACCCTATTGATGTAGACATATATGACAATTTACAAAATTTAAAACAACTGAAATTTTCAAAACATCACTTACTGTTCCATTCTCATACCACAGCATAGCATGATTCCTAGAGAGCACCTTGCAGTCAAAGATGCCATTATTTGGCGCTGGTCTGGCACGGGCAACTGACCTCCCTATCTTTATGGGCTCCAGGAGAGCTATGTGGCGCTCCTGGAACGGGTGTGAGTTCTGTCGACATGATAGGATGGCGAGTGCCGACATGCTGGAGTTGGCCTCTACTTCCTCTACCTGTAGGCAGAAAGATAAATATTTAGAAGTCTAAAATTTAGGCTTTGTTCTAGTGTGGAATAAGGGCAGGATGGCCAACAATACCGAAATCTTGTGTATACATGTGGAGCGTACAAATTAGCCCCATATTTTTGGACACAAAATAAATTAATCGCCATGTAATTTAATTTATCGCTGTGTGATTTAATTAATTGCCGTGTTATTTAATTTTTTAATTAATGGCCATGTGATTTAATTTTTTAATTAATCGCCATGTGATTTAATTTTTTAATTAATCGCTGTGTGATTTAATTAATCGCTGCGTGATTTAATTTTTAAATTAATCGCTGCATGATTTAATTTTTTAATTAATTGCCGTGTGATTTAATTTTTTAATTAATCGCCATACGATTTAATTTTTTAATTAATTGCTGTGTGATTTAATTAATCGCCGTGTGATTTAATTTTTTAATTAATGGCCATGTGATTTAATTTTTTAATTAATCGGTGTGTGATTTAATTAATCGGTGTGTGATTTAATTAATCGGTGTGTGATTTAATTAATGGCCATGTGATTTAATTTATCGCCGTGTGATTTAGTTTTTTAATTAATGGCCATGTGATTTAATTTTTTAATTAATGGCCATGTGATTTAATTTTTTAATTAATGGCCATGTGATTTAATTTTTTAATTAATCGCTGTGTGATTTAATTAATCGATGTGTGATTTAATTAATCGCCATGTGATTTAATTAATCGCCAAATGGCGACCAGGTCGACCGACAGCGCGAGCACTACATCAAACAAACATATCCATGGACATGCTGCCCTCATGGAGAAACAGAACAACAGAATATAGCAACATGTTTATATATACATGTAGGTTGCTGTCCACTTTAAATCGGGGCTTGCCCATATTAATTCAAGACTTGTCCATTTTCAGGAGACATGCATGTCTGTCTGTTAAAAATATTTTCCGTGAGCACTAAAATAATTCAATATTTCATCATTATTATGAGCTATTTAAAATTGACATCACTTTTTTAATTAATATTTATTATAAGGTGATGGATTTGTTAAGTTTCATTGTATTTGTACATGAATGTATTGTCAACTTATATTAAATTCCTTCACAGCCCTAAAACAGTAAAGAAAGATATGGAAGTATTGCATAATATTAACTTATAGTACATGACAATTATACAAATAATATAGAGCCAACTGCTAACAGATGGTAACAACTGCAATAGAACAGAGAATGGTGCAAAACAATAAAATGTATAAAGTAAACTTTTGTGAGAGGGGGGGGGCTAAATAAGTGGAGAGCAGGGGCTAAATAAGTGGAGGGCAGGGGCTAAATAAGTGGAGGGCAGGGGCTAAATAAGTGGCAAACATTTTATTTTCTCCAATGTGTGTTTTACGTTTATTTATTGTCGCCACCGGTTGCCCCATATTAGCGACGCCTCCTGAAGAGATTAGTCATTTTAGATTTTGGAGGATAGTGCAATGATACAGACACATAGAGACCCATTCCAGAGTCTCCTCTAGTTCTTTTACGTGCACGGTGTAAAGCACTGACACAATACCTTGGTTTAACGTCCCATCTGAAAGACTGTTAATTTTATTAGGGTCAGACAAGGGATCGAACCAGATCCATCTGTGATCTCCAATGAAAAAACCCTGGCAACTTGTTCCAAAAAATGATTCTAGTACCAACATTAAGATAAAACTAAAAGGTTAAACTTCTAATAAATATTCGTTAAATCGGCAAGAAGTAGTCTTTTCATGTAGTGAATTAATTACACAAGTCTTTGCCGGGCGTTCATTTGACCCAAGCTCCTGGGGCTTGATGCATGAAAATCACACTTGTTTGACTCCTGGTGAAAATGCATAGCGAGTCAACTTTGACCCCGGACGATGAGCGTTTAATCGTCATCGAACATTGTCAGCGGGGTACATGTAATTATCCTAATCTGATCGGGGAGACGGAATCAGTTTAAAAACGAGTGCTACATAACGAAATAGTTAACCATTTACTCCACAGACACCATTTGATGCATCCTAGATAGATTCTATCCACCCCCCGAAATTAACCAACATTAACAATGGAACATTAGACAATGAAAAATCATCATGTTACTATTTTAGATATTTATGATATTAGTGTAATTTCCATATAGTGTCCACACACATATTGCACTGCATTCTAGAGGGCGATGTGGACGAAATTGTCGCCCTAGGGACCCTGACTTCGCCCTCTGGGGGCCCCACTTCTCCCAAATAAAAATTATTTTTTGGTTTTTACGATTTTCAAACAAAATGTTGTCTAGTAAGATATACACTGGCCCATTATAAAGCACTCCTATTCAAATGTTGTATTTAATGGTTGTACTGTGCATTTTAACCCTATTTTGCAGAAGTATATTAAAGAACACCATTTAAGGAAGAGATCACGCGTTTTCTCACTTCTCCCAAAAGGTTAGAATGAACTGGGGTGATACATTTACAACTTATAGAACTACCAATACAATGGGACTGATGCTTCTAAAATTGTAAAAGTTAAAAAATAATCATTCCACTTCCTATGGTTTCCTAATAAATAAAACAGATATAAAACTATAAAATTTTACATTTTATCCAATTAATTATCAGACTTGATTTACAATTGTCTGAAAGTATGGTCAACAACAGCTGTGAACACATTATATCCACAATCAGCAATAATATATTGTAAATCTAATACACAAGCAATACAAAGCTTTAAAATAGATAGTTAGATAGTTTATTCTGAACAAAAAGCAAATGCTCATGAGTTCATTATAACATTGGCATTACAATACTTGGTCAATGGTGTATAGTTCAATCACAAATTCAACATTCAGTACATGCACATTTTGAAAGCATAATATCGAATTAAACTACATAGTGGTTACACATGATCAAATTGAATTCAAATAATTGTATAATATAGTGCAACGATCTGCAACCTGAAAGAGAAAATACATATTTATACATACACGCACATGTACATACCTACATAATATTATGTAATCATACGTACACATGTACTTACATACACACATACATTTAATATAAACACTGAAAATATACGAAGATAATACAAAGCTTTAAAATACATTGCATGGTGCATCACACAGCCTGATTAGTAACTAACCAGCAATTAAAATTTCAACACCATAGGTAAATAGGAAAGATTTTCATTTTGCTTCACGGAGGAGCTTAATTAGTCCATCTGGCATGTACTGTAAGAGAGTTGAATATCAGACAAGTAGGCTTTTCCTTAATCTGTAAAACATCGCCGATGTAGTCAATTATATAATCATTGACCAACGGCCCAAGTGGAAGTTGTGATAGCGCAGTGGATGTGTGTTCGCTTCAGGTGCGAAAGGTCAAGAGTTTGAGCCCCGCTGGAGCCGTTACGATTGTGTCCTTAGGCAAGGCATTTAAATTCCATGTTGTCCTCTTCTCTCTCCCTCGTGGCGATTGATTCCATCAGGAATTAGGTCTCGAGAGTGATTAATATAAGTTGTAATAACTTGTTTCGCAATAGAGTTAAAATAAATTTGTATAAACTAACGGCCCAATTTTGTTTCTTTTGTGAGTATATTTATTATATTTTTCAACAGTTAACCCTTTCAACCCCACAGACCTCTATATAGGCTTACAAAAAGTGTAGATCCAGATGAGCCGGCTGGTGACGAGCCGTCTCATCAGGATCTGCACTTTTTGCAAGTAGTATTACTAATTTTAGACAAAATTACCCATCTTGATAAATGAACTGGTCCGAATGTAATTTTCTTATTCATTTATTGGTCTAAGAATATCATGGACCAGTCCATGTCAGTTACTTGGTGTTGAAAGAGTTAATTAGCACATGTTTTTCAAGGAAAAAGTTTCCTAACAGCTACTTTTAGATTCCTACTTGATCTTTTGTATTATGTATACATGTATATGTGATTAGTGTTTTGCAATAAATATTGTATAAACAAAATATTCATCTTCTGGTCTATTTGGTCTATTTGCTTGTTATATTATCATTTTAATCATAAATAGTAATTTAATAATATCAATTATTATACTTTATAAACTTTACGACAGGTTCTCTTTTATTTCACAGTTTGCAGATACACAATAATGGCGATTATTATTAACCCATTTCATTCTGAATACATTTACAGGCTTTTGCAAATAACATAGATCCAGATCAGCTGCAGCATGACGCTGCATGCTGATCAGGATCTATGTTGTTTGCTACATAGCCAAGTGTCTTAGCAAGATCATCTGAATAGCAAACAGCATGGAGCCTGATCAGACGGCATGTTCCATGGCAGCTGATCTGGCTCTATGTTCTTTGCAAAATACTGTTTGAACGGTATCCAGAATGAAATGGGTTAAACTAGAGAATAAATTATTCCACTAATTACGTAATCCGTTTATATGTCTTATTCAAAATCAGATGACTACTGATTATATAATTAATTGTTGGATAGTTTGTATGCTTACACATAACTTTAATTGTTGGATAGTTTGTATGCTTACACATAACTTTAATTGTTGGATAGTTTGTATGCTTACACATAACTTTAATTGTTGGATAGTTTGTATGCTTACACATAACTTTAATTGTTGGATAGTTTGTATGCTTACACATAACTTTAATTAATTGTTGGATAGTTTGTATGCTTACACATAACTTTAATTGTTGGATAGTTTGTATGCTTACACATAACTTTAATTGTTGGATAGTTTGTATGCTTACACATAACTTTCGCCCTTTAACTAAAATATGCGGATCTTCCAAGGTTTATTCAGTAATGCAACTAACTTTTAAAACCCATTTCATTCTGGATACCGATCAAACAGTATTTGCAAAGAACATTGAGCCAGATCAGCTGCCACGGAACGTTCCGTCTGATCAGGCTCTATACTGTTTGCTATTCAGATGATCTTGCTAAGACACTTGGCTATGCAGCAAACAACATAAATCCTGATCAGCATACAGCGTCATGCTGCGGCTGATCTGGATCTATGTTGTTTGCAAAATCCTCTAAATGTATCCAGAATGAAATGGGTTAATTCAGTTTATAGAAAATATTCACAGCTTTACATGCATGTAACAATATTTAAAATTCAATAAGTAGTTTTTGCATACTGAATTGTTAAAATTGGGGATTGTTTAAATATTTATGAATATATTTTGTGTACATTTGTCTTTATTAATGTGAATATATCACTAATCCGTATTCCAAATTAACAGATATGTTCCAAGCTTTGCAGTTATGCAGCAATATTTAAAATCGGATAAGTAGTTTTTACATAATGAATTGTTAAACATGTCAAGACTTTTTATATACTTACACATAATATTATGTTTTACGTAAATGAAAGACATGCCACCAAAAAAAACATTAGCTGTCCGATTAGCGCGCGCTTCTCACCAATCTTCTCGATCCTCAGACCGGGAAGTATGTGAGATGGTACGCTGGTTGCCAGATCGAACAGGTGGGATTTCTCCGGGTACTCAGGTTTCCTCCCACAAGAATGACCATATCTACGCTTTCATCTGCGCCAACGAGAGTGATTAATATAAGTTCTTAAAGCTTGTTTCGCAATCGTTGTAAAATAATTAAAGTTTCAGCTTTTTTAAACATTGTCTTTGCTTAAATAGAGAATCCAATAATTTAAATAACCTTTTCCCCGAATCCTAACTATTTTGTTACAATTATTTCTGTGTTATGTCTTATTCTTGAATAAAATAATGCGAGATTTAGGTTAATATACTATTATATCTCTATACAAACGACAGCCATTTAGCTATCATGCAGTGGATAAGTAGGCGCCATATCTATCCCCCATCCATAGATATCACTGGGACTACATGAGATTTAGGTTAATATACTATTATAAAATTATCTCTATACAAACGACAGCTATTTAGCTATCATGCAGTGGATAAGTAGTCACCATATCTATCCCACCTCCAGATTTAGGTTAATATATCTCCATACAAACGACAGCCATTTAACTATCATGCAGTGAATAAGTAGTCGCTATATCTATCCCACCTCCATAGATATTACTGGGGACTACATGACATTCTGGCCTTTATTATGAACATTGGTTTGGCTACTAGTCTACGTTGTCAATGTATGTCATATTGGTAATGGCGTCAAGAGGTGCTTCTGTGAGGGGAAAGGGTTAAACTAAACTTGCATTTCAGTGTTTATGGAAACGGAAATGCAAAATTTGTTAAGCATGATTTCTTTCAAGAACAAGTTTCAAACTTGATATACATGCAAAAATAGATAGCTAGTTCTTGATATAATGCAAATGCAGGAAACACACTAATGGAACATGACCAGCGCATGTCATTAGTTACAATATACAGTATATCTCAGTGTCACAAGTTGTATATATGTGATGAGATTAACCCTTTCATCCCCACAGGCCTCTAAATAGGCTTATGAAAAGTGTAGATCCAGATGAGCCGGCTCGTAACGAGCCGTCTCATCAGGATCTGCACTTTTTTGCCAGTAATAATTATTACTATTTTTAGATAAAATTACCCATTTTGATAAATGAACTGGTCCAAATGTAATTTTCTTATTAATTTATTGGTCTAAAAATAGCATGCACCAGTCCATGTCAGTTACTTGGGGTTGAATGGGTTAAAAGATCAAAGGTAATGATAAATTGTCGTTTTAACTACCATGTTGCTGCCGAGTTAATTTATAACGAGGACAACCATTTTAGGAAAAAGAAATAAAAGAATTATATACCTATTAATATAATGTCCATTAAAATATATCCAATATATAATGCAGGTATTATTTGGTCGACGTTCACTCCGCCAGCGAATCAATATTGCTGTATTATTTCTCGTGTGCTTTTCTGTACAAAATGGATGCACCCAGTGAGATAGTGAAATTGCGTGATCCGCCGAAGAATTATAGGTCGAAAGTATGGAAACATTTCGGTTTTAGAGGTGAGGTGAAAGACAGTTGGACCTGTCACATTTGTTTCATGAATGTGTGTTGTAAAACGTGAAATACCAGTAATATGATAACACATTTGAAGAGGAAACATGGAGTCAGTGTTTCGGTAGGCGATACGGTAGTAACTTCATCCGGTAGCAAAGCTACTGCAACAAAAACATCTTCCGGACAGTTGAGACAAGATACCCCCTTCCAAGTCGGACTTACTTAACAGAAATGGTAATGCCACAGCTACAGAGATTCACCTTAAATGGGCATTATTTACTTCAGTTTCTAGTCAAATGTAGACATGTTGATATTTCCGGACAAGTGACGATGTATTCTAGTCTGTTATGCAACTTATGTGATGTTTCATGTTTTGTTATCTGATTTTTAAGATGGGTCAGCAAAATGAAATGTAGGTTCAGGTTTAAGTCGGACATTTCAATAAGTATACATTGTACAATACATACACCATACATTGGATTGTCTTCATTGTTAGGTACAATTACTAACTGAAATATGTACTTATGTATGCTACATTCCCTAACTCTACAACTCTATGCAGACTAGATCAACAGCGTATTGACAATAGGTTATCCCTTATGTATAAAATTCATAAAGATTTTGTTGCTATTCCCATTGAAAATTACCTAGTTCCCCTCTCCCGTCCTGCTCGCCATTGCTATTCCTTCAGCTATAGGTTAATTACAGCAACTACAGACTACTACAAGTTTTTTTCCAAGAACAATCTACCATTGGAACCATCTCCCTCCTGACATTGTCCATCTCCCTACCATAGAGCAATTCAATATGGCAGTTTGCCATCTTGATCATGCCAGTCCCTAGTTGTTCTGCGCAGCTGCTTTTAAACTTTTACCACAACTTGTTTTCATTACTTTCTTAAATTATGCTTTTAACTACTCATACTTTTAACTTCTTTGCGGTTTTTGACGCGCAACATGTCTACATCCCCGCGAGGGGTTCGACATTAAAGGAAGATAGATAGATAAATATGTACTTATGTTGTAACAAGATGCATACAATGTCATATTCTGCTGTTGATCTAAAGCTCCATTTCATTTTATTGATCCACTTTGAATGGGTATTTTATTTACCCAATTTCTAGTCATGATTATTGTTGAGTTAGACATTGTTTCTGATTAAAATTTCAAATGTAATGTTTGTCTGAATCGTATCGAAAATAATCGAACCAAGGTATCTGTATTCGAATCGAGGCTCCAGTGAATCGTTGCAGCACTATTCGCTTCATGTGTGAAAGGCCTGGAGTTCGAGCCCCGCTGGAGCCGTTACGATTGTGCCCTTAGGCAAGACATTTAAATTCCACATGCCTCTTCTCTCTCCCTCGTGGTGATGGATTCCATCAGGAATGAGGTCTAGAGAGTGATTAATATAAGTTGTAAGAACTAAAGTAAGTAATCCTAAACTAGTAGAGTGGTGGAACCGTTGCGATAGCTGTATTGAGCAGCAAGGTCACGTCATGAAGCTAAAACTGTCAACAAGATATTTTTGAAAGTTGTTTTCATGATTTAAGAAAATATACGGCAAGTGCAATTACCATTTTATACTGGTCATTATATGTGGGATTTACGCTGAGCATAGGTTCCATCACTCTTTAAATTATCACATCACAATTGATGATATTTCAGTATGGTACAGGGGTGTCTCCAAAAAAGGTCATATCTTATATGTGTTTACTAATATTAAGAGAATGTGTCATCTCTTTGGACATTTATGGGTTATTATTACCATCAAAGGCCATGTGTCAATGACAAATGTCTGCCAGGCAGTTAGGGACCTCAGTGAAAATGCTGGTCTGTGGTAAGATGCAATGATGAATTTATATATCCCTACCATAACTACATTGAGAAATAGACTGTTAATTAAATTTGAATACAGTTCCACACCTGCCAGGGCGAAAGGATTTGTTCTGCAATGATTACCTTTTTTGTTCGATACAATTTTTTGCTTTTCTGAAAATGGCACTTAGCTGGACTAAATTTAGAGACGTGCAGACCTGCCCGACATGAGTTCACACCTGTCTTTGGCGTCCGGATTTGTACAGACCAGAATCCCTGATTTAGACAAGTTATAATTATATCTAAGCTCAATTTGCGGCTTTATCTTATTCATACTCATCACTTTGACCTGTAGAAACTTTGATCTTCTGATTAAAATGTTCTCCTTCCGACTGTATCCGAGGACAGTGATACTATATTGTTGTTAGGTTTCTAAATTGACTAAAATAGTAAAAAGTTAAATGACAAAATAATTGTCTGGTTCTAAAACTCAATAGGAATTGTCTTAACACGTAAATAAAAAGGACCCAATCAATTTCTAAAGAAAGTCCATTGCTTTATGTATTAAATGACATCTAAATTACTATCACATTATTAAAATAAAGCAATTACAAACCATTCGTTTACATCCGTATGAACTAAAACAGCCATAATTGATTTTTTACAGCAATAATCTCCAACTCCTCAAAACTTGCATTTGTTTCTATCTTGTCTCATTAAATGTTGAATTATAGTTCTATGGTATATATAGTTCTATGTAGTTCTATGGTATATATAGTCTTATTATGCTTACAATGAAAAAGTTATAGTTTGGGGGAACATTTTATATATAGTTCTATTTTGATTTAAAGATTATTTAGTTAGGTAAAAACTAGTACATCACGTACCATTTCCGCATATATGAATGGAAATTGTGGGATGCATATTGAGCATGTTCCAAGCATATAGTAGGGACATGCACGACATATTCAGAATTGATTATTCGGCAGTATATATTATAACATAGAACAGAAACAGAATTTATACTAGTAATTACGCATTTTATTTATTCGACTGTCCACATGCGAAATTGAGAAAACTACATCTAAAGAGTGTCAAATACAATATGGTCGACTTCTCTTCATGGAACCACTCAGCTAATTTTATGAAACTTGATCCACATAATCGACGCAATTATATAGCAAAACGATTGATCATCTTCATCTCTAAGTAGTTAATACAAATTTATTTTAGCTGGATTGCGAAACTAATTCGTTCAACAAGTTAGTTCAATTGCCCTCGATACCTCATTTCTGATGGAATCCATGGCCATGCGAGTAGAGGCAATGTGGAATGTTTAAATGCAATGCTTTAGGGCACACTAGTAACTCTTCATCCAAGTATCATCCACTCTCGCTGACATCAATAACCTGCATTGTCTTGGAACACATCATTTCCAGTAACAACCAACGATCTTGCCACAGGAATTAACAACATCACGAACATTGATTCAGTTCTCCTTAATTTCTCCAAGGCCTTTGACAAAGTTCCTCACTCGTAACTTTTACAGAATCTAGACCACTAGAACCCAGCAGGTCGTCATCGAGGGACGTAGATCACACCCCCTCATCCATTGTTTCTGGTGTACAGACTTTGATGAAGTGCACACCATATTTGACAGATAGTATGTCTGAAATTCCATAAAGAAGCGCACACGAGAACTCCGACAGTGGGAAGCCAAATCAAATAATTATGTACACAATTAATATAAGTGGATTGAATTGAAACCTAAAGGCTTATTGGAATTCTCCCTTTCTGTCATTAGTAAACTTTATTTATTTTACTACGATTGCGAAACAAGCTTTAACAACATATATTAATCATTCTCGTTGGCGCGGATGAAAGCGCATAGTAGTAATTTGTGACGGAGGCAACATGAGTACCCCAAGAAAACTAACATACCGGATCTGACGAACTAACATGACAGCAAATTTCTGTCATTGCGAACGTATAGCTCAAACAATTTCTCAATAGCAACGAAAGTAAAGACAACCCAATCTAAATACATGGCATCTTACATTTTGGAGAGCAATTCCGAATCAGAACATACATATGTGACAACCACCGAGGACGAGTGCAAATCAAACAAACTGAACCTGAATAACCTGAGAACCAACCAGTAAGATGCAGATACGCGTGCACGTTATGTTGCCTAAAGGGGTGCCTCGCAAATATGTGTATGCATACAATATCCAGGATGTCGCTGACTTGTATACCACTGTAACCTATCATCACTGATGGTCACGGGTTCAAGCCCCGCTCAGGCCGTGTCTCATTTATATGAAAAAGTTGGCAGTTTCTTACGGAGGTTGGTGCACCCAAGTACTGGTTAACCGCTGGATCCTGCCCAGGAAATGTGTTGTTAGGTAAACTGCCCGCCGGCGATATAGCCCGAAATGGTGCTGATGCAGGCGTAAAACCCGAAATATAACATAATAATCTCCAGATACGGATGTACTGGTGTTAGCTCTATTGTGCTACATATATCTCCGCATATACACATAACTGTGACTAATGGTCACAAAAGGAAGCAAGTGGCGAACGATCCAGCTGAAGCCACTCTATGGCGTTCTTGGTCCTTAAATTCCCAGGGTTCCGTACTATGTCTGGATACGACCAGAGGGACAGTCTGTGAAAAGGATAAATTATCTTGGTGGGCAACGCTGACGAAAACTGAAAACCAAATGCTTCGAGCATTCAACAATCTCGTAGGAGAAGATAGCCTGTAAGAAGAGGACAGCAACGCATTGGAAAAATATACATGTCAAATGTATGCACCAGGAACAATGTGTTGGTACCTACCTATTCAACAAACGGCAATATAATGATGAGAGGCTACAACATACAAAGGGTGGCACTACACGAAATGATGAAAAAGAGCCAATTTTGTTAGAATCACTTGGAAGCAGTGTGGCATTGCTCTACCTACCACTGATCGCGACCCGACATTGCTTTGCTAGTTTGAGGAAGGCACACGTTTACAACCAATAGCGTTAGTCAACAAGCCGGCTCCTCAAACTGTGCTATAACTTACAAAGTTTAAAGGTGACTATATTCTTCTGTGAAATACTCATGCAGATCATATAATTTATGGTGCACGGACATATATAAATAAGGAAAATGATGAATGTGTTACAGTTGTTGTCATTACCGATTCTGAATGATATACAGAACTCAATAATTAGTTGACAAAGCAAGTGTTCTCATTTTAAACATGTAGAACGGTGAGGAGTCGTGAGAAATATGTAATTGTTGATGTATCAAGCTGCATTATTCATATAGAAAGTCATTAACGCCTATCTATCAGCTATCTTGAATTGTAATATAACAAATCATACTACATTATCATAATGCTGATAAATGAATTCCATAACCCACAGAACATGGTAATATACACCTAAATCATTATCCTATCTCAAACAGAAGTCGAGATATCCCTGTTTAAAGTTAATCAAAAAGTACCATTATGACGACATACTAATTTTCATAAAATACACATAAATTATGGTCCGAAAAATTGGAACCAACTTTTTTTAAACACCTTTATAACTCATAGAGCACGATAAAACATGATAGATAAAATAAACAATTCCACGGAATGCCATAGGTCCCTGAACTATTGGTCAGTGCTATCTTAGCTACACTGTAATCTGAACAATTCATATCTGAGATAGTACTACTGCTATTGCTGTAGAGGCTACTATTGTTACAACTGTTGGTGAGATGCACCACACTTGTGATTGACACATGAACCATATGCCCTGTACCTTATGTGGATGCTGAAATGCTGTTTTATGAGTGTTAATGGTGGCTGTATATACTCGATGTTGGGATAATGACTTGTGGTTCTGGTGATCATGTCGATGGTTGGTGGTGGATGTGAATGTGCTGCATGCATTTTCATCCAGGACACTCTTTTTATATTCTGGAATTCAGCAGTTTTACCTATTAAATGTAATTTGCATGCGTTAAATGATCTATTTATAGAAGCTCATTTCATTGGAGAATATATTTATTTACATGTATATAGGACTGAAGTTAATTGACTGAGCTAATACAGACGGATCTGTAGTCCAGTGATAACACGCTGGACTGGTAATCCAGGGATCGCAGGTTCGACCTCCCGTCTGACCCTAATAAAATTAACAGTCTTTCAGATTGGATTTTAAACCGAGGTCTCGTGTCGGTGTTGTACACCGTGTACGTAACTGAGCCAGAGGAGACTCTGGTATGGGTCTCTGTCTGTATCCTTGCACTATCCTCCAAATATCTAAAATGACTAATCTCTTCAGTCGCTCATATGGACAACCGATAGCGACGATACATAAACGTAAAACAAACACACATTGAGCTACTATTATAGAAATAGCGATTCATCTAATCATGAAACGACGAAATATATCCATATATAGTACGTACTTTTCTTTATCAGATATTATATGTGGTTAATGTATTAAGTCAGACTACTGATGCATCTATTCATCCATCTATCTACTATAAATAAACATTGGGCACTATGGCGTCCTGGCGGGATTTCATTTGCTTGTCAAATGTGTCATTGTCAAATGGCCGATAAAAGGATAAGCATCTTCGTTACTTGCTCTTGATAAAAACAAACCGATTCGCACCTGCGCCATTCCGCTAACTAATTCCAGATCAATGGTACTTTTGAGTTTCTCGGTATGGTCATGGAAACAGCTGTCGTTATTGACACAACAACCGATCCAATTCAACCACATTTCTTTATACTAATCTCTTCTTCTCGTGCTCCGATTTGATAGTTCATGTTCTTGAGCTTTTTTTAGGCCCTCATTATATAGGTAACTCCGTTTATTTCCATTTTTAAACAATAATACATATAATTTTAACAAATAGTTCACGTGAACATGAAGTAGATAACAAATATGTTCTTTATATCTTAAAATGGAAGCAAGATAACACTACTTATCAGCTGTTCAAAGTTACTCAACATTTTGGTTCCTTGTTCGCCGCATTATGTTACATTAAATGCGAAACGAAATATAAAAAGATAATAATGACGAATTCCAAAAGTTTTCATCACCATTTGGAAAGTAAGTTTTGATCTTTTTCAAATTTTAAGTTATATTTAAGCATGCATAATAAATTGATTTATCTTCGGAATCATACCCGAGTGCTTACATTTATTTCGATATGTCCAACTAATCCACGTTGTTTCTAATATTACAATGTTTATTAGTCTGTACAGTTTCGAATCACAGGCTCCAAGTACTATATTATCATGGTCTAAGAGTATGAGCGATTTACTATTAAACTTTGTAGTTATTTTATCGATGATATTTTGCGCTTCACATATCAGTGATTTAGCTTTGTTACACTCAAAAAACAAATGTTTAAGTGTTTAGCGATCATCTTTGCATACTGTACATATTCCATTTGAGAAGTACAGGTGTACTAATCTGTCCTCTGTAAACAAAGAGTTATGCATGTATTTAAATTGTATTTTTTTTTGCTTTTGCAGAGACAAAACATATTTAAATATTTGACCATATAATATGCGACCATAATACATGTATAGAATTCATTAGAGTTAACATCTCTTGCCACTTACTTTCAGATTGTAATGGTTATATACTCCTCCTAACCACATGGCTTAATATCAGACGCATTTTAAGCTTATCTGGGGTAGTGTTGCTACCATAGTTTGTGATAATATGCAAGTTACGTCTTGAAATATTGTTCCCAACTTCTTTTGTTTCTCTTTCCATTACACGTAACTGATTCACATAACCCGTAGGTATACTAGATTTTATTTTATTTAAAAAATCTGCTTCAGCATTACTGAATCCACCATATTTCTGAAACATTTCTTCGTTACTGTAAACTATTTTTGTATCTGTATTTGATACTTGATTTCGCTTCTCCATATATCATCATTTTTTATGACATTTTATGTTATAGCCATGACAGATCCCGAAAGTTTTCACAAACTCTTTAGTCCATACTATTTCATTGAATTGTGGCGTTTCATTTTTCAATTTACCAATTAATATACACTTTGTTTTTTCTTTATTCATTTTTGCGCCTGATGCCCATTCACGAGTAGTTAAATTTTCAAACACATACGGGATATACTGTTCATTTCCTACAAAAAACTGTGTATCGTCAACAAATCGATTTAATTTTGCTTGTAAGCTACTATTTGCTGGCAGTTTTATACCTACAATGTTTTGATCTTTTCCTATCGAATTAGTCATCGGCTCTGGTTGAATTATATAGCTTAACGGCGCAATAGAACAGACTTGTTTTATGGAACGCGATAACGAACTCAGAAATAAAACCATTAGTTTGAATAGCGATTTGAGACTTATTCAATAATTCAATTTTACATTGAAACCAAATTTAGTTAAACACATGTCAACCCAATCCCACTCCATGTCATCCCAATCCCACTCAACTCTGTCTTAGACTCTGTCTTCCATTCTAATCCTGTTTCTGTATTCTGATTATGCGTGATGTATGCATCGTTCAATATGTATTATATTGGGAAATAAAATATGTTTAAACTAACTCTGTCAAAGGCCTTGGTTTGATCGAGAAAGATTATCGCCCCTTCTTCGTCTTATAAATCCGTATGATCGATTACATCTTGAATATTAAAATGATTAGCTTCGGTAATATCACGTCCTTTAATATAATCTTTTTGGTCAGAATTTATAATGGATGGTAAAATCGATTTGAATTTGCCAGACATTTGGCTATTATTTTATAATCTAAATTTAATAATGTGATTGGTCACACATTTTTCAAAGTTTTCCTTTCACCTTGTTTATACAACAGTGTAAGAACTCCATTATATTGTGCATCACTTAATCAATTGTTCTCTAGAATTTCATTGACAGCCTCTTGAAAGTCAAATTTTATTAAGTACCAAGTATGTTCTGGTCAGTTCTGTCCGAATAAAAGTATCTTTGTATCGATGCCAACTACTTCAACTTCAACGAGATACATGCAACATAGTTCTTTGAAATAACTTGGCACTAATGTTTACCATTACAAGTATGTTTATGCGTAAGACCTAAGCCCATTGTTCAACTCCCAAGGTCACACTAAGAGGTCAATGGGTTAACATGTATTGTCTGTAGTATAAGTCCTAAGCACGTTAATGAATTTCAAATAGCTTCACACACATTTTCATATTAATGAGACGAAGTGTCATGCCCAATAGCCCATAGCGCAAACGTCAAGGTCAACATATCTTGTCCGGAACACTGGCGGTTTCGGTGGGGCTCGAGCATGGCGGACACTGTATTAATTTTACTACTTTGCACCATAAATTATAGAAACTCCACGATCTTAATCTTTCGTTTGCAATCAATACAACCAATACGATTAGGTGGTATAGTATCTGCAGTCAATACCCATGCTCCAGCGGAAGATTGAAATCGAAGGGTTCGGGGTTCGTTACCCTGCTAGCTACGCCATATATGTAGTGTCCTTGAGAAAGGCACCTCAAGCATAGTTATTTGCGCTGGTTAACTGCTTATATCAGTTAAGCGTGACCAGTAAAACATGTCTAGGTCCCTTCAATGGGTTTACGTCAATAGAAAATAGAATATAATAAGTCTGTCAATATTGAAACTTAAATAAATATGTATCGATAACTATTCATCCTGGAAAAATATGCTTTATAATTCAGCTGGGGGCGTCTTAGGATATAGGTACAAACAAAATTAAGGCGTTGGATACCTTATGGACACAATGCTAAGCTCCTGTGGGTTTACTCTGAGCTTGATAGTATGACCATAACAATTAAAGAAAAACGGTTTGCCTTAATAAAGCAAAGTGCGAAAAGTTGATGACTTGCTCGAGTCACTTGCGTCGCAAAGTGGGTAATAACTTGAAGTGGGTATAGCTCCAGTCAACTGCTGAAAGTTGATTATTCAGTGCGAAAAGTTAATGACTAAAGTCACTTGCGAAAAGTTGGGCAAAGTGGATATGACATTGAAGTGGATATAGCTCCAGTCACCTGCGGAAAGTTGATTATTCAGTGCGAAAAGTTGACGACTAAAGTCAATTGGCACGTTTGATGTTACCTTTGATGATACAAAGTGGTTGTTATGTGCTTAATAAGTTTGCATGTGTTAGCATGTTTGGGCTGACCAGTTATAATTATAATTATAATAATTAGTTATGCAACTATAGTGATTGAAATAAAACATTTCAAGTTCATATCCACTTTTCGCAAGTGATTTTAGTCATCAAATTTTCGCACTGAATAATCAACTTTCCGCAGGTGACTGGAGCTATATCCACTTCAAGTTCATACCGACTTTGTGCAACTTTTCGCAAGTGACTTTAGTCATCAACTTTTCGCACTGAATAATCAACTTTCCGCAGGTGACTGGAGCTATACACACTATGCACAACTTTTCGCAAGTGACTTTAATCATCAACTTTTCACACTGAATAATCAACTTTCCGCAGGTGACTCGAGCCATACCCACTTTGCGCAACTTTGCGCACTTTGCGCAACTTTGCGTAAGTCATCAACTTTTCGCACTTTGTGCTATTAAGGCAAACTCAAAGAAAAATAGTAAGCTCAGAATTATACCAAGACGTGCACAACTTCCGGTTCATGCTGCTTTTTAACTCGCCAAACCAAAATGTCTTTTTTTATTAAAAATAAAGGCAAATTGTCGCAGGTGAGTTAATTAATACACGAATACACTTAGACAAGGGTAATAAATGCAACATTAAGTAGCCGTATGTTTTATATGGGACATATTCGATATTCAGACAACTAGAGTAGTTTTCGGACACATCTGTCTGGATATAAGTAATTAAAGTATACTCCGACTCTTCTAGAACTGCTAGAATACTGCAATTACTGAAGATGATAACTGTTGAGATGATGCATTAACTGTGCAGGGCCTTTCAGCGTAAACTGTATGCATTGGGTTGTTTTAACTTAGTAGACAATGTTTTAACAGGGTATGCAGTGGTGCTGGTGAAACGGGCAGGGTGAGGGTGCTCCTGGAATTAGGGATGCAAGGCCTCCCCAGAAGATTTGGTTTTCTAGATTGTGTCAGGTGCATTCTGGGGTCATTTATAGTGTTATAAATACATGTTCTATCACACAATGTTATGAAATCTACCCCTCCATCGGTCTCGTCGCTCTGTTTCTACCCCTCCATCGGTCTCGTCACTCTGTTTCTACCCCTCCATGGGTCTCGTCACTCACATTGTTGTTATACATGTACACATTGTTGTTATACATGTACACATTCTTCTTCTCTGTTAATGGCTAACCGTCAACAATTGAGCTATTATTGCCATGCGTGGGGTTAGAAAAGTGAGCTACCAGGCCTCTTCAACTACTATAATTCCACCAAAGGACACTGGTAGTGTGATAAAAAAGGTGCAAAATCCTAACACCTTAAACCGTAAAAGCCCTTAAGCCTACAATATGTACATATTATAAGGGCCATTTCACGGTATTCGTTTTGTTGCGGACAGGACATTCAGAGACTTGTTTCTTTCACAGAAATTATTCTTGGGTATATTTTAAAAGTTTGAATGCATGAAAGTGAAGTACTTTGGTACCACTTCATATGATAACAAAATCAAATCTTTGGAATTTCAATTTTGGGGGGGAAAATGTGAAATAAAACGGGTTGCGGACAGGACAGAAAGTGAAGTGGGTTTTACTGTATGTTAGAAAAACCCAAAGTTCTGTCCATCCACTTGTTTTCTAAGATATTAAACCCTGCATATTTATATCTAAATGCCATAGGTATATTTTGGAGAAAATTTGATTCCAAAATGTTCAAGAATGACCGAGGGGGGGTAATTAACTGTGCGTTGCGGACAGGACATGGACAGAGCGTTGCGGACAGGACACGTTTTCACTTTGCATATAAATGAATTAAAATGCATTTTAATAAGAATAAAATAACTTTATTATCTAGTGTGACATGTATATACAGTGTTCCCCATGATGGATTTCATCAGGGGTATGGATCGGAGCTTGCCCCCCCCACCAACTTTTTTCCAAATGTCATGGTTTTCACATCTAAATCTGCACTAACACTGTCATTTACTTTTTTTTTAAATATGTACAACCTCAATATTCTGCATATAATAGATTTTATCAAGCTCCTGATCCCTGCCCCCCCCCCCATATTAACATTGAGTTTTTGAGTCTATTCCTTTACTGGGATGGCAAGCGAAAATGTATAACGTCCACGATTGTCCATCACAGGTGCATCTAAGACTCCAATCACATCGTGTCGATCAACCCAGGAATCATCATTTGTTTTGAAGGTGAACACTTTCTTGTCATTGTCTTTCGATCGAAGGAATGAGAATTTGATAATGTTCTCCATATGATCAATGTCAGTGCACTGTCCAAGGAACACCTTCTCCAATTTGCTAGCGGTGAATCTTACCAAGCAAAAGTCACCAATTTTGCAGTCACGACTAGATATAGCAAAGTCCTTCTCAATAGGCATAGGTTCCTCGGTTTGATTGTTTTTCACCGTCTGTATGACACGTGCGATGGTCATAGGCTCGTGGCATGTGAATGGCGAGTTCAGCGCTACTGCGAGACTACAGTCGTCATTGTGTCGGAGATAGTGCAGCGAATGTGTTCCACTGACTGCAAGACACTTCGCGAAACGATTGTCCAAATGAGCGGTACATTCCTTGATGTCGTCACTGGAGAGCCAAAGTACATTGATTTTGCCCGTGAGCCTTTTGGCAACGTCGTAGAACTCACGAGGATTTGTCACGGTTTCACGTTCTTGCAGAATTGCTCTCCAAACGACTCGTTTTGTTTCGCCACCAATTCCGTCGACTGGACCTTTCCCATGAGCTGTACAGAAGAAGCTCCAATCTGCCGTACACTCGAAATCCCGTTCATGGAAAGCGAGGTTGGCGAAGTTGTACCGATTTTTGAATTGGCTTGCGGCACCGTCCGACCAGTAGTGGACAGTTGTAATGTCCCACGGCAAGACCATTTTCAGTTCACGCAAAACCAAGCTGTTGTTGGCATAAACAGCCTTCTTGTCATGTACAGGTTCATCCGAGATAATCGAGAATGACAAGTGTTCCAGGTCAGATGTTTCAGTTCGACGAAAGTAGACCACAACGGTAAAAATCGTCACACCGCCGGATGCCCAGTGAGCTGACATGATCTCTGACTGATGTTTGATAGAGAAATTCTCGGAGAAGTCTTCTTGAATGATGACTTCACCAGGTTTGATTGTCCCTTTCAAACACCGCAATTCCGCATGCTGGCGACGCTCATCGTACACATGTCGAGAAAATCGATTGAGCTGACTTTTCAGTTCGGTACTGGTGCTTTCAAGATCCGAGTTGATCAGAGTTTTTACGGTTTTGCCGTCCTGAGTTGTCCATTGGTAGTAGGACACGGGTGATGTGGCGTCGATTTCAGCGATGTTACCATTGATATCGTCAACTCCACACATAGGACACTTTCGATCGACACAGTCAATGTTTGCAAGGTCACAAACAGTAAGTTCCACAACTTGGACTGGATCACACGGAATGGCGGGTACGATTTTGTGAAGACCAGTCGCAAGCAATGCAATGTTCTGATGGTACTTGCACATACACACTTCTTGGTCCTGATTTGTCATCGGTTTCACATAAGGTGGGCGTAGCTCGGTGAACTTGGTGAAGCCAATAAGGTCCCCATGCTCACGACAGAAAACCTGGTGCGATTCGGACAGTGACAAATATAGCAAACGTTTTTGCTTGTGTTCTCGTTTACCAGTGACAGAGTCTTTTACAGATATGCAGTCTCTTTTTCCTGGACACATCCTACTTATGTCATCACGCAAGTAAAACTGATGCACAAGCTCTAATGTCTGATTGGGAATGGCATCAGAACGTTTCTTTCGTTCATCATCGATAAGACTTCGTCAAACTCTAGTGTCTCTGACCGTTTTACAAAGTTTATCCCGTTTATCTCGAGGCATCGATGATAACACAGCACCAAGTACATGTGTTTCCCTCGTTGGCGTTCCAGGTAGAGCACGTATTACCTTGGCCACAGCCTTTCCAAGCGTGTTCTTGGACTTGTATGGTCCTATTTCCTCTGGCTCTGCCTCCGGTCTTCGAGCATTCGCCTTTTCTCTTCGTTGCCGTTGTTTGGCCTCCCGTTCCTTTCGCTTTTTTTCGTTCTTCTCCCATTCAGTCATAGTGACCTTTTTCAAAGCTCGTTGTTGCTTTTTCCTGTCTCGATCTTTTGCTTTAGCAGCCTCGTGTTTCTCGTCATCATTCCAGACCTTCGCTCTAAAACGATGGGATCTTTATGTAGCAGTTAATGCTGGCATGACTTCTGAGGTGCTGAGTTGATCTGGTGAAACATGAACTTGGGCTCTATCTTATAAGTCCCAGTTCTGTTGTTATAGTAATCAAGCCTGTTGAGTCCTAAAAGGTGTTTTAACACCTCTTTTGATAAAGCCATCCTAGCACAAACCTGTTAAGAAGCCCTTCCTGGTCTTCATGATTTCATTGTTTCTTCCATGGAAGCCAAACAAAAGAAGAAGACATTCCAATCATCAAGGATTAAGCCACTAGACTAAATTTTAAGTGACCAACCTACATAGGAAAATCATGATTAATAACAGTTTTCTTTTCAAAAATCACTTTTGAGTAATTTTATGTCCTGTCCGCAACGTTTTTGTCCTGTCTGCAACAGAAATGAGTTGTGGTTTCCCATGAAGTGTGTTATATGTTTGTCTTTACTTTTGGTTGATATTATTCAGATATACCCCAGCTAAGAGAATATAAAGTTTGGGTTTTCAAATCCAACTATTTTTGGGTGAAATTAAAACTTTTCGACCGAAAACGTTGCGGACAGGACACCTTGGGTCTGTGAAGTGGATTTTGTATGGCTTCACATTTATAAAAAAAATTAAAACTGCATCATGTTATACTTAGACATAACACTAATGCTGTCAACAACAGAAATTGACCTAAAGTTAAATACACCACGAGAAAACTTAAAAAAACCAACGCTGAAATCCATTGTTTCGTGTTAAATAGCTAATTTGCATATATTAAAAATGTGCAATTTTGACCCAAATGCCAATTTCCGGTCTTCAGATACCTATCTAACATATACATTTGGTACTTTGCTCAAATTCAGACTTTAATATTTTTTATGTCACTTCACATATACTGTGAAATGGCCTATACTAGAAGTGTGCAAAGAGAGGTTAGTAGTTGTTTTGTAAAAGAACAAGATAAAACAAGTGTGTTCTGTTATGGCTTCATCATCGATGCAGCCAGCGCTGACTTAAATCCTGCAAAAGAGTCAGCGCTGACTACATGGGATGGCAGTATGTTCCATTGAACAACTGTTCTCGGAAAGTACATGAGCACTTGAAATAGTCAACTGTTGTGAATAGAATGTGATATGCCAAATGGTGGTAATGTCGTGACTGTCTGCTGTAAGGTGTGAGATATTGTGATGGATTGACAGCCACATGATTATTTACCATTTTATAGAACAGAGTAATCCGGTTTGCTTTTCGGCTACTTTCTAAGGAGTTCCATTTCAGATCATTCATTATATTAGTGAGTGTGCCCGGCGTCTTGCTGTATGTGTTGGTGACAAAGCGTGCAGCCTGTTTTTGAATATTTCCAACTCTGTCATTGCCTTGTGTGTTTGGATCCCATACTGATGAGCGATATTCTAATGTAGGTCTGCCAATAGAGTTATAAGCAGCTTGTTTAGTTGTTTTGCGTGCTGAATGAAAATTCCTTTTTAAAAAGCCTAAGCTCTGGCTGAATTTACTGGTTATTTTATTTATGTGCGGAGTCCATGAGAGATTGGATGAAATTTCTACACCAAGATAAGTTGCTTGGGATACGGTAGATAAAGTTACAAGTTGGATTTCGCAAGACCACCGAGCACGGAAGCCATGTTGGTTGTCTACTAGGATGTTATTTAAGTCTAAGTGATCTAGTATATTACTAACTACTATGTGTTCGAGTAATTTACATGCTATGCAAGTTAAGTATACAGGTCCGTAATTACTGGGCTTTATACTTTTCTCCTTTTTTGAAGAATGCTTCTCATTAGCACATTCTTTTAAGACAATTGGTTTAATGGCATCAGGGCCAGCAGCAGCCTTATGAGGGTTTAGATTTTTAGCAGAGTACTAACTCCATTTAGTGTGACATATATATTGTAATATATATACATTGTTGTTATTATGTACAGTGTTGTTATACATGTACACTTACTGGAGTTTGTGGTCATTCTCAAATAGTTCTCATGTACATGTTGTAGAGCAAAAAGAAACCAGTAGGGAAGAAGAGAGCGGGTGACGTGCAGAAGACAGGTCCAAAGAAGAAGAAAATCTATGGATTGAACGAAGAAATTGAGAGTGATTCAGACATTGAAGTCCAGTAGGTGATTCAGACATTGAAGTAGACTAGGTGATTCAGACATTGAGGTAGAGTGTGATTCAGACAGTGAGGTAGAGTAGGTGATTCAGACAGTGAAGTCCAGTAGGTGATTCAGACAGTGAAGTAGAGTAGGTGATTCAGACAGTGAAGTAGACTAGGTGATTCAGACAGTGAGGTAGAGTAGGTGATTCAGACAGTGAGGTAGAGTAGGTGATTCAGACAGTGAGGTAGAGTAGGTGATTCAGACAATGAAGTAGAGTAGGTGATTCAGACATTGAAGTAGAGTAGGTGATTCAGACAGTGAAGTCCAGTAGGTGATTCAGACAGTGAAGTAGAGTAGGTGATTCAGACAGTGAAGTAGAGTAGGTGATTCAGACAGTGGAGTAGAGTAGGTGATTCAGACAGTGGAGTAGAGTAGGTGATTCAGACAGTGATGTAGAGTAGGTGATTCAGACAGTGAAGTAGAGTAGGTGATTCAGACAGTGAAGTAGAATAGGTGATTCAGACAGTGAAGTAGAGTAGGTGATTCATACAGTGAAGTAGAGTAGGTGATTCAGACAGTGAAGTAGAGTAGGTGATTCAGACATTGAAGTAGAGTAGGTGATTCAGACATTGAAGTAGAGTAGGTGATTCAGACATTGAAGTAGAGTAGGTGATTCAGACATTGAAGTAGAGTAGGTGATTCAGACAGTGAAGTAGAGTAGGTGATTCAGACAGTGAAGTAGAGTAGGTGATTCAGACAGTGAAGTCCAGTAGGTGATTCAGACAGTGAAGTAGAGTAGGTGATTCAGACAGTGAAGTAGACTAGGTGATTCAGACATTGGAGTAGAGTAGGTGATTCAGACAGTGACGTAGAGTAGGTGATTCAGACAGTGAAGTAGAGTAGGTGATTCAGACATTGAAGTAGAGTAGGTGATTCAGTCAGTGAAGTAGAGTAGGTGATTCAGACAGTGAAGTAGAGTATGTGATTCAGACAGTGAAGTAGAGTATGTGATTCAGACAGTGAAGTAGACTAGGTGATTCAGACAGTGACATAGAGTTGGTGATTCAGACAGTGAAGTAGAGTTGGTGATTCAGACAGTGAAGTAGACTAGGTGATTCAGACAGTGAAGTAGAGTTGGTGAAGTAGACTAGGTGATTGAGACAGTGAAGTAGAGTAGGTGATTCAGACAGTGAAGTAGAGTAGGTGATTGAGACAGTGAAGTAGAGTAGGTGATTCAGTCATTGAAGTAGAGTAGGTGATTCAGACAGTGAAGTAAACTAGGTGATTCAGACATTGAAGTAGAGTTGGTGATTCAGACAGTGAAGTAGACTAGGTGATTCAGACAGTGAAGTAGAGTAGGTGATTCAGACAGTGAAGTAGAGTAGGTGATTCAGACAGTGAAGTAGAGTAGGTGATTCAGACAGTGAAGTAGAGTAGGTGATTCAGACAGTGAAGTAGAGTAGGTGATTCAGACAGTGAAGTAGAGTAGGTGATTCAGACATTGAAGTAGAGTAGGTGATTCAGACAGTGAAGTAGAGTAGGTGATTCAGACAGTGAAGTAGACTAGGTGATTCAGACAGTGAAGTAGAGTTGGTGATTCAAACAGTGAAGTAGACTAGGTGCTATGCTATATATAGGATTAAATCACAAACGTTTTGTGTCTGGATAAATGATCCCCGGCGTCGCATGGGAGGTTCTGGCTCCAACATAGTTATTGTATTTCTTTTAAGGACATTATGTTTCTCCATGGACCTGACACTACACGTACATAATTATATACACAAACAAATATATACAAATTTAAACAATTTATCGCTGTTTCATGATGTTTTAATTTTAGCGATGATGTTCGAAAAACTCGTGACAAGGGTTATTCGTCATCGGAATCTGATGAGGAAACAGCACAGGAGAAAAAACTGAGACTGGCCAAGCAGTACCTGAAACATATAGAAGCTGAAGGTAATTGAAAAATATTGATGTAGGGGGCACTATGTGGTCCTCCTATATTTGAATACACTTGCCCCTCACCACTTCCGTAAATCTCACCTATTGTGTAGAATTGTTTATTTTATTCTTTCCAATGGAATATAGAAATTTATCAGTAAAATAAAATTTGTTCTTCCACTGGGTAAAAGGTTTTATTTCTCATTGCTTTACGTTTGTTGTTCATAGCCGCTTTAAATGTTTAAATGCTGTCAACGCGAATGTTTTCACACTCTCAAACCATTGATGAAGTCATTTATGATGTTTAAATGCGACAAGTGTCAAGTTAGTGCAGGATTCCATCATCAACTCTGCCTAAAATAAAATGTGTTTGTTTAATTATATCGGTATTTCACTTTAATAATTAAATCTTATAAAATTTCAGTATATTTTCTATTCTAACACGACCCAGCTAATAACATACATACTTGTAGAGTAAAACTACCTCAGGTTATTCTGCGATATACCTACCTTGAACTATGCTGCGCGCGCACCGTGTTTTGGCTATTCCATTTATACAATACGTGTAAAGTTTTATGAATGAAAGTCACGTGATGTTTGTAAATACTACTGTGGGAATTCGCGGAAGTGAGCTATTTTTAGAATCAGATAATCTCTTGTCCGTCTTGTTTTTCTGTTAAGTAACGTTTCAGTACAGTTTTATTTGACAAAATAAATAAAATTATTGATCAGTTACAACTTTTGTTCATTTATACACTAGATTGATATTTTCCATACAAATTAACGTCATCACCCCTTACGCGGGAGGAAATTTCGAAAGCGTTTGAAGAAAATACTCCTTTGATTCTCGTCTAAAATTATTAGAAGTAAGTTGTGTTAGAATCGAAATAATAAGTATCAACCATGGTATTAACGTATATCGCAGAATAACCCGAGTTTGAAGTTCTTATGCGTATGATATATTTCTACGCATAAGAACGACAAACAAATTATTTCTTAATTCAGGGACCAGTTTAGGGGGCGACGTGGGCGATAATGTCGCCTCTTTTGGCTCCGTTTCGCCTTAGCGTTTGGAAATAGGGAAGTGCAAGTCGCCCTGCCGATTTTCGGCAAAATTTGGTTAATTTCCATCAAAATTCGCCGAGAAATCTATCATTTTCGCTTGATCGTGCTAGGAGCCGCCATGACACCTAGGATGGGAAATAACTCTTGTCCGTCGTTTCGGCTACTTAAAATTTAACGTGAATTGCCATCTGTCTAAACATGCAAATTGACTGTACATTTTATGGTTTTTTTTTGTTTAATATTTAAAAACTGCAGACTAATTTCGCGATCAGCAAATTGTTAGTGCCGTTTTTCTTGTGCACAGAAAATCAATATACTGCCCAGTGTTAACAGACAGCATTTGTGCTAAATATAGACACGCGTGTCTTTCATCATGCTATCAAAACATGATCGCGTCTCTTATCAGATTACACATGAAGGCCACACAGGTAGCTGCAGGGGAGAGTAATGTTTATCACAGGTAGTTTGATCGGACCAATGGCACACACAAAACTTAGCAATATAAACAATATATAGATTGTGGGGTAAACAAATGTTTATATTGCTCCGTTTTTGTGTGTGTCATTGATCAAACTACCTGTGATAAACATTACTCTCCCGTAAGCGCTTATAGGATTAAATTGGTGCCTATTGTGTATTTAAGCGGGTCTCGCTTGATTATGCACTACTGTCCGAATACCGTAATTATCCGACATGTTATGTTTTGTGGACCGATATTTTTTATTTATTTTAATGAGGTTTAGTAATAATCATGAGTATGGTATTTATCATTTATACTAAATAAAATATTGTTCAACCATTGCTTGTATTTTCTTTCATATTTCTAAAAAAAGAGTTGTTTCCCTATATATTTCTATTTCATATAGAATGTAGAGTAAAAAACTGTTTTTTACTCGCCCCTGGGTTTCATGATACATATAACAACTGAATTAGGCTCTATATATGTCATTAAATAATTTTATGCCAAATTAATTGACCATCTCCTGTGTTGTGTCAATTACTTTGTCATATCCTTATATAATTATAACATATAGCATAGTTCAGTTCCTGATTGACTTGCCTCACGACAACAAAACTTTCCAGTACTTGGCAAGTATTATAACTGTAAATTTGTGTTGTCGCGAGGAAATCAACACTTCTCCCTCACTTCTCCTTGAGTTGGTGTGACTTCTCCCTATTTTGGCTGGAGGGAGAAGTGACTTCTCCCTAAAATTTGGACCAAAAATGAACCCTGTTAATTATATCGGTGTTTCACTTTAATAATTAAATCTAATAAAATTTCGGTATATTTTCTGTATGTTGCTATAAATATCAATGTACATTTTGTAGATTCTTGTTTCAGAGAGGGATAACCATATAGATGATGAAGTAAATAGAGACATCGTTACACACCGTCTCAAGCAAGACCTCGTATGTTCTATTGTGCTCTCATTTTGTAATGTATTCTTTGCTGTTTTGTTTTGGTTCCAAACTGTTATGTCAGGGCCCACACTGGGCAGAAAAAAGTTGGGGCCACTTATCTGTTTGAAAGATGGGGTCGTCCCCTCCGTGAGGGGTCGTCCCCCTCCGGGAGGGGTGTCATCCCCTCCCTGGTTTGATTTTTTTGGTATTTTTATTTGTAAATGGTGAGATTCTAGCCCGTTTTTTTCTGGAAGAAGTATTAATATAGACATTAGAATGAAAGAATGCATACCTGTTAAGGCTAAACGTTTATTTTACAATGTAGCCATGTGACAGTGACAACTTTAAGCTCAAAAAGACATGCATACTAATCATTTTTGAAGACAATCCAATGAACTTTTACAACTTTAATTATTTTCTTGGTCATAATAATTTAAAAATACATGTACAAGTATCCACTATGTCTAACAAATTGCACAACATTCAGTTCAAAATGCGTCTGTTCTTCTTGGACCACATTACAAATGCCGATTTGAAGTTGAACTTGTCTGTGCCGTCAATGGAAATTTTCATCAGGCTGTATAGGTTTCATTCACTAAGTCCATTTCGGACGTTTAAAACCGAAAGTAGCCATTTTGACACGTGATGATTTGGATTTTTTTTTTTTTTTACGTTTATTTATCGGCGATTTGGACATGTTTCATTCACTTTTTATAGTTGAGGACACGAAAATCATATTTTTCACAACTACTACCTTTGATCTTATTTGTGAAAAACAACGCCAATAATTATTACCTAATTATGTACACAAGACAAGTTATTCGCCAATTCGGTCATCCGTATAATCTTCAAACAATGTCATCATTTCACCGATCAAGTACTGCCGTTTTCATAAAGGACCTCAATTATCAAATCATTCCCATTATACAAAACTGTAAATGTGTGATCATATACCGCTAATTTACAAGTTTGTTTTGTTTTGATTGCAATTTATGATGGGAATATGCCTCCAGCACATGTACACAGCTGTTTTGACTGTGAATCGATTGTTTCTCCAAACGATAGCGTATACCAGAGGAAAAAAATTGTAACCAGTCAAAGATACAATGAACACAGACTGTGTATCGATTTTTCTTTAACTGGAACGCGCCGTCGTCAATGGTAAATAAAACCAGTCGAGTATTGAAAGGTTAAAATATGGCACAAACGTTATTTATGCCGATTTTTGGTGCAATTTTCTGAAAATCGCCAAATTGAAATTTTAGGAGCCATTTCTATCGCAAAATCGCCATTTGGCTCTTGTGGCGACTGACAGCGTGGCCCCTGTATGTGCAATCTGGAAAATCTTATTTTCAACTTCTCATTCCAGATTGTTGTGTTGGCAAGACTTGTAATTGTATGAACAATAATAAATCCTTGATTGCCATCTTGAAAATAGATGTAACAATGTGTATGTTAACCCATGTGAGATGATATGTAGGCAGCCTGGTTAGCTCAGTGGGTAGAGTGAGTAAGCGAGAGCCCCTGGACTGGCTGCATGTTTATTAACCCATTATGTGAGATGATATGTAGGCAGCCTGGTTAGCTCAGTGGGTAGAGTGAGTAAGCGAGAGCCCCTGGACTGGCTACATGTTTATTAAACCATTATGTGAGATGATATGTAGGCAGCCTGGTTAGCTCAGTGGGTAGAGTGAGTAAGCGAGAGCCCCTGGACTGGCTGCATGTTTATTAACCCATTATGTGAGATGATATGTAGGCAGCCTGGTTAGCTCAGTGGGTAGAGTGAATGCCCTGTAAGGGAGAGCCCCTGGACTGGCTGCATGTTTATTAATCCATTATGTGAGATGATATGTAGGCAGCCTGGTTAGCTCAGTGGGTAGAGTGAATGCCCTGTAAGGGAGAGCCCCTGGACTGGTTGCATGTTTATTAACCCATTATGTGAGGTAATATGTAGGCAGCCTGGTTAGCTCAGTGGGTAGAGTGAGTAAGGGAGAGCCCCTGGACTGGCTGCATGTTTATTAATCCATTATGTGAGATGATATGTAGGCAGTCTGGTTAGCTCAGTGGGTAGAGTGAATGCCATGTAAGGGAGAGCCCCTGGACTGGCTGCATGTTTATTAACCCATTATGTGAGGTAATATGTAGGCAGCCTGGTTAGCTCAGTGGGTAGAGTTTACTTAAGTTTTACTTAACAACACTTTTCCTGGTCAGGCTCCAGTGGTGCACCAACCTCCATAAGAAACTGCCAACTTTTTCATATAAATGAGACACGGCATGAGCGGGGCTCGAACCCGTGACCATCAGTGATGATAGGTTACAGTGGTATACAAGTCAGCGACCGTAACCACTTGACCACGGAAGCGGACTGGGTCAATTAGTAGATGAAGAAGAGGTCAATTATTACTCATTCAAAATCCATGCTGGTCCATTTTCACATTTTCATCGCGAACCGCCAGGATTATTTGACACAAAGTCCTTACTGAGCCATCGAGATACTAGTCTAGATGAATAGAGATACTAATTTGCTTAATGCCCAATTGTCAATTTCACAGCCGGGGAGTGCTTCACACATCGGTTTATTTTTTAAATTTAAATTATCTACCTTTATTTTGAAATCAAAAGATGCAATTTTTAATTTCTCCTGTGACAGTTCTGCAAATTTAGAATTATGAACCATAGGAAACGAGAAAACAAAAGTCATATCATGATTTTGATCTGCCAGTTACAACAATTTAATATAAATAATGCATGAACATTTATTAGTAACCAGATTGGCATTATAGACCGAAAATAGTGTGAAAGTGTAAACCAAGATTTGGGAGAATTGAGAATATTTGGTTTGTTTAATTATTTGGGAGGGCCAAGGCATTGTATTGGTGTTGGTGATATGTCGGGGCATAAAGCAGAAGCAGCAATGTATGTATTGAATGTGATCTGTTACTATTTACAGTTAGAACAGTCTGGCAAATTACAGAAACATGTGGCAGAACACGTAAGTTTGTTCATTATAACACTAGTGTAGTTTATACAAATTTAATTTAGCTCGATTGCGAAACAAGTTATTTCAACTTATATTAATCACTCTCAAGACCTCATTCCTGATGGAATCCATCGCCACGAGGGAGAGAGAAGAGGCACCGTGGAATTTAAATGCCTTGCCTAAGGGCACACTCGTAACGGCTCCAGCGGGGCTCAAACTCTGCACCTGAAGCGAACGCGCATCTACTGCGCTATCACAACTTCCACTAGTGTAGCACACTGACCAAGTGCTTAACACGTTGGCTTACCAATCCTAGCATTGTGAATTTAATCCCATGTAGTGTCATTACACAAACACATCAATTTCTTTTTACTTTCTGAATACTGTGAAGAAGAAAAGCAGTATTCCATCATAAAGCAGTATTCCACCATAAAGCAGTATTCCACCATAAAGCAGTATTCCACCATAAAGCAGTATTCCATCATAAAGCAGTATTCCACCATAAAGCAGTATTCCACCATAAAGCAGTATTCCACCATAAAGCAGTATTCCACCATAAAGCAGTATTCCACCATAAAGCAGTATTCCACCATAAAGCAGTATTCCATCATAAAGCAGTATTCCACCATAAAGCAGTATTCCACCATAAAGCAGTATTCCACCATAAAGCAGTATTCCACCATAAAGCAGTATTCCACCATAAAGCAGTATTCCACCATAAAGCAGTATTCCACCATAAAGCAGTATTCCACCATAAAGCAGTATTCCACCATAAAGCAGTATTCCACCATAAAGCAGTATTCCACCATAAAGCAGTATTCCACCATAAAGCACTATTCCATCATAAAGCAGTATTCCACCATAAAGCAGTATTCCACGGTAAAGCAGTATTCCACCATAAAGCACTATTCCACGGTAAAGCAGTATTCCACCATAAAGCAGTATTCCACGGTAAAGCAGTATTCCACCATAAAGCACTATTCCACGGTAAAGCAGTATTCCACCATAAAGCAGTATTCCACGTAAAGCAGTATTCCACCATAAAGCAGTATTCCACCATAAAGCAGTATTCCACCATAAAGCAGTATTCCACCATAAAGCAGTATTCCACCATAAAGCAGTATTCCACCATAAAGCAGTATTCCACCATAAAGCAGTATTCCACCATAAAGCAGTATTCCACCATAAAGCAGTATTCCACCATAAAGCAGTATTCCACCATAAAGCAGTATTCCACCATAAAGCAGTATTCCACCATAAAGCAGTATTCCACCATAAAGCAGTATTCCACCATAAAGCAGTATTCCACCATAAAGCAGTATTCCATCATAAAGCAGTATTCCACCATAAAGCAGTATTCCATCGTCAAGCAGTATTCCATCGTCAAGCAGTATTCCATCTTAAAGCAGCACTATCCTCCAAAAATCTAAAATGACTAATCTCTTCAGGAGGCGTCGATCAAATGGGCAACCGGTAGCGACGATAAATTAACGTAAAACAAACAAAAGCGGTCATTTGTTACGGAATTCGTTCAGTGTTTATTATTATTATTATACTGTGGGTTGTTGTCGTGGCCTATTTTATTTTTCTCATCAGAATCTAGTACTACTGTTGTTGTCGTGATCCATTTTATTTGTCTCGTCAGAATCTTATACTAGTTGTACATTACAGATTGTTGCTTCAACTCCGGAGGATCTGATCTTGTTTCGGGGGCATCAGTTATCTGTTACATGCGTTGTGGTCTCCCCAGACAGCCAGTTTATCTACAGCGCATCTAAGGACTGCTCCATCATAAAATGTAAGAGAGATATTCAATTGCTCATTTATTCTTCACAGTGGTTGAAAACCTGATCATTTAACCAATCATTGAGACTTGTATGCCATTCAATGAGATTTGCACACAGCTCAACCATTCAGTGAGGTTTATAGACAGCTCAACCATTCAGTGAGATTTATAGACAGCTCAACCATTCAGTGAGATTTATAGACAGCTCAACCATTCAGTGAGATTTATAGACAGCTCAACCATTCAGTGAGATTTATAGACAGCTCAACCATTCAGTGAGATTTATAGACAGTTCAACCATTTAGTGAGATTTGCACACAACTCAACCATTCAGTGAGATTTATAGACAGCTCAACCATTCAGTGAGATTTATAGACAGCTCAACCACTCAGTGAGGTTTATAGACAGCTCAACCATTCAGTGAGGTTTATAGACAGCTCAACCAATCAGTGAGGTTTATAGACAGCTCAACCACTCAGTGAGATTTATAGACAGCTCAACCAATCTGAGGTTTATAGACAGCTCAACCATTCAGTGAGATTTATAGACAGCTCAACCATTCAGTGAGGTTTATAGACAGCTCAACCATTCAGTGAGGTTTATAGACAGCTCAACCATTCAGTGAGATTTATAGACAGCTCAACCACTCATTGAGATTTATAGACAGCTCAACCATTCAGTGAGGTTTATAGACAGCTCAACCATTCAGTGAGATTTATAGACAGCTCAACCATTCAGTGAGGTTTATAGACAGCTCAACCATTCAGTGAGATTTATAGACAGCTCAACCATTCAGTGAGATTTATAGACAGCTCAACCAATCAGTGAGGTTTATAGACAGCTCAACCATTCAGTGAGGTTTATAGACAGCTCAACCATTCAGTGAGATTTATAGACAGCTCAACCATTCAGTGAGATTTATAGACAGCTCAACCAATCAGTGAGGTTTATAGACAGCTCAACCACTCAGTGAGATTTATAGACAGCTCAACCAATCTGAGGTTTATAGACAGCTCAACCAATCAGTGAGATTTATAGACAGCTCAATCACTCAGTGAGATTTATAGACAGCTCAACCATTCAGTGAGGTTTATAGATGGCTCAACCATTCAGTGAGATTTATAGACATCTCAACCATTCAGTGAGATTTATAGACAGCCCAACCAATCAGTGAGGTTTATAGACAGCTCAACCATTCAGTGAGATTTATAGACAGCTCAACCATTCAGTGAGATTTATAGACAGCTCAACCATTCAGTGAGATTTATAGACAGCTCAACCACTCAGTGAGGTTTATAGACAGCTCAACCATTCAGTGAGATTTATAGACAGCTCAACCAATCAGTGAGGTTTATAGACAGCTCAACCATTCAGTGAGATTTATAGACAGCTCAACCATTCAGTGAGATTTATAGACAGTTCAACCATTCAGTGAGATTTATAGACAGCTCAATCAATCAGTGAGGTTTGCACACAGCTGTGTGTGTATTTTACGTTTATTTATCGCCCATATGAGCGACGCCTCCTGAAGAGATTAGTCATTTTAGATTTTTGGAGGATAGTGCAATGATACACAGAGAGAGACCCATTCCAGAGTCTCCTCTGGTTCTTTTACGTGCACAGTGTAAAGCACCGACACGAGACCTCGGTTTAACGTCCCATCTGAAAGATTGTTAATTTTATTAGGGTCAGCAGGGGCGGCGCCAGGGGGGGTTCGGGGGGTGCGAACGAACCCCCTTTTTCGGTTAATGGTGTACGATCATATGATGAAACCCATCTCAAGGAATGCTTCATATCATCATCACTAGTCGCAAAATGAGATGATTCATTTGATTGGCCACTCCATCATCCAAGCAGATATTATTACAGAGATTAAGAAATCAGGTTTTCACACTGTAATGGTGGATGAGGTAACATCAAGCAATGATGAAATTCTATCAATTTGCTTTCGCTTTGTAGACGAAGTGAAACAGATACGAGAGGAGTTCGTTGAGTTCATCAACATTCATAGAATTACTGGCGACGCTATCGCTAATGCCATCCTGGAGTTCCATAAAAACGTTGGTTTGGATATTCATCAGCTTCAGGGGCAGTGTTATGATGGTGCCTCAAACATGTCTAGCGAGAAGAAAGGCGTATCTGGAATCATTTCACAGCATGCACCAAATGCTCCATATACCCATTGCAATGGACATATTCTTAATCTTTCCATTGCCGCTAGCTGTAAAGCTAATAACATACAGCATATGATTGCTACCATGAAGGATGTAGCTATCTTCTTCAACTACTCTCCAAAACGGGAAAGGCTCATAGAAATGATAGCGGAAAAACGTCACGTTCACAATGCCACCACTAAAAAAGTGATAATTGGCATGTACATGTCGGAGCGCGATACCGCTTATGAGCATTTCTACCTGGCCCTACCATTCCTGGTAGAGTGCTTTGATATCATCAGTGGTACTCACCCGGACATGGATGATTTTGATAAGGCGTGTACGGAAGGCTGGGACTCGGAATCAAAGAAAGATGCAATTTCTCACGCTAAAGCTGTGACGGATTTCGGATTTATTGTTGGTCTGGTGTCGCTGTATTACCTGTTGCACCCTCTTCACGGCGTTACCGTCTACCTTCAGGGTCGAACGATAGACATTGTAAAAGCTTACCAGTTGATTGATGAAACCGCGTCTGATATGAAAGCGACACGTGACAACGTTGAAGAAGGTTTCAAAAAGATATACAAACAAGCCGAACGCATCGCAGAGAAACTAAACATTGATCAGTCTTTGCCACGCATTGCCAAACGCCAGATCCATCGTCAAAAGCAGCTTTAAGCTTCCGATTTAATCCATTTTCGTTTTGTATACAATGTATATGTAATGTACATTATTATCGAATAAATATGTTTAAACCAAAAGCAGCCCGCTGATACGCCAGAAGAATATTATCGCCGTACAGTTGCCATTCCACTTCTTTACTGCATCATCAGTGATATGGATACACGATTTAACAAACTTTCACAGAGAGCTGTGAAGCTGCCATCTGTTTTACCATACATTTTGAGCTCTAGAATGCAGGAAATGCCATTTCAGAGCTTCCAGATTTAACATTTTCCGGGGGAGCATGCCCCCGGACCCCCCTAGCAGGCTCCTGCCATACAGGCCGTCGCACTTGCATCGAACCCCCTCCAGAAATTCCTAGCGCCGCGCCTGGTCAGATGGGGGATCGAACCTGCGATCCCTGGATTACCGGTTCAGCGTGTTACCACTGGACTACAGATCCGTCTGTACACAGCTCAACCAATTGTTGCGATTTATAGACAATTCAATCAATCGGTGAGATGTGCACACAGCTCAACCAATCAGCAATCAGCGAGGTTTGCACACAGCTCAATCAAACATTGAGATACATGTATGCACACAGCTCAATCAAACATTGAGATATGCACACAGCTGAACCAATCAATCATTGAGATATGCACACAGCTCAATCAATCATTGAGATATGCACACAGCTCAATCAATCATTGAGATATGCACACATCTCAATCAAACACTCACTGAGGTATGCACACAACTCAATCAATCATTGAGATATGCACACAGCTCAATCAATCATTGAGATATGCACATAGCTCAATCAATCATTGAGATATGCACACAGCTCAATCAATCATTGAGGTATGCACACAGCTCAATCAATCATTGAGATATGCACACAGCTCAATCAATCATTGAGATATGCACACAGCTCAATCAACAATTGAGATATGTACACAGCTCAACCAATCATTGAGATATGCATACAGCTCAATCAATCATTGATGTTTGCACACAGCTCAATCAATCATTGATGTTTGCACACAGCTCAATCAATCATTCATTGAGGTATGCACACAGCTCAATCAATCATTGAGATATGCACACAGCTCAATCAATCATTGAGATATGCATACAGCTCAATCAATCAATCATTGAGATATGCACACAGCTCAATCAATCATTGAGATATGCATACAGCTCAATCAATCATTGAGATTTGCACACAGCTCAATCAATCATTGAGATTTGCATACAGCTCAATCAATCATTGAGATTTGCACACAGCTCAATCAATCATTGAGATATGCACACAGCTCAATCAATCATTGAGATATGCACACAGCTCAATCAATCAATCATTGAGGTATGCACATAGCTCAATCAATCATTGAGATATGCACACAGCTCAATCAATCATTGAGGTATACACACAGCTCAATCAATCATTGAGATATGCACACAGCTCAATCAATCATTGAAATATGCACACAGCTCAATCAATCATTGAGATATGCACACAGCTCAATCAATCATTGAGATATGCACACAGCTCAATCAATCAATCATTGAGATATGCACACAGCTCAATCAATCATTGAGATATGCACACAGCTCAATCAACCAATCATTGAGATATGCACACAGCTCAATCAATCAGAAAGCTGAGATTTGAGACTTGAATTTGAGATAAAGAGATTGGTTGAATCTGAAATTTGTACACAGCTCAACTAACCAGAAAGTTTAGACTTTAATTTGAGATTGTAGAACAGGTTTATACTTGTTTATAGGCCTTTGTCCAGTACTGTAAGAAACAAGATATAGACACACTATAGTGGAAAGGCAACGGGATAGTCCAGTCACGTTACAATCCATCTGAGTGGCTGAGTGGTTATGGTCGTTAACTTCAAATCACTTGACCCTCGCTGATGTAGGTTCGAGTCCCACTGGGGGGGGGGGGTCAAATTATTTCATGTGAGGAAACTATCCAGGTGGATTGCGGTAAGTTGGTGGTTCTACCCTGGTGCCCGTCTGTGCCTTCAATACTGCTCAAAGAGGCACCTGAGGTCTTCCTGCACCAATTATAGCAGAAGAGTCGTCGTGTGACCGTTGGTGCCACTTTAAACCCAAACAAGAAATATCACAGTAGGTGATGACACTGCCGTCGAAGTGTGACCGTGAAGCTGCTGACCTGGGTCATGTGTACGATACGTCACCTCTATATGGTGAACATTTGTGGCACATTATTTTGAAATCCCTCCATAGCCTAAGAAGTTACAGCCCGGACAGGAAATATTGACTCGCACGGACAGTGAGAACATTTCTTTAGGGGGCATATAAACAAACAAACAAATCCATCCGATGAAATACTCATTTTCATATTGAGGTTGGTTAATGTTTGTGTTGCCTGATATAGCAGCATTTCAATGGGTTCACATACATAAACTCAGAAGCTGTATTTCTTATTTGATATATATCTATGGGTCGTTTCCTCTGATAACCACCCTTTCCCTCCCCGAAATAAATTGAATGCAAGCCACAAGAATAGATTGATGCTCCTGAGCCCCGCTCAGACCGTGTCTCATTTATATGAAAAAGTTGGCAGTTTCTTACGGAGGTTGGTGCACCCAAGTACTGGTTAACCGCTGGAGCCTGCCCAGGAATGGTGTTGTTAGGTAAACTGTCCGCCGGCGATATAGCCCGAAATGGTGCTGATGCAGACGTAACACCCGAAATATAACATACGTTTGATGCTCCATGAACAACACAGTGGAGCATACATTATGATTCTGTTTTCAGGGTCATTGAAGGAGAGGAGAAAAGTACATATGCTCCACGGGGGTCGAAAAGGTACGGAGAAGAAGCATGTGGGGCATACGGCACATGTCCTCGCCATGGCATTGTCGTCGGATGGGAAGTTTCTGGTTAGTGAATTGTGTTTAGAAAATACATCACTTTATTCTTGAGCGTAAGTTGAATAAATACGCTGAATAGACTGGAATAAGCACGTGACATTTTGAAGCATGGCATTAGACTGGTGTAGTTAGCATGCTCACTTCTCACTAATGCAATCCGGAATTGTATCTGGAATTATGTCGGATGCTAAAATGGTCGCCAAAATGTATAGGTGGGTTTTCCCCAATGAATCCGGTTTCCTCCCACAGGAAAGACCACATATATGCTTTCATCCATGCCAACGAGAGTGATTAATATAAGTTGTTACAGCTTGTTTTGCATTCATTGTGAAATAAATAATGTTTAGGACTTTAGCATGGCATAGTAGTACGTATGATTATTCTCACAGTATTTCGTATGCACTATTTACTCTGCAGATTTACACATTTGCTCATCTATGTAGCCCGTCGAATAAATGGGATGGAATTTGCTAACAACATAGATAGCTGTGTCTGATCAGGACCTATGTTGTTGTTTTTTTGTTTATACAAATTTATTTTAGCTCGATTGCGAAACAAGTTTTTTCAACTTATATTAATCACTCTCTAGACCTCATTCCTGATGGAATCCATTGCCACGAGGGAGAGAAGAGGCAACATGGAATTTAAATGCCTTGCCTAAGGGCACAATCGTAACGGCTCCAGCGGGGCTCGAACTCCGGACCTTTCACACCTGAAGCGAACGCGCATCTACTGCGCTATCACGACTTCCACGACTATGTTGTTTGCTATTCAGACAAATGTTTTAGCTCCACTATTATCCGAATAGCAAAGAACCTGATCAGACGGTACATTCTGTGAACCAGATTATCTAATCATTAAGAGATATTCATCTTGGCTCTCTGGACCAGCAGAGTATAATTGCATTAGTGTCGAGGGGCCATAAAACCATAAACAGTCGAAACAAAATTGATTTACCAGTTAAAAACTGCTGTAAATATATTTATATGCTTGCAGGCAACAGGGGATGCCAACAAACTGATACATATATGGGATGCAGGACCCATGCAACTGGTGCATACATTTAAAGGTCACAGAGATTCTGTCTCGGTAAGTTTGGTGGTAATTGAAGGTATAGATACTAGAACCAATAAAATTGTAATTCCATCATTGTGGAAAGCTTGGCCCGTAGCTAATTCTTCCCACCTTTTCCCAGAAAATTCTTCTAAACACTTGATTTTTGCTTCGTGAATGCCAGTTTCTATTGACAGAGAATTGGTCCATTTAAAGCGACATTACATCGCAAAAAGCAAACCCGAACCCCTTTTTTTTTGTTTTTCCAAACATTAACACATTTCTGTTCATAATACAAGTGTAATTTATGCTTGTAAAGCGAAAAATCACTTGTGTCGATGCATATAATCCATACTGACATTGTTTAATAGAAACAAATGGCAGTTATTTTTGTTTTATAGAAACAAATGGCAGTTATTTTTGTTTTATAGAAACAAATGTCAGCTATTTTTGTTTTATAGAAACAAATGTCAGCTATTTTTGTTTTATAGAAACAAATGGCAGTTATTTTTGTTTTATAGAAACAAATGGCAGTTATTTTTGTTTTATAGAAACAAATGGCAGTTATTTTTGCTAACTATTTTCTCCTATGTTTAAAACCAATCTGATCTTGACTAACTGCTAACATATATAAGTAAATGGGTAGGGCTGTAAATAATGTTGTCATAACTTGTAGCCCAACCCATTTGCTTTTTCCCCCAGATTAAATTGTATACAGCAATAATAATAAATCCTAATATAATTTCATATTGTTGTTCTACATTGTGTGTATAATTGTAATGTAATGTATGGGAAAAAATGCAATAAAATATTATTTAAAAAAACAACATATATATACATGTCTTCTACAATGAATTGCAGAGTTGAAACTTTAATCTAGGGGAAATAACCCACTTCTGTTCATATTGCCGTTTTGTTTAGAGAGGTTTCTCATGACCTACATATTACACGTAATAATTGTACATATAAATCATGCATACTGTTAAATACATCAGGGTTTCACGTGTACTTGGCAATGGAGATATTGAACTTAACTCTTTGCACGATTGCGCTGAAATTAACCCTTTCAACACCACAGACCTCTAAATAGGCTTACAAAAAGTGTAGATCCAGATGAGCCGGCTCGTGACGAGCCGTCTCATCAGGATCTGCACTTTTTACCAGTAATATTACTATTTTTAGACAAAATTACCCATTTTGATAAATGAACTAGTCCAAATGTAATTTTCTTATTAATTTATTGGATCTAAAAATATCAGGCACCAGTCCATGTCAGTTACTTGGTGTTGAATGGGTGAACAGTGAAATATGTCATGGAAGTTCATTAGAATTGTGGCATAGCTAATTCTAATGAAATTTCAGCCGCCTCCGTGGTCGAGTGGTTAAGGTCGCTGACTTGTATACCACTATCATCACTGATGGGCACGGGTTCGAGCCCCGCTCAGGCCGTGTCTCATTTATATGAAAAAGTTGGCAGTTTCTTACGGAGGTTGGTGCACCCAAGTACTGGTTAACCGCTGGAGCCTGCCCAGGAAAGGTGTTGTTAGGTAAACTGCCCGCCGGCGATATAGCCCGAAATGGTGCTGATGCAGGCGTAAAACCCGAAATATAACATAACATAACTAATGAAATTCCATGAATTATTTTTGGTTTTCTGTCACAAATTTGTTTTCTGTCACAAATAAGTAAAGCATATTAATGAATTTTCAGCTGCTACAATTATTTAAACTATTTATGCCTTTAGTTTTCCCAACATGTAAAGATTAATATGCATATACTAGGGTATGATTTCACTAGATGCCTGTTCTGTCGGTAGTATTAACGATGTTCTGTTGGGTATTCTATACCCTAATGCTGGCCAAGTTTGCAGCTTGTCGGCTCTCTGTGTCGGACACTGTCCCATTATTGACCTTTGTTTCAGGGTTTGACCTTCAGAAAAGACACTCACCAATTATACAGTTGTTCCCACGATAGATCTGTGAAAATTTGGAATGTGGATGAACGAGCTTATGTTGAAACATTGTAAGTCTATATTTATACTGGGAAACAGTGTAAGTCTATATTTATACTTGGAAACATTGTAAGTCTATATTTATACTGGGAAACATTACAAGTCTATATTTATACTGGGAAACATTGTAAGTCTATATATGATGAAATGGCACTTATGTGGCTAGGAGAACAATATATTTAATGGCCAGGGTAGGGTCTAGGGTTAGGGGTTATAACTAAGTAAGTAATGTATGGAATGTCATCAAAATTAGATCACCACTGTGCTGTGCCGAGTTATTGACCTTTAATTGATTACAACGTCAATGCTCTTTAATTGATTACAATGTCAATACTCTTTAAATTAATTACAACGTCAATACTCTTTAATTAATTACAAAGTCAATGCTCTAATTGATTACAAAGTCAATGCTCTTTAATTGATTACAAAGTCAATACACTTTAATTGATTACAACGTCAATACACTTTAATTGATTACAACGTCAATACTCTTTAATTAATTACAACGTCAATACTCTTTAATTAATTACAACATCAATACTCTTTAATTAATTACAAAGTCAATGCTCTAATTGATTACAAAGTCAATGCTCTTTAATTGATTACAAAGTCAATGCTCTTTAATTAATTACAAAGTCAATGCTCTAATTGATTACAAAGTCAATACTCTTTAATTAATTACAAAGTCAATACACTTTAATTGATTACAACGTCAATACTCTTTAATTAATTACAACGTCAATGCTCTAATTGATTACAAAGTCAATGCTCTTTAATTGATTACAAAGTCAATACACTTTAATTGATTACAAAGTCAATGCTCTAATTGATTACAAAGTCAATGCTCTTTAATTGATTACAAAGTCAATACACTTTAATTGATTACAAAGTCAATACACTTTAATTGATTACAAAGTCAATACTCTTTAATTGATTACAAAGTCAATGCTCTAATTGATTACAAAGTCAATACTTTAATTGATTACAACGTCAATGCTCTAATTGATTACAAAGTCAATACTTTAATTGATTACAACGTCAATGCTCTAATTGATTACAAAGTCAATACTTTAATTGATTACAACGTCAATACTTTAATTGATTACAACGTCAATACTTTAATTGATTACGTCAATACTCTTTAATTGATTACAATGTCAATACTCTTTAATTGATTACAACGTCAATACTCTTTAATTAATTACAAAGTCAATGCTCTAATTGATTACAAAGTCAATGCTCTTTAATTGATTACAAAGTCAATACACTTTAATTGATTACAACGTCAATACTCTAATTAATTACAACGTCAATACTCTTTAATTGATTACAACGTCAATACTCTTTAATTAATTACAACATCAATACTCTTTAATTAATTACAAAGTCAATGCTCTAATTGATTACAAAGTCAATGCTCTTTAATTGATTACAAAGTCAATACTCTTTAATTGATTACAAAGTCAATACACTTTAATTAATTACAACGTCAATACTCTTTAATTGATTACAAAGTCAATGCTCTAATTGATTACAATGTCAATGCTCTAATTGATTACAAAGTCAATGCTCTAATTAATTACAAAGTCAATGCTCTAATTGATTACAACGTCAATGCTCTAATTGATTACAAAGTCAATGCTCTAATTGATTACAACGTCAATGCTCTAATTGATTACAACATCAATGCTCTAATTGATTACAACGTCAATGCTCTAATTGATTACAAAGTCAATACTTTAATTGATTACAACATCAATACTTTAATTGATTACGTCAATACTCTTTAATTGATTACAAAGTCAATGCTCTTTAATTGATTACAAAGTCAATGCTCTTTAATTGATTACAACGTCAATACTCTTTAATTTATTACAAAGTCAATGCTCTTTAATTGATTACAAAGTCAATGCTCTTTAATTGATTACAACGTCAATACTTTAATTGATTACGTCAATACTCTTTAATTGATTACAAAGTCAATGCTCTTTAATTGATTACAAAGTCAATGCTCTTTAATTGATTACAAAGTCAATGCTCTTTAATTGATTACAAAGTCAATGCTCTTTAATTGATTACAACGTCAATACTCTTTAATTGATTACAAAGTCAATGCTCTTTAATTGATTACAAAGTCAATGCTCTTTAATTGATTACAACATCAATGCTCTTTAATTGATTACAAAGTCAATGCTCTTTAATTGATTACAATGTCGATACTCTTTAATTGATTACAAAGTCAATGCTCTTTAATTGATTACAAAGTCAATGCTCTTTAATTGATTACAACGTCAATACTCTTTAATTGATTACAACGTCAATACTCTTTAATTAATTACAACGTCAATACTCTTTAATTGATTACAAAGTCAATGCTCTAATTGATTACAACGTCAATGCTCTAATTGATTACAAAGTCAATGCTCTAATTAATTACAAAGTCAATGCTCTAATTGATTACAACGTCAATGCTCTAATTGATTACAAAGTCAATGCTCTAATTGATTACAACGTCAATGCTCTAATTGATTACAACATCAATGCTCTAATTGATTACAACATCAATGCTCTAATTGATTACAAAGTCAATACTTTAATTGATTACAACATCAATACTTTAATTGATTACAAAGTCAATGCTCTTTAATTGATTACAACGTCAATACTCTTTAATTTATTACAAAGTCAATGCTCTTTAATTGATTACAAAGTCAATGCTCTTTAATTGATTACAAAGTCAATGCTCTTTAATTGATTACAACGTCAATACTTTAATTGATTACGTCAATACTCTTTAATTGATTACAAAGTCAATGCTCTTTAATTGATTACAAAGTCAATGCTCTTTAATTGATTACAAAGTCAATGCTCTTTAATTGATTACAAAGTCAATGCTCTTTAATTGATTACAACGTCAATACTCTTTAATTGATTACAAAGTCAATGCTCTTTAATTGATTACAAAGTCAATGCTCTTTAATTGATTACAACATCAATGCTCTTTAATTGATTACAAAGTCAATGCTCTTTAATTGATTACAATGTCGATACTCTTTAATTGATTACAATGTCAATGCTCTTTAATTGATTACAAAGTCAATGCTCTTTAATTGATTACAACATCAATGCTCTTTAATTGATTACAACGTCAATACTCTGGCCGTAACTAAGTAACTGCTTAATGAATTTCATGAAACTTGAAATAAATATGCCTCACCATGTGCATGTACAACCTTCGTCCGGATCCAAATACTTCTTAACAAGTACTTAATAAAACACTTATTTAGACTCTGTATCAGCTTCCATGTTGGACATCCTCTGTACGTCGTGCACTGATCATGTGACGCCCTACATTAAACACTAACTTGTGATATATTTTCATAGTATGCAAATAAGTGGAGATTACTCAATAAACAAGGTATGTGTCCCCCCTTTGATATACATCAGGCATGTGGAGATGTAGCAACAACCATTGACCATGCTATGTTCCCCAATTTAAACTAATACTATATAATATAAAATACACTTGATAGTTACCAAGAAAGTTATAATGATGTTAATTTCAACTAACAAACATTCTTGCCATATGCATTATTTGATTACTTAAAAGTGTTGCTTATCTTCAGTTAAAGCTTGTTTCGCAATCATTGTACAATAAATAAAGTTTAAACACATCCCAATCTGGAGCCACTTTATTAATCTTGCCATTTCATAAAATTAAAGGATCATATTCTTGAATTCAATGAATTTGCTTGTTGGCTAAAATCCACAAATTTGTGCCTCCAGAGCCAGGTGGAGGAATATCAATTGTAGAATGCAGTCAAACCTGTCTTAAGCAGCCACCCAAGGGAATCATAGAAAGTGGCTGTTTAACATAGGTGGCTGCTTAATAGAGGTCAAATGTATAATAAAAATAGCATATTGGGAATCTGGAAACTGGCTGCTTAATAGGTTGGTGTTTGAGGTGACCACTAACACAGGTTTGACTGTATGCTTGTTGTATGCCCTACTATTGAAACGTGGCTAAATAATTGGGAACAGCATACACCGACATATGGCATGCGACACACGGAAATGGACATTCGGACATAATGGTGATATATCCGGTCTATACCGATATCCACTCAATACCAATTGAGATAGTTGTGACTTGTTTAGTAACACATGTAGACAGATGTTTTGAAAGAACTTTTGAAACGTCTCGCCAACATTAATGACGTTCCATAATCTGCTCCATAATCTGTTAATCTGTAATTTGCTCCATAAATTAATCTGTAATTTTAGTCGCTTATGACATCTTTCAATCTAAGAAATGCACATTATTATATAAGATAAGAAATTAACATTTACAGTCCACAACTTTAGTTTACATCATGATTTGACCAAATATCATGCCATTATCTTTTTCTAAGAAAGTGATTGGCTTGGAAACGTTGTTCCTATTGCAACGGTTTCTAAATGTTTACACTATTTGATATATAAATTTGAACAGCATAGCTGTCACTAAGAACGGCATGAAACTATGAAGTAATGTATAGAGGGGGGGGGGGGGGAATGTGCAATTGTAATCTGGTTTAAACAATTTCTTGTTATTTATCTGGAAAATGTCTTGAGCGCCAGCCATATGTCTGTTACAGCCGTTGTCGTTGTACACATGTGTTACATTTTGTAGATTTGGCCACCAAGACAAGATAACTGCAATAGATTGTTTATCGAGAGAACGCGCCATTTCATCGGGAGGCCGAGACAGCAGTATCAGAATATGGAAGATCATAGAGGAATCACAGCTCGTCTTCAATGCACATACAATGTACGTATTACCAGCAGTATACTGCAATAAACCGTAAACACTCTCCCCAGAACAAATTTCCGCTTCAGGCAGTGCTGAAAATGGACAGGCCCAATCACCAGACCTTGACCAGTCACTGCAATAACTATTTTGTACTAGAGTATAAATATTTTTGATTTCTTGTTTGCTATACAGGTGTTTAAAAAAGTTTAAACTTTATTTATTTTACAACAATTGCGAAGTAAGTTCTAACAAATTATATTAATCACTCTCGTTGGCGCGGATGATAGCGTAAATGTGGTCATTCGTGTGGGAGGAAACCGCAGTACCCGGAGAGAAAACCCACCTGTCCGATCTGGCGACCACCGTACCATTTCCCATACTGCCTGGTCCGAGGATCGAACCCAGGTTGCATTGGTGAGAAGCAAGCACGCTAACCACTGTGCTAATCGGACAGGTGTTCTGATTTGTTGTTTGCTATACATGTGTTCTGATTTGTTGTTTGCTATACATGTGTTCTGATTTGTTGTTTGCTATACATGTGTTCTGATTTGTTGTTTGCTATACATGTGTTCTGATTTGTTGTTTGCTATACATGTGTTCTGATCTGTTGTTTGCTCTGATTTGTTGTTTGCTATACATGTGTTCTGATTTGTTGTTTGCTATACATGTGTTCTGATTTGTTGTTTGCTATACATGTGTTCTGATTTGTTGTTTGCTATACATGTGTTCTGATCTGTTGTTTGCTCTGATTTGTTGTTTGCTATACATGTGTTCTGATTTGTTGTTTGCTCTGATTTGTTGTTTGCTATACATGTGTTCTGATCTGTTGTTTGCTCTGATTTGTTGTTTGCTCTGATTTGTTGTTTGCTATACATGTGTTCTGATCTGTTGTTTGCTATACATGTGATCTGATTTGTTGTTTGCTATACATGTGTTCTGATCTGTTGTTTGCTATACATGTGTTCTGATCTGTTGTTTGCTATACATGTGTTCTGATCTGTTGTTTGCTCTGATTTGTTGTTTGCTATACATGTGTTCTGATTAGTTGTTTGCTATACATGTGTTCTGATTTGTTGTTTGCTATACATGTGTTCTGATCTGTTGTTTGCTATACATGTGTTCTGATCTGTTGTTTGCTCTGATCTGTTGTTTGCTATACATGTGTTCTGATCTGTTGTTTGCTATACATGTGTTCTGATCTGTTGTTTGCTCTGATTTGTTGTTTGCTATACATGTGTTCTGATCTGTTGTTTGCTATACATGTGTTCTGATCTGTTGTTTGCTATACATGTGTTCTGATCTGTTGTTTGCTATACATGTGTTCTGATCTGTTGTTTGCTATACATGTGTTCTGATCTGTTGTTTGCTATACATGTGTTCTGATATGTTGTTTGCTATACATGTGTTCTGATCTGTTGTTTGCTCTGATTTGTTGTTTGCTATACATGTGTTCTGATTAGTTGTTTGCTATACATGTGGTCTGATTTGTTGTTTGCTATACATGTGTTCTGATCTGTTGTTTGCTATACATGTGTTCTGATCTGTTGTTTGCTCTGATCTGTTGTTTGCTATACATGTGTTCTGATCTGTTGTTTGCTCTGATTTGTTGTTTGCTATACATGTGTTCTGATCTGTTGTTTGTTCTGATCTGTTGTTTGCTATACATGTGTTCTGATCTGTTGTTTGCTATACATGTGTTCTGATTTGTTGTTTGCTATACATGTGTTCTGATCTGTTGTTTGCTCTGATTTGTTGTTTGCTATACATGTGCTCTGATCTGTTGTTTGCTATACATGTGTTCTGATTTGTTGTTTGCTATACATGTGTTCTGATTTGTTGTTTGCTATACATGTGTTCTGATCTGTTGTTTGCTCTGATTTGTTGTTTGCTATACATGTGTTCTGATTTGTTGTTTGCTATACATGTGTTCTGATTTGTTGTTTGCTATACATGTGTTCTGATTTGTTGTTTGCTATACATGTGTTCTGATCTGTTGTTTGCTCTGATTTGTTGTTTGCTATACATGTGTTCTGATTTGTTGTTTGCTCTGATTTGTTGTTTGCTATACATGTGTTCTGATCTGTTGTTTGCTCTGATTTGTTGTTTGCTCTGATTTGTTGTTTGCTCTGATTTGTTGTTTGCTATACATGTGTTCTGATCTGTTGTTTGCTATACATGTGTTCTGATTTGTTGTTTGCTATACATGTGTTCTGATCTGTTGTTTGCTATACATGTGTTCTGATCTGTTGTTTGCTATACATGTGTTCTGATCTGTTGTTTGCTATACATGTGTTCTGATCTGTTGTTTGCTCTGATTTGTTGTTTGCTATACATGTGTTCTGATTAGTTGTTTGCTATACATGTGTTCTGATTTGTTGTTTGCTATACATGTGTTCTGATCTGTTGTTTGCTATACATGTGTTCTGATCTGTTGTTTGCTCTGATCTGTTGTTTGCTATACATGTGTTCTGATCTGTTGTTTGCTATACATGTGTTCTGATCTGTTGTTTGCTCTGATTTGTTGTTTGCTATACATGTGTTCTGATCTGTTGTTTGCTATACATGTGTTCTGATCTGTTGTTTGCTATACATGTGTTCTGATCTGTTGTTTGCTATACATGTGTTCTGATCTGTTGTTTGCTCTGATTTGTTGTTTGCTATACATGTGTTCTGATTAGTTGTTTGCTATACATGTGTTCTGATCTGTTGTTTGCTATACATGTGTTCTGATCTGTTGTTTGCTATACATGTGTTCTGATCTGTTGTTTGCTCTGATTTGTTGTTTGCTATACATGTGTTCTGATTAGTTGTTTGCTATACATGTGTTCTGATTTGTTGTTTGCTATACATGTGTTCTGATCTGTTGTTTGCTATACATGTGTTCTGATCTGTTGTTTGCTCTGATCTGTTGTTTGCTATACATGTGTTCTGATCTGTTGTTTGCTCTGATTTGTTGTTTGCTATACATGTGTTCTGATCTGTTGTTTGTTCTGATCTGTTGTTTGCTATACATGTGTTCTGATCTGTTGTTTGCTATACATGTGTTCTGATTTGTTGTTTGCTATACATGTGTTCTGATCTGTTGTTTGCTCTGATTTGTTGTTTGCTATACATGTGCTCTGATCTGTTGTTTGCTATACATGTGTTCTGATCTGTTGTTTGCTATACATGTGTTCTGATCTGTTGTTTGCTCTGATTTGTTGTTTGCTATACATGAGCTCTGATTTGTTGTTTGCTATACATGTGCTCTGATCTGTTGTTTGCTATACATGTGTTCTGATTTGTTGTTTGCTATACAGGTGTTCAGTGGATTGTGTTGCTTTGATCAATGAAACAAACTTCATCACTGGTGCTGATGACAAGTAAGTTGTAAAACTAGTTATACCATTATATTTGCTACTGTGTATGTATGTTCCATTTATGTTAACCCCTTATGGGGACCTAGACATGTTTTCCTGAGCAGACTTAGCCAACATTAGCGATTTACCAGTACTAAGCAATGTGTGTGTTGCTCAAGGTCACTACATACATGCCCTGATCTCCGCATCCGTGGTCGAGTGGTTAAGGTCGCTGACTTGTATACCACTGTAACCTATCATCACTGATGGTCACGGGTTCGAGCCCCACTCAGGCCGTGTTTCAAAAAGTTGGCAGTTTCTTACGGAGGTTGGTGCACCCAAGTACTGGTTAACCGCTGGAGCCTGCCCAGGAAAGGTGTTGTTAGGTAAACTGCCCGCCCAAATGGTGCTGATGCAGGCGTAAAACCCGAAATATAACATAACATGCCCTGACCGAGTATCAAACCTGGGACCCTTTGATTCCAAATACGACAATGTGGCTATGTCTGTCTGTCTGTCTATAAACAGGATAACTCATTGTCTGTCTGTCTGTCTGTCTGTCTGTCTGTCTGTCTGTAAACATGATAACTCATTGCCTGTCTGTAAACAGGATAACTCATTGCCTGTCTGTAAACAGGATAACTCATTGCCTGTCTGTAAACAGGATAACTCATTGCCTGTCTGTAAACAGGATAACTCATTGTCTGTCTGTAAACAGGATAACTCATTGTATGTCTGTAAACAGGATAACTCATTGTATGTCTGTAAACAGGATAACTCATTGTCTGTCTGTAAACAGGATAACTCATTGTTGATGGGTTTTGCTGAAACTGTGTGGATATATAGAGGTTTGGTCTGGAAGGTGATTAGGAGACGCCTGTGGTCAGTGAAGTGTCCAATTTACTACAGAAATATACGGTAGTGGACACTTCGCTGACCACAGGGAATGATCGAGTTCTCATATAATCAAATCCTTACTTAGACCAACCCGTTATATAGTCAAACCTGTATTAAGCAGTCGGACAAGGGAATCACAGAAAATGGCTGCTTAATAGAGATCAAATGCATAGTAAAGCAACATCTTGGGAATTTGTAAAGTGATATCCACAACGATTGATCAACAACAGAGTTCGAACCCCCCACCTCTCGATTAGTATGAAAAAGAGAGAAAAGTCAGCTACTAGTCAGAGTCCTCCAGAGACCTTCGTGGTGTAATGGATACGATATTTGCCTCATAATCCACGTGATGTAATGGATACGATATTTGCCTCATAATCCACGTGATGTAATGGATACGATATTTGCCTCATAAACCACGTGATGTAATGGATACGATATTTTCCTCATAAACCACGTGATGTAATGGATACGATATTTTCCTCATAAACCACGTGATGTAATGGATACGATATTTTCCTCATAAACCACGTGATGTAATGGATACGATATTTTCCTCATAAACCACGTGATGTAATGGATACGATATTTTCCTCATAAACCACGTGATGTAATGGATACGATATTTTCCTCATAAACCACGTGATGTAATGGATACGATATTTTCCTCATAAACCACGTGATGTAATGGATACGATATTTGCCTCATAAACCACGTGATGTAATGGATACGATATTTGCCTCATAAACCACGTGATGTAATGGATACGATATTTGCCTCATAAACCACGTGATGTAATGGATACGATATTTGCCTCATAAACCACGTGATGTAATGGATACGATATTTGCCTCATAAACCACGTGATGTAATGGATACGATATTTGCCTCATAAACCACGTGATGTAATGGAATACGATATTTTCCTCATAAACCACGTGATGTAATGGATACGATATTTTCCTCATAAACCACGTGATGTAATGGATACGATATTTTCCTCATAAACCACGTGATGTAATGGATACGATATTTGCCTCATAAACCATGTGATGTAATGGATACGATATTTGCCTCATAATCCACAAAGATTTATCAACAACTGTTATACCATCGACAGTGTCAAATTTTTCTCTTTTTCACACGCCTTGGTGACTGGACACATTTTAGGTCTTGGCCCTGTTGGGTATCTGAGGATCACAAGTATTTACAACGCTGTTTCATCTCTTGTATAAAGAAGATTTGCAGATGACAACCTGACACATGGTCTTGCTTTACTGTGAAACCTTGATATAACAAAAGAAAATGCATAGAAAAGACTGCTACTCCCCTTTGGTTATTCCAATACATTTTTGTGTTCTATTTGATCAAGTCCGCCTCCGTGGTCGAGTGGTTAAGGTCGCTGACTTGTATATCACTGTAACCTATCATCACTGATGGTCACGGGTTCGAGCCCCGCTCAGGCCGTGTCTCATTTATATGAAAAAGTTGGCAGTTTCTTACGGAGGTTGATGTACCCAAGTACTGGTTAACTGCTGGAGCCTGCCCAGGAAAGGTGTTAAGTAAACTGCCCACCGGCGATATAGCCCAAAATGGTGCTGATGCAGGCGTAAAACCCGAAATATAATAATATATCTATTTGATCAACCACAGGAAAGATAATATATGGTATTGGTTGTGATTGCTAGCATGTTGCTGGTACACATCTATCACACACCTATTCCTTCTTTCAATATTGTCATGACAACAACGTTCTTTTTTTACTATAGATTAGTTGTACTTTGTATCACCTGTGCCCGAGGTTATTACACTTTTCTCAGATCTCAAATGATTTGATTGGTTGATTCTGAGTTTTACTGCCAGCTGAACCAATCAGAAGCTTGAGACTGAGTTTGAGATAGGATAGGTTTTATAACCTCTGACCCTGGACTATGTTTTGTTTCAGTTCTCTCTCACTTTGGGGAGCCATGAAGAAGAAACCATTATTTACACTGAGAAATGCTCACGGTTGCCAGGCAACAGAAGGATCACTGGTTCAGGAAGAGAACTGGATCACGGCTGTAGCAGCATTACAAAATTCTGATGTGGTTGCTTCAGGTAAATACTAGATTTAATGCCATTTTGAGCCGTCAGGAGGTGGACCCTAGGACGTGACTACCCCCTGCTATAGAGAATTTGAATGATCTCTGTAGAGATTTTAATTAATCTTGGAACTTTTTCCTATACCATAAAACATGATACAAAACTAGCTATGTGGATACGTCTGGAGATATATGTGCTGCAAAGTAATATTAAATGAATTTGACGTGCCTAGTACAGTCAAACCTGTCTATAAAGGCCACCCTTGGGAAAGTCAAAAAGTGGCCTTTGTTGGCAGGTGGCCTCTCAATAGAGGGTTAAAATGTATTAAAAATGGTGGTCTTTAGAGACGGGTTTTTCATATGCGGCCTTTATTCGGAGGTGGCCTTTAGCACATGTTTGACTGTAGTTTTAAAACAAATGTGCAAACTTCCCGAACACTCGCATGTTTTTGTAGCCCTTTGAGCTTTTCATCTCGGGTGAGCGTTACTAACCAGGTATTCTATAATGTGTTACCAGGGGCGTAGTTTGGCTGGAAAAGATGTGTATGCCAACTTAACGGGAGGGGGGATCGTCCTCAGGAAAACTATTTATAGCGTATATATAATCCTGGCCTTCCGATTTTTGTTGCAGATTTGGCATTTTCATTTTATCGATTTTTCGGGGGAAAGTGTAGGCCTATAGGAAGCTACACCAATGGTTACTAACCAGGTATTCTATACTGTGTTTCTAACCAGGTATTCTATACTGTGTTGCTAACCAGGTATTCTATACCGTGTTTCTAACCAGGTATTCTATACTACTGTGTTTCTAACCAGGTATTCTATACTACCGTGTTGCTAACCAGGTATTCTATACTACTGTGTTGCTAACCAGGTATTCTATACTACTGTGTTTCTAACCAGGTATTCTATACTACGGTGTTTCTAACCAGGTATTCTATACTACGGTGTTTCTAACCAGGTATTCTATACTACGGTGTTTGCTAACCGGGTATTCTATAGTGTTGCTAACCAGGTATTCTATACCGTGTTGCTAACCAGGTATTCTATACCGTGTTGCTAACCAGGTAAATGATCAGATACTAGTTTTAGCATATCTTATGGATCATCTAGTATTTTATTTTCAATATATTACTGATAATGTGTTGCCTTGCATAAAGCAGGATCCAAGGATGGCTGTGTGAGGTTATGGAAGTGTTCAACAGATTACAAGAAATTGGAGCCTCTCTACACAGTACCTGTGGTAAGCAGTTTCTATGTTTGACTAAGACGTTCGTGTAACCTGTGGCGCTATCACACAATTATACTAAATGCCTTATTTTCAGTATCAATTGTTCACAGCCACACTTGGGACGTAAAGTGGCTATATTTTGTGTTTGGTCTATAACTCGTAACCGATGGAGGGAGATGTTTCAGCCACGACAGTAACATCTCCCTCCAAGGTCACGCTTGGGATCTCTGGAATTTTACGATGACTGCGCAAATATTAACCAATATTGTTTCCAGAACAGTACAGTATTACAGCACCCTTGGCTCAAGTAAATATTCATTAAACTGTAAACTATGCCTTTTGAAATTAATATACTAGCTCTAATTTGATGGTTGCTTAAAAAGTCTTGAAATGTAACTCGGATGTTCCCGACATCTCTGCAATGCTGAAGACAAGCAATTATGACCTTGCAATGTTTTCAGGCTGGATTAATGACCGTGCAATGTTTTCAGGTTGGATTAATGACCTTGCAATGTTTTCAGGTTGGATTTGTGAACAGTCTACAATTTTCCATCAGTGGACAGTACCTTGTAGCAGGTGTGGGTCAAGAACACAGACTAGGGCGGTGGTGGTCAAACAAGAAAGCCAAGAATGGCATATGTGTCATACCACTTGGTATTACTGTCAAATAAGTGAACATGTGTACTACTGTCAAATAAAATATATTGAATGAAAAAGCGTGTTCAAATTTTTGTGAAGCACAATGTGGAACTTGGACCCATCGATGATGTGACAATGGGAAATTACATAGTAACGGGGCGATATAAGTAAATACATATATATAGTCGAAGAGACCAAAATTGCATTATTGACTGTGTCTTCGAATTTAAATATGTAGCGGTGCAAATGAACTAAAATTCTATATTAAATGGAAAAGCAGTATCTGTAAACTCAAATACCATGATATTTATTTTACAACGATTGCGAAACAAGTTTTAACAACTTATACGCTTTCATCCGAGCCAACGAGAGTGATTAATATATGTGGGAGAAAACCCACCTGTCCAATCTGGCAACCATCGTACCATTGGTGAGAAGCGAGCTAATTTTCTTTTCTTTTTCAGTTTTTTCTTTC
>CM026400.1:53660142-53736893 GCA_014843695.1 Archivesica marissinica
GGTGAAAATTTGATTAGGTGCCTTTTGCTGTCCATTTGCATTTTCTTCCAGAAAAATTACTTTTTGATAATTTTTTGGAATAAGATCTCTTTTTATATCCATTAACAAGTAATACAAAAAATGTATAGTCAAATCACACTTTATTTTGCATTAATATCGAAGAAATAAATGTAGTGACCCCCTGTATTTTCGTATCTGGGAGGTGTCCTGAAACACCCCTTCGTTACTTCAACAGACCATCATCGTCTCACAGCGTGTCACAGCGAGCACATTCTTTGACGTAAGTAAACCACGGAAGAAATGTCAGCGATCTACTTAGTTATCAAACCAAAATTTCCTTTTTAAACTATTTTTAAAATAATAAACAAACTTGTCCAAAAAAATTAGTGTCAACACCGTTACAAATATTTTCGTGTACGAAAAGAAAACTAACCATGTGATTTTAAAATTTTCGCGCCATACAAACTCTTCAACCTCCTTTTGTGTATTCCCGCCAACAACAAACGCCAAGCCGCGAACTGAACTAATTAAATCAGCCAAAACGTGAGTATATACAAAAGTTATGTTTATTATTTGTCAACACCATTCTAGCGCTTGCTCAGTTAGTACTTACCATAGCATTATTTTGTTTTCCAGCCATGTTCAAGGAGGTAAACCCTTTCAGTTCCACCCGTTGTTATCATATTTCGCGATATTACAATGCAGTATAATGGAAATAATATTTAAAATTGTCCACACCGTTACGGTCGACACCGTTGCGAATATTGTTGTAACGGTGTTGATAAATGCGTAACGGTGTTGACATATGATCATAAACACGAAAACAGCTGTATGTTAGACTGTAACTTCATCGTTCATTGAATGATTTTGAAATAACTTGGAACATTTGTTCCCCATGGTGAAACGATGCGTCTCATGTGACCCACGAACACCCCCCAAATTGACAATGGGGGCACATGTGTCCCATGGACCCAGCTTCCAGTTAATAAGTTATTTTTCTCTTTTTACAGGCTATAGATGATGATTCCTTAAAAGGAAATCCTGTTAAAACAAGAAAATAAAGTGCTGTGGTATTAGACTTGCAGGGAGATAAGGAAATCCTTACACATGCACCACCTAGCAGACGATATTGACAAACGAAATCGAGTATCAGTGGTACGAATATTGAGTGTTGGAGTTCTTTAGAGAATCGGACAAGCTAGAGTACTTGAAGAAAGTAATAAAATGGCGCTTTCCGCCGCAGAACGAATGCGAAGATATAGACAAAGGGTCAGAAGTAACCCCGACCAGTACAAAACGTACCTAGACAAGGAGCACAAGAGGTGGAAAAAACGAAGGGAGGAAAATGTGTTGCCCCCGTTAGTAAACGACTTATCTGAAAGATCACAACGCGTGAAACGAAAAGAATGGAGAAAAAAGCAGAAACAAAGACGAACGGAAATAAAGAAAAGGGATGAGATTATCCGAAATCATTTAATCACTCCTCCAACGTCTCCAATGTCACCGAGAGCTGCTGAAAATAGTGATGAAAGCACCAGCAGGAGAGGAAGAACGAAAGTCAGGCGAGATAGGGCTAAGGCCTACAAAAAAATTCAAAAGCTCCAAGATGAACTTTTTAAGAAAACGAAAGAGGCTGACAAGCACAGAAAAAGGTATGACAGATTAAAGAACAAGTTGAAGAATAAAGGTAAAGCAAAGGGCAAACCCACAGATGTCCAATTTCCTATTTTGAGAAAAAGTAAATTGCGTGGCAAATTGCGGCAACAACTGATATTACACTGTGTTGTTGCGCAACAACTGAGGCGCAAAATGAAAGAGACCAAATCTCTGGAGTTAAAGCAAGTCATCTCGAGTGTTGTCACTGCCAAGTTACTGAAGAAATACAAGGTCATGAACCTGGCCAATGAACTGTTAGGGATATCACAGAAAAGGTTACGGTATAATAGTATAAATTCAAGGGGTAATCAGATTAGAAGGAAAACATACAGAAATGCTGTTAGTAGTGCAGTCAGAGAAAGGGTAGTAAAGTTCTTCGAAGAAGATATTAACAGTAGGTTACTTCCTGGAAAAAGAGATACCATAACAAGAAATAAAGTAAAAAAGCAAAAGAGGATTTTAACAGATAGTGTTAAAAACCTGCACAAGAAATTTCTAAAGGAACATGAAGATGTCAGGAAAATTTCGTATTCGATGTTTTGTAAGTTACGCCCATTTTGGGTTTGTGATCCGACTTGTGCAAGCAGGGACACGTGTACATGTAAATTACATGCAAATGTGGACTTCATGTTTTTCCGCCTTAAACAGCACAGTGTCTTAATAGCTAGCACCCTTAAGGAAGCGTGTGAAAGTTTGTGTTGTGAAACAATAACGAAGGAGTGCATGTACAGGGAGTGCGACATGTGCAAAGAAAAATCTCTTATGACCCATGTATATGAAGAAGGTATGCAGGTATGGGTACACAGTTGGATAAACAGACATGAGACTAGAATCATACAAAAACCGAATAAAGAAGCTGAAACCATAAACGTACAGGTCACTGTGAAGGATAAAATATATTGCACGTTAGAGACGCTCGTAGCAGATACAAATAAAATTCTGAAAGAGAAATATTGCAGACATGTGTATAATATTACACATCAGTACACTGAGCTTAAGCGCTTAAAAGAAAATATTTCGGAAAATGAAAGCATTATTCACATTGATTTCAGTGAAAATTATGCGTGTAAGCTTAGCACCGAAGTACAGGGCATGCATTTCGGCGCTTCCCGCAACCAGGTATCTCTCCACACGGGCGTCATGTATTTAAAAGGCACTCCCCCAGATTCCTTTTGCACAATGTCTGAAAATACACGGCATGATCCTGCAGCAATTTGGGCTCATTTAGACCCAATCCTACAATCACTAAAGCAAGAAAACCCAAGTGTGGACACCGTCCACTTTGTATCTGATGGACCTACAACACAATATAGGTCCCGTAAGAATTTCTATCTACTACAGGCCAAGTCTCAGAAGTATCAGTTTAAAACTGTCACCTGGAATTTTAGTGAGGCTGGGCATGGTAAGGGGGCCCCAGATGGTGTTGGGGGTGTAATTAAACGCACTGCAGATCATTTAGTAGGCTACGGGAGAGATATCTGTGATGCGGAGAACATGTATGAAGCAATCAAATCCGAAAACCTGTCTGTCAGAATATACAAAATACATCCAGAAGCAATATATGACATAGATAAAGAGTTGTCAAATGTAGAAATTGAGTCTGTGCCCGGTACAATGCTGCTCCATCAGGTGATCTGTAAAGACAATGACCCCAAAGTACATGTTAAATCATTGTCCTGTTTTTGCACCAAGCATGGTATATGCACATGTTTTTCAAACAAATGCGTTATGTTAACCAAGCCACACAAAAGGTTGGCAAATGATGTTACACGGTCTGTTTTGCCGGACAATGTAGCACAGTTTGCTTTGCCGGACAATATAGCAAAGTCTACGTTGCCGGATCCGGACAACATAGCACAGTCTGCTTTTCCAGACAACATAGCACAGTTTGCTTTGCCGGACAATATAGCACAGTCTGCGTTGCCAGATCCGGACAACATAGCACAGTCTGCTTTGCCGGACAATACTTATAGTCCCTCCGTAGACATGATTGGGCAGTGGGTGGTGGTTGACTATGATGACCTCCCATATCCCGGTATTGTCCAAGATGTAGATCATTCTTCTTTCGAAGTTAAAGTAATGCACAAAATTGGGATCAATAGATATTTTTGGCCTGCCATGCATGATTGTATCTGGTACAAATTTGATAAAATTACAACTACATTTCAGGGCATGATACCTGTTACCAATAGACATATGAAAATGCCTCTGAGTCTCTGGGAAGCCGTCTGTACAAAATTTGATCTGTAACTTGGAGATGTGTATCATTCAGTGAGTGTGCGATTGGACATCAGTACATACTAGTTACTAAATGTCTCCTTTGACATAAATCGTCGACATGTTTTACAGTTGACCGTTCCGTTAAAATATCTAAATTAGTTGAAGTTCATGTTCTTATATTGTTCATATGTTAGTGATAATTCAATGTCGTGTCACAGACATACCATTTCTTAACTTTGTAATGCTTTGTGTGTGTGAAAATCGCTAATGGTATATAGATATATATAATATGTCTTCAATGGTCCGTGAAGTTGCTACACATAATCGCCGGGTCTACAACGTGTAACTGGTCTCAATAATCGTTAGTAATAGCGGTAAGTACTAAGGAGTAAGAGTCCCATACATTGTACATTTATACCACTAGTACTACTTAAGGATTGCTGACACCAGTTACATGCTGTAACACAATTCGACTCGATGACAATGAATGGGAAATGCAACTGTTCTCTATGTGCCCATACTTTGCTTAAAAGTTTGTTATTTTGCTGTTGACTGTTATGTTACTTGAATTCATGTCCTATAAGTGAAGATCGAGTCACAACTTGTCATTTTGACTTTGTCCCGCACTCACAGGCCCCGCCTTATCATGTTACAACATGGATCGCATCCCAGTAGTTATTGCCAGAGAAACACAGCCCATATTGTAACACTAGTACTTAGAATAGGAAATATGTGATCCACATTGTAACACGATATATAACACCCGGTGGTGAAGTGCGTTTGATAGTACTCATTTACAGGGCAGTATATGAATGTCATTATTACATAATTATTTGCATTTCGTATAAATTAATGTTCCAATGGGATTATTATACATGACAGTAACATGTTTTGATTTTTTAGATTTCGAGAAATAAAATTGTTCTCGTTATTGCTGTTAATTATTACTACCTTTAGGAAAGAAGTCAACATGCCATACGAGTATATTAATATATTTAACTGAAATAATGCTATCCATTGCTACATATTTGCAAAACCCCTTACTGTAGTGTCAACACCGTTACCGAACTGTCAACACCGTTACATGCACGCGTTACTCGATTTCTTATCAACAAGTACTAACATTAAATCCAAAACATCTTCATTTCATTTACTTAGTGCAAATACCACCATATGGTGTTGTTTTCAAACGCATAAATTGTCATGTTTATAAGTAATACAAAAACGAAGTTTTGTTTTCTTTCGCAAATGCATATGTCAACACCGTTACAGGCATATTAGCAATAAATTAGGAACAAAATACATGGAAACACTTGGTATATATGGTCATGCATGAAGCAACGATGTTATATATGTAAAATTCCGCCCAAATCATTTCTTATGATATTGTTTTAGCCATATTTATGTTCACTTGTCCGTAACGGTGTTCACATTTTGTCAGGTCGACACCCAGCATCTTGTTGCCATAGCAACCAAATGCTTTGCAATATTGCGTGGCAAAGCTAAATATATATACCCTTGATATATTACTGATTCACATGGATGTGAAAAACATCCATTCCTTTTAACTTGGGTTTGGATACATATTTATAACAAAGAGGCACCTAATCAAATTTTCACACAATTAATAATGTGAAATAAGACATATAGAGACAAAATAATGTGTAAGACAATCATGTAAATGTTACAATATGATTCACACAGCTATCCTCGAAGGTTAACAATGCACCAAGAATAACCCTTAAGACGTAGGTCAATTCTCTCTAGATGACCTCTGGTTGCTGTATTGATCTAGAATAACGGACGTGTATACGTATATTATACAAAACAAAGCACAGTGTTAATATCAACTGACTTTATTCACGTCAATTCAGATTGCCGGAAATGCAATTAGTTTTGACAATAATAACATGCACTGTGAACATCATTCATAGAGAGAGAGAGACACACACACACACACACACACACCACACACACACACACACACACACACACACACACACACACACACACACACACACACACACACACACACACACACACACACACACACACACACACACACACACACACACACACACACACACACACACACACACACACACACACACACACACACACACACACACACACACACACACACACACACACACACACACACACACACACACACACACACACACACACACACACACACACACACACACACACACACACACACACACACACACACACACACACACACACACACACACACACACACACACACACACACACACACACACACACACACACACACACACCACACACACACACACACACACACACACACACACACACACACACACACACACACACACACACACACACACACACACACCACACACACACACACACACACACACACACACACACACACACACACACACACACACACACACACACACACACACACACACACACACACACACACACACACACACACACACACACACACACACACACACACACACACACACACACACACACACACACACACACACACACACACACACACACACACACACACACACACACACACACACACACACACACACACACACACACACACACACACACACACACACACACACACACACACACACACACACCACACACACACACACACACACACACACACACACACACACACACACACACACACACACACACACACACACACACACACACACACACACACACACACACACACACACACACACACACACACACACACACACACACACACACACACACACACACACACACACACACACACACACACACACACACACACACACACACACACACACACACACACACACACACACACACACACACACACACACACACACACACACACACACACACACACACACACACACACACACACACACACACACACACACACACACCACACACACACACACACACACACACACACACAAAACAGCAATAAATTAACGATAATAGATGATTACGACTTATGTACAATGTTTTAAATACAAAATGAATAACACCAGCGGTATAATTACAATGAATAAATTAGTAATTGTCTTAATATGTCAACGGAGCCAGATGAGCGAGCAGTCCTTATAAAAGTATACGTATTGCATGTACGCGCACAGACGGATCTGTAGTCCAGTGGTTAACACGTTGGACTCGCACGTTCGATCCCCCGTCTGACCCTAATAAAAGTTTTTCATAGAATAGTCTTTCAGATGGGACTTTAAACCGAAGTCTCTTGTCGGTGCTTTACATCGTGCACGTAAAAGAATCAGATGAGATTCTTCTGGAATGGGTTTCGGTCTGTATCATTGCACTATCCTCCAAAAATCTAAAATGACTAATCTCTTCAGGAGGCGTCGCTCATATGGGCAACCGGTAGCGACGATAAATAAACGTAAAACACACACGCATGTACACGTTTATAATAATAGGTAGACGTGGCGGGAAACAATTAAAGTTATATTCTTGTTCAAACTGACCGTCACACCTTCTAGAAACGTTGCTATCATATTTGTTACTAAATCAGTGTTACACTAGATCTGTAGTAATGAAATCCATCCTTTTTAACATTTTTTATGTTTTTTTGGTGTTTTTTTACGTTTATTTATCGTCGCTACCAGTTGCCCATATGAGCGACGCCTCTTGAAGAGATTAGTTATTTTAGAATTTGGAGGATAGTGCATGATACAGACAGAGACCCATTCCAGAATCTCCGCTGGTTCTTTTACGTGCACGGTGTAAAGCACCGACACGATACCTCGGTTTAACGTCCCATCTGAAAGACTGTTAATTTTATTAGGGTGAGACTGGGGGATCGAACCTGCGATCCCTGGATTACCAGTCCAGCGTGTTACCACTGGACTACATATCCGTCTGTAATGTACTTCAACTGCAAAATATATAATCTTATATTTACTAGGACAGTCTTTTTTCATTACAGTCTTGTTGTACAGGTCGATCTGTAGTCCAGTGGTAACACGCTGGACTGATAATCCGGGAATCGCAGGTTGGATCCCCCGTCTGACCATAGTTAAAATTTACAGTCTTTCAGATGTGACTTTAAACCGAGGGTGCTATCATACAATCAGTAGTACACAAGTTGTTTAGTTTTGTACACAAGTTTTGTAGTAATGAATTTCAATATATAATCTTATATTTACTAGGACAGTGTTTTTTCATTACACCCTCTTCGTTATCCTTAACAAATCAAAATAGCAGTGCAATTAAAACGTTTAAACTGTATTTATTTTACAACGATTACGAAGCTCACGAGCCGGCTCATCTGGATCTACACTTTTTGTAAGCCTATTGAGAGGCCTGTGGTGTTGAAAGGGTTAACACCCAAGTAATTAATATCATAGCAATGCGCTTATATATGAGAGTTTGTATCATTTCGCTTTTTCGGATTAATAGTTATTCCATATAAGCGCAAAGATAATTTGATCTACCGAATCAGTCTTTGAATAATGAAACTAAATATATGAATCACAGGTTAATATTTTCCATCGGGGTATGGACTTCAGCTGCAACATATTGTAGTTCATACTCAGGTGGAAACTATTAACCCTGCATTCGATCCTTAAATATAATAGTATCTAGTTTAATCATATTTTAGTGCTCGATTCGTTTTACATATACATGACAAATTAAATAAAGGCAAACTGGTCAGGCCACACGTTCTAGCAACATTAGTTACGGCCCTTCCCGAAAAGATAGTAACTGAAAAGAATAGCGACCAGTGATTTCAAGCATATATAAATATAGAAATATAACGATATTATTTTTACACAAAATCATTTTTTTTCTGAAAAAAGTACATGTTGTATAGTTATGAAAATAAAATAATAATATTATCTATGCTGTCATGGAAAGTCTTGTAGATTCTGAACTCTCGTATCGTACCATTATGCGTACAACTAAAGGCGTGTGTTGCTGTGAGCATCAGTTGATGCCATTCATCAATGAATGGTGTTGCTGGTCGGGTTGGACCAATGTGTACACATTATGGAATCATGAATGGCCTTGGTTTTCGGATTAACATGCATAGTCTAGTAGTTTACATTGATAACAGTGTCCAGGGGCTTGCATCTGTATATTGATACCTGAAATAATAGTAATAATACCTTTAAATTTAAACATTTATTTATTTTACAACGATTGCGAAGCAAGTTCTAACAACTTATATTAATCACGCTCGTTGGCGCGGATGAACGCATATATGTGGTCATTCGTGTGGGAGGAAATCGGAGTCCTGGAGAAAACCCACCTGTCCGATCTGGCGACCACAGTACTATCTCACATACGTCCCGGTCCGAGGATCGAACCGGGTCGCATTGGTGAGAAGCGAGCCTACTAACCACTGCGCTAATCGGACAACCTTTAACACATATTAATAAAACCACGGTTGATGTAGGCTAGCAACTGACAAATACCTTCTCACGCCTCGTATGAATGACGTCATATGAAATGATTTTTGCATGTTTTTCATCTTCAACTTCAATCTTCAACTTGAAACCAACGCTTGATAAAAACCAGTATAGAGTAGAAATAGTGACAGATCTGTAGTCCAGTGGTTAACACGCTGGACTGGTAATCCAGGGGTCGCAGGTTCGATCCCTCGTCCGACCCTAATAAAATGAAGTCTTTCAGATGTGACTTTGCTTCTCGCCAATGCAACGGTAATAATAGTATCGTGTGCTATTATTAAGAGTCCAAAAGGGACAATATTACAACTGTACACACACACACTCACTTTATAATACACTGTGCCCATCCTTATATATACAGACGGATATGTAGTCCAGTGGTAACACGCTGGACTGGTAATCCAGGGATCGCATTTTCGATCCCCCGTCTGACCCTAATAAAATTAACAGTCTTTCAGGTGGGAAGTTAAACCGAGGTCTCGTGCCTTGCACGTAAAAGAACCAGAGGATATTCTGGAATGGGTCTCTGTCTGTATCATGCGCTATCCTCCACAATCTAAAATAACTTATCTCTTCAAGAGGCGTCGCTCATATGGGAAACCGGTAGCGACTATCCTCCAAAATCTAAAATAACTTATCTCTTCAGGAGGCGTCGCTCCTATGGGAAACCGGTAGCGACGATAAATAAACGTAAAATCACACACACATATCTCATTCATGGTCATTTGCTTTCTGTACATAATACAGTATATATCTATATACGTACATCATCAATGAGTCCTACATATCCTGCCATATTCTTGGCAGCCCCTATCTGGAACCCACAGTGTGTGTCCTTTACTTTACCAATACACCAGTCATTGTAAGCTGCCCCGCACACACGCCCCTCAAGTTTGTATTCGTCTTTGATGTATATCACTTCTTTCCATGGTTTATTCTGCAATGTAAATATATATATAGTTATATGTTATATTTCGGGTTTTACGCCTGCATCAGCACCATTTTGGGCTATATCGCCGGCGGGCAGTTTACTTAACAACACCTTTCCTGAGCAGGCTCCAGCGGTTAACCAGTACTTGGGTGCACCAACCTCCGTAAGAAACTGCCAACTTGTTCATACAAATGAGACACGGTCTGAGCGGGGCTCGAACCCATGACCATCAGTGATGATAGGTTACAGTGGTATACAAGTATACAGCGACCTTAACCACTCGACCACGCAGGCGGACATAAATATATATATAGTATGACTTGTTACAGTCAAATATGTGGTAGCAGGCACTTCATTGTAGCGGGCGACCAGTACCCAGCTGTAGTCGTTACGATTGAGCCCTTAGGTAAGACACTTAAATTCCAAATGTCCTCTTCTGTCTCCATCACGGTGATGGAATCAGGAATGAGGTCTCGATAGCGATTGAACTAGAGTTGTAAGAACTTGTTTCGCAAACTAGCTAAAATAATATGCATAAACTAAGCCAGTACTTGACAGCAAAGAGAAACTAACTTGAAACTTATACCGGAACTATTTCTTATTACGGACGATCACACTAATATAAGTGGTTGTGCGGTTGTGTATAGTAGTGAAATGATGTTCCCGATAGGGGCAGTAAAATATCGCTTAATTGTAAAAATATGTATTTTATGTGATGTACTTGTGTATATGTACCTTGATAAATAAATATGTTTAACCATATAAAGAATAAATTATATCATGCAAAACTTCTTACCACGATAGGCAGTGGGAACGACCTTGACATAGATGCTTCTGCCCCCAGCAGTATCATATTCCGTGTTTTAGCAATGACCACAGATGCTTCCTTACCGCAGTGCCCGTTAGTAACCATAGCTTGAATACCTCCACTGGTGCTACGTCTGTCCCTATACGAACCAAGAGGGAAAGCATTGTTTATATATAACTTTTCTTTAGCTCCATTGTCCATACACTAATATTTACATCACTATTGCATTTCCTTCGATGAACGTATATGCCCTGTTTGTATATATTATCGTATGAGTTTACTCACTAATGATATGCAGCTGACATGCGCACTCGAAGTTACGGGCATGCGCATTCACAGTGATAGGCAACGTTCCATTGATATTGTTCTTTATTTAACGTCGCTACCGGTTGCCAATTTCAGCGACGGGTGGCTTACCTAACAACAACTTTCCTGGGCATGATCCAGTGGTTAACCAACCTTCGTAAGAAACTGCCAACATTTTCATATCAAGAGACACGGCGGTCTTAGTGGAGCTCGAATCCGTGACCATCAGTGATGATAGGTTACAGTGGAATAGTCAGCGACCGTAGCCACTCCACCATGAAGGCGGTGATTATTAACAGTTGTGTTTCGAGTTTATATATGTATGCACGACGAGGTTTGACCCCGACGTGTAACCATTAAGCCATAACGATTTGTTCATAAATGCACATAAATCCAATATCAGCACTAATTATTGTTCATCCTCATAATTAGATGCATTTTCTTATTATTATCAGATTCTATATGCCACATGACCACGATAAAATTGTTGTATATATTTACATCATATATATTTGTATATATGTATTTGACGATGTACCATGTACAAGTCTTAATAAAATTTCTGTTCTGTTCTGTTCAACGTTTGAATGGGGTACAACTTGATGAAAGCAGTTGTTTTGAACGGGGTTGTTACAACTTGATGAAAGCAGTTGTTTGAACGGTGTTGGTACAACTTGATGAAAGCAGTTATATACTTAATGTCTAATTTTGATGAATGTTTATCACAAATTATACTTGTTGCACTGTTTATTAATGGAACCAGCAGAGAGATTGTAGTATTTCAGACAAGGGCGGGCACCAGAAACACTCCAGTGGGATTGTGTCCCATAGCAGAGAGGGGCAAGATATGTGAAGCCATCAACCGTAACTATACGGTCATGGATGCCCCAAATATTAACTGAATTAAAACAAAATATTTAAGACAAATAAATGAGAAAACATCTAGTTTAGCTACTATTTTAACAAAAACTAGTTTAAACTTTAAGCAAGTTTCAACAAGTTATATTAATCACTCTCGTTGGCGCGGTTGAAATCGTAAATGTGGTCATTCGTGTGGAAGGAAACCGGAGTACCCGTAGAAAACCCACTTGTCCGATCTGGCGTCCATCGTACGATCTCGCATACGTTCCGTTTTCCGCAGCGCAGTGGTTAGTTTCTCACCATTGCAACACGGATTAGCTCCTCGGACCGGGACCACACATTTACGCTTTCATCCGTACCAACGAGAGTGATTAATATACGTTGCTAAAACATGCCTCGCAATCATTGTAAAATAAATAAAGTTTAAACAAAGGCATTTGTATATCATACACACTAACCTGAATTTAAGTTTAATGATAAGCACGCCTTCATCCTTTACACTGGGTCTTAGTGATTCAATAATGAGTCTGGAATCCCCTCGGAAGTAGGCAGCATCGTTATAGGGGACTATGTTTTGTGTTAACACTCTGTAGTTATTTCCGGACACGTCTGTCATCGATCCGTTATCAAAATTTAATACTACATCCGGTTTACAGACTGGAAAATAAAACATGTATTGTGCGTGTGAGTCAAAACACTAATTTTGAATAATTGTTTCTGTTTCATCTCTCTGCAGTCTAGTGGCCAACACCTAGCTTATAAACCTGCAACAACAATAGTAAACCGCGAATTTCAACCTTTCTTCCAAACTAATAATAATAACGAGCTTTCGCGAGCTTTACGGTAACGTTACTCGGCAGTATGATTTGCCGAAAGCATTAACATCACGTGATATGGAGGTACCAGCTGAGCGCTTTATATGAACTAGATTAAATTGAGCTACGTCATCTCGAATCCAACGCGGATATTCACTGACGCGCGATATTTTTTTCCAAATCTACAAAAACGTGTATTACTTTAGAGTTACCAATTCCTTTTCAGTTGCCAATCTCTCATCTTGAAGTTTAAACAGGAAACAACAGATGACAATACATTACATGTATGAGCGAAACTAAATAGATACGCCATCATCTATTTCATGGACTCTTTTATCCGTCTTTATTTTGGGAAACGCCTACCCTGACTGTTGCAGGTTTTGACTTTCTAACGACATTGCGAGTATGCTCTATGCAGAGTGACGCAATCACTATAGATGATGATGATGATGATGATGATGATGATGATGATGCTGCTGCTGCTGATGATGATGATGATGATGATGATGATGATGATGATGATGATGATGATGATGATGATGATGATGATTTCGTGCTTAGCACGCGCAGTGATACGCGCCCGGTTATTTTTAGAAAGCTGCAGATGGCTCCTATTGAATGTGTCGATAAATAAACAATGCACAATGTGAAACTAATGTCGTTCATAATTCGAAATGTAGGTAAATATACATGTAAATTTACATATTGTCTCACTACATTTAGGCCTTGTTCCAATATGACAAAACAGTATTATGAGAAACAGTTTAGAATCGAACAATGCTGACGCCTTTGTTAACAAATGTTCGCATGACTATTACGTCACCACGCACCTGTCAAGTGTACAAATATGTTTACGGACAAAATCCTATCAACTCGGTGAATATTGGTGACTACAAAACCAAATTATTTAGTTCAGTGATAAATGCTTGTACAGTCTGATTATTTAGGGCAGTCACTTGTATTCATAACATTCGAAAACCAAAACAATCATTGTTGAACCATCAAACCTAAAACATATTTTTCTGTAGGCCTACAGCTTTGACCACTCGGCCATCCTGCCAGGTGTGATAATTAAGAAATAATAAGTATCAACCGTTGTATATCGCAGAATAACCCGAGTTTGAAGTTCTTATGCGCCGAGGGCCTGAGTGATATGTTTCTACGCATAAGAACGACAAACGAGGGTTATTCTGCGATATACCATGGTTGATACTTATTATTTCGATTCTATCACGACTTACTTCTAATAATTTTAGACGAGAATCAAAGGAGTATTTTCTTCAAACGCCGTGCTACTCCGCTGCATTTGGCTTTCGAAATGTCCTCCCGCGTAAGGGGTGATGACGTTATTTGTTATGGAAAATATCAATCTAGTACATAAATGAACAAAAGTTGTAACTGCTCAATAATTTTATTTATTTTGTCAAATAAAACTGTACAGAATAGTAACTGAAACGTTACTTAACAGAAAAACAAGACGGACAAGAGATTATCTGATTCTAAAAATAGCTCACTTCCGCGAATTCCCATGGTAGTATTTACAAACATCACGTGACTTTCATTCATAAAACTTTACACGCATTGTATAAATGGAATAGCCAAAACACGGTGCGCGCGCAGCATAGTTCAAGGTAGGTATCGCAGAATAACACGAGGTAGATTTACTCTAGAAGTATGTATGTTATTAGCTGGGTCGTGTTAGAATGTTACATAGTCAGACACAGCATAATAGAGGGTTGTGTATGATCGAATTAACTTCACTGACTGAACATTGAAAGCAAAATTATCACGAGTGATAATACTAGCTTTCTATGTATATAAGTGAAATATAAGTCGATATTATCACCCATTTATTAACGAAAGAAATTGGTTGGGTACCGTTATCTGATAGACTTATCACTGTTTTTAAAGCAAAACAAGGTCTTATACCGAGTTACCTTAGAAATATTTTCCCTAATATCGTATCTGAAACTACCGACTACCCTTTACTTAATAATGACAACTATACAACAATCGCAAGGCGAACACAAGTCTATAATAACTCGTTCATACCATCCTCAACAGCTCTATGGAATTCACTTGACGCAAGTATCCGAAATGCCGAATCACTAAATATATTTAAATCGAGACTAAGAGAAATGTTCAAAGCACCCATCGTACCTAAACACTTTTTATATGGCGAACGATCACTCTCGGTACTTCATGCCCGACTACGAAATAAGTGCAGCAATCTAAACAATGACCTGTTCAATAATTACATATGAGTAAATCCACACTGTGACTATGACTCCCAAATCGAAGACTCAGAACATTTTTTCTTTCAATGTAATAAATTTACTGTTCAAAGAATTACTCTATTCAATGAAACTAGAGCTTTTCATCCCCTTAGTGTCAACCTGCTTTTACATGGCCGCGAAACACTAAATGTGAACGAAAATATAATTATATTTGCAGCAGTTCAAAAGTATATTAAACAATCAAAGCGTTTCTAATTTGTGATCACGTATGCAACACATCATTCGCTATGATATTACTTCCGATCGAGCGCACCATGGGGATCTCTCACCTGGGGAACGGAACCTAGCAACAGCGTTAGTAAAAGTTGAGTTTTTTATTTTTATCATTCAAACACTGCTTCAATTGCCTTTCGACTTGATAAATAATATCTCATTAAACTTCAAATATGCATGTCATAAGTTACATATTCGCCAGTATGGCACTAAGTTCAACATACTCTCATGGGAAGGGCCAATTACTAATGTTGTTCAGAACGTGTGGCCCAACCCATTTGCTTTTGCTCTTATTATATATGTCTTTGAATTTATTATGTACATGTATATAGCAATAAAATATGATTAAACTACACTAATCTTATAGTAGTATAGACGTTATGCCCTGCGGAATCATGGATGGAATAAATGTATGTATCTGTTCATTACCTCTGCCGGCGATGATGACGTCTTTAATGGAGCATGCGCAGTCAGCAGGGTTGTAAGCTGATCGTATTCCACACTTCTCTTTCTGCCATATACCATTGTCGGTGTATTGTTCATACTGTGTCGGTGCTCCGGAAATTGGACGGCGGGAACAACCTGTTGCATACATCATTAAAAGGTATTTATAAAAGCACACCCATCCTACATATCAAATACACTGTCGCACAAATACACTGTCGTGTACTGTTGCTTCTTTTATCCAAATTTATTTTAGCTCGATTGCGAAACAATTTCTTACAACTTATATTAATCACTCTCGAGACCTCATTCCTGATGGAATCCATCGCCACGAGGGGGAGAGAAGAGGCAACGTGGAATTTAATTGCCTTGCCTAAGGGCACACTCGTAACGGCTCCAGCGGGGCTCGAACTCCGGAACTTTCGCACCTGAAGCGAAAGCGCATCCACTGCGCTATCACGACTTCGACATGTTACTTCTTTGTGTTGACGGACAATGAAATTCTTGGATTTTCTCACTGTTTAAGTAAAAAATATTGCGTAACACTCCCGCCATCTCGAATGTATATACCGGTTATATAGTGAATATTTATTTACCTGTAGTTTTTAATTCAGATTTCGACCCCCCTCCCCGCCCTCCCTCGCCACGATGACACTGCCTAGCACTAACCAATCTGATACGTGCACAGTGTATCTGTACTCTGCATAGACCATATAAACATAAAACATGCGAACAATTGCATAGTCCGCTCGCCCATATGGTTCGCCGGAGGCGAGGGTAAATAAGCTCAATCATCATCAAATTGCATAGTCTAATGAGATTTACATGAAACCACATTGAATATTCAAGAAAATACATTTTACGAAAACAAAATTAACATTCAAGTATATGACAGATTGGTTTGGCTTTGCTCAGTACACCTGCATACTAATCGCTTACATCGGTATTGTATTTCCTGCGATGAGCCTATATATGCCCTGTTGTATCAGGAACCTGGTAAGATACATAGTCGTCAAAAAAGATCCTGGATGTATCTTCGTATGAATTGATCCACTAATGATATAAACTACATTGGGCGTGCTCAAAAGCTAAATTGGATGCCTCCGAATAATTTAAACACGTCCACTGTAGTTCATAGCCTTCGATCTCCCCATACTTACTACACGACAAATGTAGTACATGTACTGAAGTTTTTAGAAAATCTTTCTTATATTCAGGGTCACACTTGTGGAATTCCCTCCCTTATCACATCAAAACAGCATATTCTGTTACACTTCAAAGCTTTATATAACAGATGGTGCAAAGAAAAGACAAATAACCTAATAAACGTATAATTTACAATTATGCATGACTATAAGTATTAGTTCTTGCAGCTTATATCTGATTTCCTATGAAAGTTTTACTGGTTACTGTTTACATGATTCATTATGCTATTTCATGTTTTAATTTGTTGAGGGCCTCATGGTAGATTGACTTAATTGTTCAAATAAGTTCTCTCGTTAAATAAAGTCTTTATTATTATTATTATTATTATTACTATAATTATTATTACTATTATTATTATTATTACTATTATTATTATTATTATTATAGTAATTCATACCCCAATGAACATCAGAGAGGACAAGTAACGTAGTTGCTGAGTCCTTAATGGTTACTAAGTGAACTCGGAGGTAGCGTTTGTGATAATGAAAGTAGTTCTAGATAAAAACGAGCTCTGTTAATGGACACCGCATGTACAGTGTACAATAACCTGATAATGACGTATCTCACAAGCTATACATAGCTTATGTTAATTGTATGTACCATGCTGACAGTAAACAAAATTTGATTTGACGTAGAATTCATTAATGTTCTCATTAACAACTGTGAAGTGCGCATTCACATTTATATTAGCTATGTTTCACTTTCTTATGCGGTACTTTCATTGCACGAGAATGGTTTTATATCATTATCCGTACGGTACTTTCATTGCACGAGAATGGTTTATATCATTAACCGTACGGTACTTTCATTGCACGAGAATGGTTTTATATCATTATCCATAGGGTACTTTCATTGCACAAGAATGGTTTAATATCATTAACCGTACGGTACTTTCATTGCACGAGAATGGTTTTATATCATTATCCGTACGGTACTTTCATTGCACGAGAATGGTTTAATATCATTATCCATAGGGTACTTTCATTGCACGAGAATGGTTTAATATCATTATCCGTACGGTACTTTCATTGCACGAGAATGGTTTATATCATTATCCATAGTAAACTATATCACGTAAATAATTTGTCATCTTCAAATCAAGTTCCAATCAAAATACAAATAGAGAGAATATAACGGTCGTGACGTCATACCTGTGTACGTGAAGTCCATTATTAATAACATTGGACTGCTGTCAAAGGTCCAGCGTATTATATTAGATCCTACGCGTAATGTACGAAATTAACAATTTTAATTAGTAGGATATTGTTATATAAGTGTGTGTTTTAAGCAAGATATAAGCCTCAAACGGATCCATTATGTAAAATATTGGTACCGTCTTCGTCGCTACTCGCCTTAAACATCCAATATATAATGGCTCGTTTTCGGCCTATATCCTATATATAGTGTATATATGGAGATTACTAGTGTCAACGTCCATGCTTGACAGACGGATCTGTAGTCCAGTGGTAACACGATGGACTGGTATTCCGGTGATCGCAGGTTCGATCCCCCGTCTGACCATAATAAAATTAACAGTCGTTCAGATGGGACGTTAACCCGAGGTCTCGTGTCGATGCTGTACACCGTGCACGTAAAACAACCAGAGAATACTCTGGAATGGGTCTCTGTCTGTATCATTGCACTATCCTCCAAAAATCTAAAATGACTAATCTCTTCAGGAAGCGTCGCTCATATGGGCAACCGGTAGCGACGATAAATAAACGTAAAACACACACAACATCCATGCTTAGTACAACGCGTGTTTCCCGAATAACAACATTATATGGTACATATTTAATGACCCCATAAATGACCGTATCACGAGCCTAACATAGACTCCATAAATAAAGAAAAGTTAATTCAGGAACGTGACTGACCGTTATATGAAATGTTATTTTCACCTTTGCGGGTTTGTAGACCGTACATATATTGTTTATTGATCGAATTATTTCGAAAGAATTTGTGTATGTTTTACGTTTATTTATCGTCGCTACCAGTTGCCCATTTGAGCGACGCCTCCTGAAGATATATCAAGCAGTCATATTGTATGAACTGTTCATATGACTGCTTGATATATTGTATGAACTGTTCATATGACTGCTTGATATACTGTATGAACTGTTCATATGTGACTGCTTGATATAGTGTATGAACTGTTCATATGACTGCTTGATATATTGTATGAACTGTTCATATGACTGCTTGATATATTGTATGAACTGTTCATATGACTGCTTGATATAGTGTATGCACTGTTCATATGTCTGCTTGATATAGTGTATGAACTGTTCATATGAGACTGCTTGATATATTGTATGAACTGTTTCTGTGACTGCTTGATATATTGTATGAACTGTTTCTGTGACTGCTTGATATACTGTATGAACTGTTCATATGCGACTGCTTGATATAGTGTATGAACTGTTTCTGTGACTGCTTGATATATTGTATGAACTGTTCATATGCGACTGCTTGATATAGTGTATGAACTGTTCATATGTCTGCTTGATATAGTGTATGAACTGTTTCTGTGACTGCTTGATATATTGTATGAACTGTTCATATGCGACTGCTTGATATAGTGTATGAACTGTTCATATGTCTGCTTGATATAGTGTATGAACTGTTCATATAACCACTGGAAATGAAGTGCTAAATAATATGTATAAATATGTATGTAATTGTATGCATTGTCACTCAGTGCATGATACATGTATATAGTCAATGTACATTGATGTATATTTATAATGTTTTGTTCTCCGAATTTGGAGGAAATAAAAGTATATATCAGTCTAGTCATTTTAGATTTTTAGAGGATAGTGCAATGATACAGACAGAGACCCATTCCAGAGTTTCCTCTGGTTCTTTTACGTGCACGGTGTAAAGCACTGACACGATACCTCGGTTTAAAGTCCCATCTGAAAGACTGTTAATTTTATTAGGGTCAGATGGGGGATCGAACCTCGATCCCTGGATTACCAGTTACAAGTGGACTACAGATCCGACTGACGCATTTGTGGTAGCAATGCTTTTTAATAGACAATGATGCATCGTTTTGCGATGTAATGTCGTAAAGTTTTATTAATTTGTGTTCAACTTCCCATGGTCTTATCGTCCACGAATGAAATGGAATATGTTAAGAAATAGGCAACAAAGCTACTTGCACAATGTCTGGACTAATACATATACACTGGATTTACATACAGCGATACGTTACATACAGCGATACGACATCATGAAGTTTGACAATGTCTGTACTAGTATTTATATACTGGATTTACATACAGCGATACGTTACATACAGCGATACGAAGGCATCATCATCATGATTATTCTGATATAATGATAATGACATACGTTTATTTATCGTCGCCCCATTGGTGCTAATCTGGGCAACAGCCCCATAAGTATATTAGTCACTTTACCAAATAAAATTAAACATTCCCTCATCAGCCAGTCAATTTAAGTATTTTACTGGAGCAGGTCACGAATATAATTTATTATAGTTCTATTTCCTAGTACTTTATTATTATTATTATTATTAATATTATTAGTTTAGTTTTTGGAGGACCGTGCAAGGTATAAAGACGCTCCAATTACAGCTGCATTCCTCGTGCTCCAATTACAGCTGCATTCCTCGTGCTCCAATTACAGCTGCATTCCTCGCGCTCCAATTACAGCTGCATTCCTCGCGCTCCAAGTACAGCTGCATTCCTCGCGCTCCAAGTACAGCTGCATTCCTCGTGTTCTAATTACAGCTGCATTCCTCGTGCTCCAATTACAGCTGCATTCCTCATGCTCCAATTACAGCTGCATTCATCGTGCTCCAATTACAGCTGCATTCCTCGTGTTCCAATTACAGCTGCATTCCTCGTGCTCCAATTACAGCTGCATTCCTCGCGCTTCAAGTACAGCTGCATTCCTCGTGCTCCAATTACAGCTGCATTGCTCGCGCTCCAATTACAGCTGCATTCCTCATGCTCCAATTACAGCTGCATTCCTCGTGCTCCAATTACAGCTGCATTCCTCGTGCTCCAATTACAGCTGCATTCCTCGTTGTGTTACATGCCCGGTGAATGTATAGCACCGATATATGAGGTCAATGTTTATATTACCGTATGAATGACTATCAATAGTATTAGGATCAGACGAGGGATCGAACCTGCTTATCCTGGATTCACAGTCCCAACTTGTTAACCGCCAAGTCTGATTCGCAGTGTCAAATGCGTCCGTTCTATGACGTAGAGCTCACGGTTGAGTGCATGTAAACATGTACACGTTTTCGGCAGATTCAGTCAAAGAGAAATAACTCGTTCCAGACGTTATTTGTGTAGAACGTGCTCATTCTAAGCAGTCCGTTATTGTGTTTCATAAAATAAGTTTGTAACTTTGCTCTGGTACGAGGACCGCCGAAACATTAGTGAACACGTCAAGCCACGGATGCCTATGCTAATATGAATGAAACTAGCCACGTAATAAAGTCTTTATTATTTTGATCTGAATTTGAACAGTTAATAATCGAAATCATGCTCTCCGTTACCCATTTATCAGGAATAAATCACAATTACTGAATTAGATACACGAAAACGATTGAAATATTACCACGAATCTACAAACATCTGTTATGTGGCAACTCTTTGGTACGCTGATACGCTACGCGAAGTAAAACTAGTGTGCATGCATAATCTTTCAGGAACGAGTTATGATACGGCTTTTTCTGGTTTGATACGGGCTCGTGACCGTATCAAACAAGCAAGCGTAATATCATAAATGATGGCAAATAATGGCAACATATAGGCTAAAATTCATAAATGTTAGTAAATCGCGGTCATGTGATCTGCTTAGGCAAATAGAAACAGTGTTGAGGGATTCAAGAAATTGTTAATACAACACATAAATAAATGTGGCTCTGCACTTTTGTTTAGATGATTATGATTAAACCGTTGATAATTTAGGTTCACTTAAATGAGCTCTTCTACAATAGCCTGCAATACTGCACAAATACATAGCATTTACCTGGTACTCGATCTTTTAGGGGACACATATCTGTACAACTCGGAAGTTTGATACAGCCCTTTATCGGATGAAATCCTTCTCCGGTCGGACAACATTTTCCGTAAGCTTTGCCTCCGAAGCATTCAAAGTAAGCTCCACATTTGTTGAGATCGGAATGCTTATAGAATTCCACTCCTTTGTCTTTACATTTATCTGTAAAATATCTAATACATGTACTAAATCCATACAGTTGAAATTTACACCACTCAGCCACACATGAGGAGTCATAGTATAGTGGGGCTGATAGGTAAAATGATGTGCACTTTTGGAGGGAAGCGTACTTTTTGCATATGCTTGGCCAATGTGATGCAGATGCAGGAAAAACTGACAGGCAGCGCTTTTGACCATATGTCCCTCTTTATTTGAGTGTCCCTTTACATAGCCCCATACTTAAGCATGGCTATGATGCTTTAACCAAATAAACTGCTTCCTATATTGTGAAAACGGCGTATGAACATTTCTATGTGTATTGTGATACTTTGTGTATATTATTTTGATATGCATTTGAATAATGTGCACTCATTAGGGCTCGAAGCTAAAAGCATTACGATATTGACTGTGTAATCCATTAGTATTGGCATGTACAAATACGCGGATCATGAAATTAACTTCCAACTACTAGTATTAGACCTGCAATGCAATACAAGTCATAACATAGTACATGTGTATATGACTATTAAAAACAAATTATGTAAATTTACTGCACTGGAAATAAGTGAATGGGGTACACCTAGTTTCGCAGATTTAATCACTCACAACGAAATAAAGGATCCTGCAATGTAGCAATGTATTACTAGCTAATATCACATTGTCCTGCACATTTACACAACTGAGTGCATGGCAGCCTAGCCTTAACACATTTACATCTTGTACATCTACCGTTGCATTTACACTGGATCAGTTCTCTGAATACCTTGCTCGCTTCCGGTAATGCAGACCACAGGGGAGCCCATTCATTTCCATCATGTTTCCAACCCCAATTGGATGGAAGTGGGAGTTCCTGGTTAACTATCAATGTTTGACTCCACACATGACCCCCTTGGTATGCAGCCATTTTAGTATGTTCAGTGAGTGCTGCATTAGTTGGAGGTATGTTGTCTCTGTCCTTGTGTAAAGAGTTATAATCTTGCTTTGTTAACTTCCACTAAGACATAAGTGCGCTTGTACATACGGATTGTAAATCTCTCAATAACACAGAGCTACTCGTCTTTTAACTCTGCTGGGCACTGGGATAAGCGATGAAAGACTTGTGCAATTTCTGGAATCACTCTCCAGGTCTCCCATGCTGTGCTATGTCCACTACCTTTAAAGGATGAGCATGTATCACAACCTATAAATGTATGGAAGCATGTCAGTGCTGAGTGGACCCAAGGTAGCTGCTATTTGATGTGTTGCTATAAAGCACATGTGACGCCCATGGTCAAACTGTACCCATATAGAACAGTCCTACAGGACAGCAGATATTGCTATTGCTAACACAACAACATCTGTGTATGTGGCTACCACTACAAGTCTCCGTTTTCCACTACTGTAAGCATGCTTGCAGTGTAGCAGCAGTCTGGTATCTGCCTCTTCGTGGTTGCAGGGTTCTAATCCACAGAAAGTGTATCATTGCTATTAACAACAGCTTCATCATCTACAGTTGTGAAAAGCATCCTGCCCTCAAGAGGTAGGCGTGCCATTGACAGCGCATTAGCAAGGTAATGGAAAAGAGATGTTTTGTTGCAGTTAACCCTTAGAAAATACTGCCAGTTACATGGTAGTTCTGTGTCCCCTTGTACTCTCAACAGTTCCCCACCTCCTCGAGTTAATATGGTGTGTGCCTTTAAACTTTCATCTCTGTATATATCCCATACTACATCATCACATCTGTCACAAGTGTTCATTCTTCTGAGAATGTTTGGAACAGACACATTGTGAGCATAATCATTGAAGGTGTTTGGTCTCTCGTTGCCTGACTTCGGTTCCGTTCCAAATCTAAGGCAGCTCCATCGATAATTTTAACCTGAACATTACCGGGTGATATCAATTGGGTATCTACCATAGGTTCCAGCTGTGTAAGAATATCAGATATACCTTCTGCTCCTCTCATTACCCCATTCTCTGCCAATGAATCGGGCCATGCATGATTTTCGTGACTGAAAAATGTATACATATCACCCTCTCGATTCTGGCAAGATACGTACAAACTGTGACAAACATCCAGGCAACTATTCCTCTCAAGGTCTCAATATACAGTGGGTAGTAGCCTTCTCGTTGGGCTTTCAGAAGCATCATCAGTAGTCTCTCAAGCTCGGTCACCGTCTGTCAGTAAGCAAACTGTGGCTGTGCTTGTGGCTGTCCAGTCATTCATTTCCAATGGGCTATGCTTATTCTTCATTGGTCATTAGCGTGTCGTTGTAAAATACAAAGAGCAGCAAGGGAGACTTGATGAACCCATTTGACACTTGCTGTACCTTTCTCTGCCGCGTCTGTTATGACCCCAGCAGTGGCCATAATATATGTCCAACCACTTCCCTCTAACCATTTTCCAATTGCAACAAGGAAGGTCGTCTCAATATGAAGGCCCCCATCATAATCGCAAACTTTGTTTCACCATAATCATCAGGCCAGGTTCATTGCATTTTCTTTATCAATCGATAAAGACCAACGTCCACAACTACGGGGATTTGGCCTTGGTGTAGGTGTTCTGTGGCATTCTTGATCATGTAACATCATGACATAAGAATGTGCGGTTTCTTTAAAAAGAGAGGTAATAGTTGAACTATGGCAGACAGGCAATGTTCCTTAGTTTGTTTGTCTGCATGAAATCCCGACCAAGATATATAGTCAGTTTGGTCGAGCTTTTCCATATGTACCAACTCAGATATTCTATCTATTCATCCTATCTCTTTAGAACCTGTCTCCAGATGTGCAAAATGTACATTAACACTTAGCACACCAGGGTGTTGTGGAGTGTAATTGGATAAGTGGATTAGGGGGATATCAGTGTAATCCGTTTGTAATTCAGCAAGTCTTCTCTGATGTGGAACAGTAGCACTTTCCTCTAGGATAACCCTCTCTTGGTTGTACACAACTCCCTTAGATATTGCATCACCTCCGGCTAACTTTCCAATTGGTGTCCTGTCCTGAATAGTAGTGGCCATGTGTTGAACATTGCTATCAAATGTGAATGTAGAATCTATATGCAAGTCACACTCCTAAGCATTACTATCACAGAAGAAACACATCTTTGAATCCTCTTTCTCTCTATCTGTACTTATCTTAAGTTTCTTCTTGACAGGCGTTAATATAGAGTTAGGAGGTTCTGCCTTGGCATTTCTATCTTTAGCTCTTGTAATATCTCTGTTACTATATGAAGCTTTGCAATTAGCATGCCATTTCGCGTTGTTCTCTATCAAAGTCTCAGCAATCCCAGATGAATCCTCTCTCTCTCTCTCTCTATGTAGGAGGTTCTGCCTTGGCATTTCTCTCTTTAACTCTTGTAATACCTCTGTTACTATATGAAGCTTTGCAATTAGCATGTCATTTCACGTTGTTTATCAAAGTCGCAGCAATCCCAGATCCATCATTAACACGTTCTGTGAGCTCTCTGTCAAATGGCAATGCACACAGTTTATGAAGAATTTGAATGTTATTAGCTAGGGAAATATATCCTGTATTCTCCGTTTGTTCCTCTGTAAATGACTGGATTTTGTAGATGGCCATATTGCTGACACAAGACACAAAGAGACCAGTATGTATCCGTTGATGTCTCCTAATGGTTTATTTTAACATTTAATGGAGTAACCATAGTCACAATCTAGCCGGATACAAAATAGAAAATCACCATAAGTGAACACAATTTATAGAAAATGGAATATTCATTATATAAGCACAACACAACAACAAACAATGACCCAACACTAATCAAGTTGACATCTGCTGAAAGATAAAAATAGCAAAGCATATGTTCCTATGTGATAAAAGGAAAAACATATATCGACCATTTCTAATTTTTATTTCTGAGTATTGGAGACCCCTTAAAGACACGCCGAAATATTAATGGGCGAGTGTCAGAAACTACTGCCTGTCAGACTTTTCATAAACTACTTCACTTTGGCTAGCTTTGTGCAAAAAATCAGACTTCCCTCCAAAAGTGAACATGTTGTCCATTTAGTTGCACCTATCAGCTCCACAAGTATGCTTGTTGCTCAATGAGAGACATCAGTCAGTTACTGCCCCTGAATACTCCCTAAACAATGAGAGACATCAGTCAGTTACTGCCCCTGAATACTCCCTAAACAATAAGAGACATCAGTCAGTTACTGCCCCTGAATACTCCCTAAACAATGAGAGACATCAGTCAGTTACTGCCCCTGAATACTCCCTAAACAATGAGAGACATCAGTCAGTTACTGCCCCTGAATACTTCCTAAACAATGAGAGACATCAGTCAGTTACTGCCCCTGAATACTCCCTAAACAATGAGAGACATCAGTCAGTTACTGCCCCTGAATACTCCCTAAACAATCAGAGACATCAGTCAGTTACTGCCCCTGTATACTTCCTAAACAATGAGAGACATCAGTCAGTTACTGCCCCTGAATACTCCCTAAACAATGAGATACATCAGTCAGTTACTGCCCCTGAATACTCCCTAAACAATAAGAGAAATCAGTCAGTTACTGCCCCTGAATACTCCCTAAACAATGAGAGACATCAGTCAGTTACTGCCCCTGAATACTCCCTAAACAATGAGAGACATCAGTCAGTTACTGCCCCTGAATACTTCCTAAACAATGAGTACTTTACTGAATACTTTACTGAATACTGAATAATTAAAAAACGTTATGATTTATTTAAAATGTGCTGTTCACAGAGATGTTCTAAGGAACGGATGATCGGAAATCGTGATGTCTGGTTTATATTTCCAAGTTTCAATATGGACTAAACGTTGAGTAACATCAAAGTTTAATGATTACATTGGAATGTGTGTATTTATTCTAAGATACAATATTCAATAGTAATGTACTTAGATCTTAAATAAAATTTGAAATGTGTGTTTTTAATGAGAGACATCGGTCAGTTACTGCCCCTGAATACTCCCTAAAAGTAGATAGGTCCTATTAAGTGTTTCCTCTGTTTTTATTGTTGTTTCCTTTGCACAACATGCTAGCACTTTTATTCCACTATCGCTTCTTTTTTTAAAAATTACTATATCTCGACAGATCTCATACAGTATATGCAATGGGTACTTATTTCTAAAGAATGCTATCAGTTAATTAACACGATTTGGATATAATCACATTTATCATACCGCAACATCTGGTTAGGGAACAACAGTAAAAACAAAGGATTCTAACTTAAAGGACCTATTCACATTTTGGAATAAATCAGACTTTATCTGCCAAGGGAGGTAATAGAAAATTAGAGATGTCTCTCATTAGTCCGTTTGAGATGATACACTGTGGATGTTGGTTAGGGGTGTCCGTTTGAGATCATACACTGTGGGTGTTGGCTAGGGGTGTCCGTTTGACATGATACACTGTGGGTGTTGGTTAGTGGTGTCCGATTGAGATGATACACTGTGGGTGTTGGCTAGGGGTGTCCGTTTGTGATGATACACTGTGGGTGTTGGTTAGGGGTGTCCGTTTGTGATGATACACTGTAGGTGTTGGTTAGGGGTATCTGTTTGAGATGATACACTGTGGGTGTTGGTTAGTGGTGTCCGTTTGTGATGATAAACTGTGGGTATTAGTTAATGATGTCCAATTGAGATGATACACTGTGGATGTTGGTTAGGGGTGTCCGTTTGAGATGATACACTATGGATGTTGGCTAGGGGTGTCCGTTTTGGATGATACACTGTGGGTGTTGGTTAGGGGTGTCCGTTTTGGATGATACACTGTGGATGTTGGCTAGGGGTGTCCGTTTGAGATGATACACTGTGGCTGTTGGTTAGGGGTGTCCGTTTTGGATGATACACTGTGGGTGTTGGTTAGTGGTGTCCGTTTGAGATGATACACTGTGGGTGTTGGTTAGTGGTGTCCCTTTGTGATGATACACTGTGGGTGTTGGTTAGGGGTGTCCGTTTTGGATGATACACTGTGGATGTTGGCTAGGGGTGTCCGTTTGAGATGATACACTGTGGTTGTTGGTTAGGGGTGTCCGTTTTGGATGATACACTGTGGGTGTTGGTTAGGGGTGTCCGTTTGGATGATACACTGTGGGTGTTGGTTAGGCGTGTCCGTTTTGGATGATACACTGTGGGTGTTGGTTAGGGGTGTCCGTTTTGGATGATACACTGTGGGTGTTGGTTAGTGGTGTCCGTTTGAGATCATACACTGTGGGTGTTGGCTAGGGGTGTCCGCTTGAGATGATACACTGTGGGTGTTGGCTAGGGGTGTCCGTTTGGGATGATACACTGTGGGTGTTGGTTAGGGGTGTCCGTTTGGGATGATACACTGTGGGTGTTGGTTAGGGGTGTCCGTTTTGGATGATACATTGTGGGTGTTGGCTAGGGGTGTCCGTTTGAGATGATACACTGTGGGTGTTGGTTAGGGGTGTCCGTTTTGAATGATACACTGTGGGTGTTGGCTAGGGGTGTCCGTTTGAGATGATACACTGTGGGTGTTGGTTAGGGGTGTCCATTTGAGGTGACTGTGGTAAATGTATGTAATAGGAATGAGTGAGCTGGATAAAACAAACTTGTCCTTACCATGCTTGCAGTCTACATAATGAGACGGTTGACAGCGCAATGTTGATTGGTCCCAAAACTGGCCATATTCACAATTGTTATAGACCGTGTCCACATGTCCACCGCGGTAATAGTAACACATAACATATTGGGTACAATCGTAGGGGTGGGGATTGAATCCGATGCTATTTCGAATCTTTGCATTATCACATACACCTAAAAGTAAAATGAATTACGAATATAATGGCTTCAAATATTGTAAAACACTATAATTGACCTCTTTTTGTAATCGCTAATTCGCTAAATAAGGCCTGGTGTTCGCGTCCAGCTGTAGCCCTTACGAGTGTGCCCTTAGACAAGACACTGAAATTCCACATTGCCTCTTCTCTCCGGGGAATCAGGAATGACAACAATACGGTGAAAATACGTTTCGTTTGGAGATAGTTCGGCCAGCTGAGGTTACGAACAGAATAGAATGGAATGGAGTCTCAAGATTGATTAATATAAGTGTTAGGAACTTGTTTCGCAATCTTGCTAACTAAATGTGCATGAATATACTTCTGTTTTGTTCTGTTCTATATGAACTAAGCTAATCGTGTTGGCTTTAAACACATGCTATAATGTACACATTTTCGGATATAATTCTACATTCGGACATATTATTATTTACGAGAATTGTGAATTCGCGATCAACTGAGACCGCTATAAATGCTCTTGAATAAATAGTGTTCTATAGTACCCATTTAGCATGCGTATATTTTAGTGTACTGCACACAAAGATATGCTAATAGGAGAATACTTTGAATAGTGCACTATTCGTTTACCAGAATTATTAAGTGTAACACTTGTACTAACGATTGGAAGGATTCTGATTGGTCGACCAATCACAATCATTTCATGTGTTCCTACACGTGTGGACATATAAGAAACTATGTGCTGTCTGTAGTACACCGAATACAAGCAAAGTTATGTGATAAATATGGTTTATTCGCCGATAAATAACGGAATGACAAATATTTTTAATCTAACATGACAAAATAATGATACTAACTAATAAATGGTGGTATTATTTTATGAAAACATTACATTACCTCCCCGAATTATCGATTAAACAAGTATGTATGTACCATTAATGTCAAACCCCTTGCGGGGACCTAGACATGTTTTCCTGGGCAAGCTTAGCCGACCATAGCGGTTAACCAGTACTAAGCAATGTATGTACAATTAATGTCAAACCCCTTGCGGGGACCTAGACATGTTTTCCTGGGCAGGCTTAGCCGACCATAGCGGTTAACCAGTACTAAGCAACGTGTGTGAGGTGCCTTGCTCAATGACACTACATACGTGGCCTGACTGAGTATCGAACCTGGACCGTTCGATTCCAAATCCGATACTCTACCACTGGACCACGGACGCCAAGTGTAGACAGTCTGGGTAGTACACTAGAACGTGTGGACTGTTTGGTTAGTAAACTAGGAACATACCAGGATATTGGATCTGGACTTGAGTTAGGACTGCCTGGTTAGTAAACTAGGAACATACCATGATATTGGATCTGGACTTGAGTGAGGACTGTCTGGTTAGTAAACTAGGAACATACCATGATATTGGATCTGGACTTGAGTTAGGACTGCCTGGTTAGTAAACTAGGAACATACCAGGATATTGGATCTGGACTTGAGTTAGGACTGCCTGGTTAGTAAACTAGGAACTTACTTGGATATTGGATCTGGACTTGAGTTAGGACTGCCTGGTTAGTAAACTAGGAACTTACTTGGATATTGGATCTGGACTTGAGTTCGGACTGCCTGGTTAGTAAACTAGGAACTTACTTGGATATTGGATCTGGACTTGAGTTAGGACTGCCTGCAAAGTCAATATGTTTATCACGAGCACACAGAGCAGCATCTCCTGAAATGGCAGATCGGAGCACGGATGTGAAAATCTGGACTAAAAACATTTTTTAAATGCAAAGTGTTCTATGTTTTTTCGTTGTATCATTGAACAGATAATTAATGTAAATATAAGTAATGCATTGCGGGTTAATAGTTTCCATCGAGGTATGAACTACATTGGTCGTGTGCTTAAAGCTAGCGTGGATGCGTTCGGCCTCCACACACTTTAACCACGCCCAATATAGTTTATACCCCGATGGAAACTATTAACCCGCGATTCAGTCCTTAAGTATATACATATGTTGTAAATATAGTTTTTGTTTATTAGGGTCTTAAACCCTATGGAAGATTAGTTTCAAATAAATGTCCTCGTTAATGTGTATGTAGTGACATGAAGGTCCACTGAGTCAGGTTGTTGTGCCTAATGTTTATTAATTATGATATATATGTCATAGTCTATAACGAATTATTTACATACTTACTAATATCGTTACATTTCTGTTCCCATATTCCACATATACATAGAGTAACGAAACATATTGAACACTAATTAATAACTAATAATTATAGCAGTATACATGTATATAAGTTGTGCTTCTACATATATATATATATATATATATATATTACCTTGCTAAATGTATGGCGACGTCTTTAAAGGTAATATTTCCCAGTGTATTGTAAAACAGAATGATACACGATGAGCGTCTTAGTTAAAACAAACAAAAGTACTTGTTCAAGCGTTTATATTCCACAAACCTTATTCGTCACTTTCACAATTAACCAGTCCTTAAACATTAACCGGTAATAAAAAAAACAACACTATATACGTTCAAAAGTTTTTCTTGTTGAAATGCCGCGTCATTCAATCATAGTTATTTTGAAACCTAAATTCGCCCGCAGGGATAAAAATTAGCATAATTAATTACTCTTAATATACGGAGATTGTGGTGACGTGTCGTCATGCTATATCCTTGGCAAATACAAATGTAATATTGTTTTATTGACAATGTGCGTAGACGTGTACATGTACACCGTGTTCTGTCACTAAATGCAAGATGAACAGCTCATGGTCCATGTTTTAAAGCGACATTACATCAGTGAAAACACAAATTTCTACAAAATGTAATTTTCTATTATATGGTATAATTTCCCCACAAATATTTTCCTCAAAAACTGAGTATTTCAACTAATAAACAAACGTCGTGTACGGGGTTTGTTGACATAACAAATTAAAGTAAACATCCATGCGTAATACAACTAGTGAATAACACGATTAATGGTACATATTTACCGTTATATCTCTCATGTGTGCCTATTTATTTGTAGCGTTTTCTTAGTTAAATTATCTCTAAACGACATTATCTCGCGCTTAGTATGTACTCCGAAGACAAACAAACGTCAATTCAGGGGTATGGATGACCGTTATATGAAATCATACTTTCAATCCACAAAACACTGTTGATTGATTCAATGTTAGTGTTCGAATGTATTCGGAAGAATTTGTAGTAGCAATGCATTTTATGTTGCCATATGTGACGGCGATTTCATGGTGCCATATATAATGGTGGTTTAATGTTGCAATATGCAATGGTGATTTCATGTTGCCATATATAATGGTGGCTTAATGTTGCAATATTCAATGGTGATTTCATGTTGCCATATATAATGGTGGCTTAATGTTGCAATATGCAATGGTGATTTAATGTTGCCATATATAATGGTGGTTTAATGTTGCCATATATAATGGTGATTTAATGTTGCCATATATAATGGTGGCTTAATGTTGCCATATATAATGGTGATTTCATGTTGCCATATATAATGGTGGCTTAATGTTGCAATATGAAATGGTGATTTAATGTTGCCATATATAATGGTGGTTTAATGTTGCCATATATAATGGTGATTTAATGTTGCCATATATAATGGTGGCTTAATGTTGCCATATGTAATGGTGGTTTAATGTTGCCATATATAATGGTGGTTAATGTTGCCATATATAATGGTGATATAATGTTACCCAATGCAACGGCAACTTAAAGACCACATAAAACATGTCTAGTGGGTAAATTGCATACAAAGTCATCCACGAGACACATTCATGTATTCATGGGACATACTCCAATATCGATGGAGCCCTGATATGTATCTATGAGACATACTGCAATATCGGTGGAGCCCTGATATGTATCCATGAGACATACTGCAATATCGGTGGAGCCCTGATATGTATCTATGAGACATACTGCAATATCGGTGGAGCCCTGATATGTATCCATGAGACACACTCCAATATCGGTGGAGCCCTGATATGTATGTATGAGACATACTGCAATATCGGTGGAGCCCTGATATGTATCCATGAGACATACTGCAATATCGGTGGAGCCCTGATATGTTTATATGAGACATACTCCAATATCGGTGGAGCCCTGATATGTATGTATGAGACATACTCCAATATCGGTGGAGCCCTGATATGTATCCATGAGACACACCCCAATATCGGTGGAGCCCTGATATGTATGTATGAGACATACTGCAATATCGGTGGAGCCCTGATATGTATCCATGAGACATACTGCAATATCGGTGGAACCCTGATATGTATCCATGAGACATACTGCAATATCGGTGGAGCCCTTATATGTATCCATGAGACACACTCCAATATCGGTGGAGCCCTGATATGTATCCATGAGACATACTCCAATATCGATGGAGCCCTGATATGTATCTATGAGACATACTGCAATATCGGTGGAGCCCTGATATGTATCCATGAGACACACTCCAATATCGGTGGAGCCCTGATATGTATCCATGAGACATACTGCAATATCGGTGGAGCCCTGATATGTATCTATGAGACACACTCGATCATTGTGAAGTTGCATTATATAAAATCAAACAAGAATATTAGCATTTGCTGTATTCATTATAATATACATGTGTGCATGCGTATGCTGTACGTTCATTTATCGTCGCTACCGGTTCCCCATATGAGCGACGCCTCCTGAAGAGATTAGTCGTTTTGGAGGATAGTGCAATGATACAGACAGAGACCCATTTAGTCCAGATGCCAAAGGGGGTAACCTAACTTTGGAGTACACACAACATATTTTGGTATCAAATTGTTCAGGAAGATGTCCTCTCTTAGAATCTGTTGTATGACACTTTGTCACCCTTGAGCATTTTGAAATAATCCAAGATGGCCGCCAAGATGGCCGCCATAAATTATAAAGCGGTTTATACCTTTGTATGTCGTCTTAATAGTTATTTCACATACCCTAAATCATACATAATGGTATGACTTGTGTTATTATTGTATTTGTAGACTCAAAAGTATTTATAGGCAGGTTCTAAATCCCAAAATGTCCAACAAAATGGCCGCCAAAGTATGAAAACTGTATTGTTATCACTGTTTCAACAATGGTAAATTGGACAATTGTATATTCAAATGTTAGCTAATAGTAGTAACTTAGAATATAAACTAATATTTTAAGTTAACTTTTCAATACATGTAGTATTCAAACAAATAGTATACATGTACCCGTAGCCTTGAAAATGATATCATTTGAATATAGTACAAGGTATTGAAGTCATTTATTTTTTTAAACAATGCACATAATTATTGACTAGATTCACATATATTGTCAAATCATATCTTTGTATTTATTACTGTTTATGTTTTGAATACGTACACAATATTTATTATACATTTTCTATTTATACACACGTGATATACACTGTGTAGTGAAACGAATATGTTCAACTTTCCGTGTCACTTTCAGAATCGCGATTATCACTGTCATCGTCCAATAATGCTTCTTTGGTACACTTGTTTTCACAATTACTAGTTTCATTACATTTGCAAAATATTGTACATGCTAGATTAGCATTGTTGCAAAATCTATTTGTAATACAAGGAGTTTCAGAACAATAGCTACAGCTGATGAGCTTCATGACGCATGGTGGAGCTGGTGTTTTGTTGTCTAGTACTGTTACAGGAACAAGTACTTTTGATGGTATGTCTTTTCTCCATCCAAACTGCTCAGCATCAAGGTCTGGTGGAATGGGATCCAGTGACGACTTCCATACACATGTTTGAAAATGGGCCCGCTTGACATTTTCTCGAAATGACTCGGACGTTGGTGGGAGTGTCTGAAGTGTTGGCATCTTCCTCATTGCTTTTCTTCCAACCTGTGTCTTACAAACTTCATAATGTACATCAGACATGCTATTTCTTGCTTTTCCATAGCATCCAGCGATGAAAGTGGTGGCTTTGGTTACTACCTCATCAGTGTTACAATCAAATTCACCTGAAGTCTGATTTCTGTTCCCTTTTCTAATTGCTTGATAACCTTGAGTTTGCCAATACCAGTCAATCTCGCTACGGTGTCGGATCCTGTAAGTGCATCGGCAACTAGTAAACTTGGTATGATCAATTGGTGTTTTGCTGCAGTTGCCCCGATATCGACCATCGTCCGTTCACCACTAGTACCCTCCATCAACATCATGGAAGACAATTTAGTCAGGGGATAGAAGTGAAGGAGAAGCACGAAGACATCAGTGTCGTCACATATAACTTTTAACACAGTTGGCCCCTTGTGTTGCGGCATATACTGCTTGTTGAGTGATGATAACATCTGCTTCCTCATGACTTGTTCTTATATCATAACGGGAAACAGGAACACCCATTTGTATTTCTAAAGGAACATCAGAAGATCCAGTTATTATCAAACTTTTACTAGATCCAGTATATGTGAGCCCTTTCTGTGTCAGGTCTTCGCATATTAGGTTTATCAACTGTACCTTATTCTCTGTATTTGTGAAGACTGTCGATTGTTTTGGTAATGGAGTTTCGTGTGTCAACTTATATGCTATGGATTGCGGATCCGCTCTTCCTATTCTCGTGCAGCTCTTGATACTGTATTGGAAGTATCTATCAAATACCAAGAAGACATTGCTTGTGCGCAAGAGTAGTGATATGTAACTCCAGAATCCATTTAAGTAGTTTTGAATAGTACCAGTCTTTGGCCAGTGAATGCACCACAAAATTGCGCAACCATCAACCACAATTGTATCTGGTTTCTCAGCTGATCTGGTAGGCTGCGTAATCTGGAGTTTCTTCTTAAGGATAGATTTTGAAGTTGCTATCCTCATGTCGCCATTGTCATCGAACATAGCTGTGGGGACTGGTGCAAGCTCATGAGACATCATGTCTTTCAAATCCACTGCTCTTGATGACAGTAGTCCAATAACTCGGCTGTAAATCAATTGTGTGTCATATATAATTGCAGTTTCATCAATTTTCACATTTTTCTTATTAATCTTCATTGTAACCACTTTATTTGTGATGGTTGCATTAAACCCTTCTGGCCAAGAACATTCAAACATTTCCATTTGTTTATTTCCTATTGTCACAGCATTGTCTACATTCAACAGATTTGAACTGATCGTCCCAGAAACAATATGTACTACTCCTTCAGGATGTTCGTCGGATTGCATGGGGTGTATTGACATTTCTAACTTTTTGCGAATCTTAATACGGTCTTCACTATCAGCTTCTATGCGGGCATTTCCATCCTTTTTATGCTTAGTGACAGTGGTAGACGCATCAGTATCTCTCATGCGTTTGATGTCTTGCAAGAGAAGACTGCAGGTATGCATACTTAGGACCCAACGCTTGACAGATTTGTCTTTCAATGTGATTCCAATAAGACCACCTGGCCCATGTCCATACCTCATAAAGGTTGTTTCAATAAACATGTCCGACCACAGCCCATTCCACAACCCGGTCTGGTGTCTCATGACATGTTCACCGGCAAGGAAATTAGCCTGCACGTTTTCGGGGAGTTTTCCATCGATCATAGGTAATAGAGACCATACCTGGCATAATTGATGTGTCCTGCTGTAAAGAAATATGGCATCCTGGCAGTTACTGCAGTCAGGTGGAGGGCCCATTCACCTTCACGTTCTGCTCGGATGAACAACATCATTATCATGGCTGGCTTTATAAGACATTCCAGCCACAACTTGCTGTCCGACTTTGTGCTGCTTTGTTTTGAAGTCTGTAAAGAAGATCATCTTAGGTATCTGCCTCTTGAAGATCCTTTCTTAGAACTTCTTCAACAACCATTCGTAGTGCTCGAACATTCTGGGGGAAATTCTTGCCAGACAACATCTTTGGAACCCCTCCAAACGCTGCCTTTAGAATATCTTCCAGTCCACTGTTGGACATCAAACTACCAACACAACCAACAGAACTCATTAGAGTATGTATGCCACCTAGTATTGGGTAGAAGTTTGGAAACAGCTGCGGATGAACCCATATCACATTAATCATAACGCGATACAACTGTTGATCTGCGGTGAATACTGTGAAGGACTTGCCAAAATCATGAGACAACTGCTGAGCCCGGTACATCGCTGTCATCATGGTATCAAAATGGAAATAATGCAGCCCACAGGTCAGTTGGTGATGATTAAAAACATGATGAACATGTTAAGCAGAAGCAATTTGCAAATGGCTAATTTACAACAAAGGGGAACTACTTTCGAAAAAAGTAACCAATTTTCTTACTTCCCCATAATATATATTGATAAACTTGCAGTACAACAGAGTCTTACAAGGATACACACCAAATAAAATAATTTGGTGTCACTCATAATAAATATCTTCTTCTTGTACAAAGTTACACATACCATCTGTTCCGTATATGTGGGTAGGATATACATGTTTACATATCTATTCCTTTTTTTATAGTGGATGTATTATTTCCTAAGTTTTACTCATTTTGATAGATTATGAAATATAGCATCATAATTCCATTTAGTTCCAGTGATTGCAGGTATTTTGCATAAATAATTCAAAATGAACAATTTTTTTATTTTTCAGCAGCCATTTTGGTGGCCATCTTAGATTTTGAATTCATATGCACGTATTGGTAAGATACACAATACCCTAGTAACACAAAACACATTACTTTGCACATTTTTATATCCTCAAAATAACATAACTATGAAGATATATAAAGATACAGAGAGTATCAATTTTTGGCGGCCATCTTGGATTATTTCAAAATGCTCAAGGGTGACAAATTGTCATACAACAGATTCTAAGAGAGGACTTCTTCCTGAACATTTTGATACCAAAACATGTTGTGTGTACTCCAAAGTTAGGTTATGCATATATATATCACTGGCTGGCATCTAGACTAATTCCAGAGTCTCCTCTGGTTATTTTACGTGCACGATGTAAAGCACCGACACGAGTCCCATCTGAAAGACTGTTAATTTTATATTAGGGTCAGACGAAGGATCGAACCAATATATGAATGGCTGTGTACTGTGTAATAGTATGTGATATGCGTGTGTGTTTTACGTTTATTTATCGTCGCTACCGGTTGCCCATATGAGCGACGCCTTCTGAAGATATTAGTCATTTTAGATTTTTGGAGGATAGTGCAATGATACAGACAGAGACCCATTCCAGAGTATCCTCTGGTTCTTTTACGTGCACGGTGTAAGGCACCGACACGAGACCTCGGTTTAAAGTTCCATCCGAAAGACTGTTAATTTTATTAGGGTCAGACTGGGGATCGAACCTGCGATACCTGGATTACCAGTCCAGCGTGTTACCACTGGACTACAGATCCGTCTGTAGTGATATGCGGTTATGATGTATTGTATATAGACGAGACTATAATAAAGAATAACACTATCCGCGAAATTTCAGTAAATTATTTGGTTATTTTGCAATGAATGTAATTACTCAGTTCTCGTATGCTTGTCATAAATAACAATGAATGCTGTACAGACATACACAACAACTGAACAACCAATGAAACGTTGATTTATCAGATATCCTATCATCCGGAAATCCTCGTCTCTTAGCAGGTTTATTAATACTAGATTATATCTTTATCACAAAGAACAGAATTAATATTCAGCAGAATTAATATCCTGATGCATTTATACATTGTATGTGGTCGCCTTTGCAATGATAATGCTGGCTACTGTACCACTGTATTATCGCGACAAAACGGTTGCGCGCAGTCTTGGAAGTCATGATAGGGCAGTGCTAAGCGTTCGCTTCAGGTACGAAATGCCCGGAGTTCGCGCACGGTTGTAGCCGTTACGATTGTGTCCTTAGGCAAGGCATATAAATTCTACATGCGTCTTCTCTCTCCCTCATGACGATGGATTCCATCAGGAATGAGATCTCCAGAATGATTCATATAAGTTGTAGCATAAGCCTGGGTTGGAACCCGTACCGCTACAGCGTAGTCACCAAACAATAGCAACTATGACCACTCAATCACTCTAAAACATGCATCTACTCTGATACTCTGACTGGGTCTAAACATGTTATATGTGTACCTGTAATGACAGTAATGTAACTGTTTACTGCACACTGTTCATCCTCCAATGAGGTATTTACTGGTGTCACATATAATAGCGATTTAATGTTGCCAAATGTAGCGGTGATTTAATGCTGCCATATGTAGCGGTGATTTAATGTTGCCATATGTAACGGTGATTTAATGTTGCCAAATGTTACGGTGGTTTAATGTTGCCAAATGTAACGGTGATTTAATGTTGCCAAATGTTACGGTGATTTAATGTTGCCATATGTAACGGTGAGTTATTGTTGCCAAATGGAGCGGTGATTTAATGTTGCCAAATGTAACGGTGATTTAATGTTGCCAAATGTAACGGTGATTTAATGTTGCCATATGTAGCGGTGATTTAATGTTACCATATGTAACGGTTATTTAATGTTGCCATATGTAACGGTGATTTAATGTTGCCATATGTAACGGTGATTTAATGTTGCCATATGTAACGGTGATTTAATGTTGCCATATGTAACGGTGATTTAATGTTGCCATATGTAACGGTGATTTAATGTTGCCATATGTAACGGTGATTTAATATTGCCACATGTAATGGTCATTTAATGTTGCCATATGTAACGGTGATTTAATGTTGCCATATGTAACGGTGATTTAATGTTGCCATATGTAACGGTGATTTAATGTTGCCATATGTAATGGCATTTAATGTTGCCATATGTAACGGTGATTTAATGTTGCCATATGTAACGGTGATTTAATGTTGCCATATGTAACGGCGATTTAATGTTGCCATATGTAACGGTGATTTAATATTGCCACATGTAATGTCATTTATTATTGCCAAATGTAACGGTGATTTAATGTTGCCATATGTAACGGTGATTTAATGTTGCCATATGTAACGGTGATTTAATATTGCCACATGTAATGTCATTTATTATTGCCAATGTAACGGTGATTTAATGTTGCATATGTAACGGTGATTTAATGTTGCCATATGTAACGGTGATTTAATGTTGCCATATGTAACGGTGATTTAATATTGCCACATGTAATGTCATTTATTATTGCCACATGTAATGTCATTTAATGTTCCATATGTAACGGTGATTTAATGTTGCCATATGTAACGGTGATTTAATGTTGCCACATGTAGCGGTGATATAATGTTGCCACATGTAGCGGTGATTTAATGTTGCCACATGTAGCGGTGATTTAATGTTGCCATATGTAACGGTGATTTAATGTTGCCATATGTAACGGTGATTTAATGTTGCCATATGTAACGGTGATTTAATGTTGCCATATGTAACGGTGATTTAATGTTGCCATATGTAACGGTGATTTAATATTGCCACATGTAATGTCATTTATTATTGCCACATGTAATGTCATTTAATGTTCCATATGTAACGGTGATTTAATGTTGCCATATGTAACGGTGATTTAATGTTGCCACATGTAGCGGTGATATAATGTTGCCACATGTAGCGGTGATTTAATGTTGCCATATGTAGCGGTGATTTAATGTTGCCATATGTAACGGTGATTTAATGTTGCCATATGTAACGGTGATTTAATGTTGCCATATGTAACGGTGATTTAATGTTGCCATATGTAACGGTGATTTAATGTTGCCATATGTAACGGTGATTTAATGTTGCCATATGTAACGGTGATTTAATGTTGCCATATGTAACGGTGATTTAATGTTGCCATATGTAACGGTGATTTAATGTTGCCATATGTAACGGTGATTTAATGTTGCCATATGTAACGGTGATTTAATGTTGCCATATGTAACGGTGATTTAATATTGCCACATGTAATGTCATTTATTATTGCCAAATGTAACGGTGATTTAATGTTGCCATATGTAACGGTGATTTAATGTTGCCATATGTAACGGTGATTTAATATTGCCACATGTAATGTCATTTATTATTGCCAAATGTAACGGTGATTTAATGTTGCCATATGTAACGGTGATTTAATGTTGCCATATGTAACGGTGATTTAATGTTGCCATATGTAACAGTGATTTAATATTGCCACATGTAATGTCATTTATTATTGCCACATGTAATGTCATTTAATGTTCCATATGTAACGGTGATTTAATGTTGCCATATGTAACGGTGATTTAATGTTGCCACATGTAGCGGTGATATAATGTTGCCACATGTAGCGGTGATTTAATGTTGCCACATGTAGCGGTGATTTAATGTTGACATATGTAACGGTGATTTAATGTTGCCATATGTAACGGTTATTTAATATTGCCATATGTAACGGGGAGGGCTGTAAATAATGTTGTTATAACTTGTAGCCCAACCCATTTGCTTTTTTCCCCTCGACAAAACAAATGTATCGTATACTGCAATCATATAATTACATATTAATCTCTGATTTGTTCTTAGTATTGTATGTATATATGTAATGTATTGTATGGGAAAAAAATGCAATAAAATATTATTAACATGAATAACTAGATTTATGGTACAGGTTTAACGCTATATCTCGCATGTGTGCCTATGCATATTTATTTGTAGACTAATCTTAGTTGAATTATCTCTAGACGACCGTATCACGCGTTAAGTATTGACTCGAATAACAAACAAACGTCAATTCAGGGGCATGGATGACAGTTATATGAAATCCTACTTTCACTTTTGAAAGTGTATAGACCACACACACACTGCTTATTGATTCAATGTTAGTGTTCGAATGTACATTTGTATTCAGAAGAATTTATAGTAGCAATGCATGCATACGTTAACAATTGCATTTTGTTGGGCTTTTTGCGATGTAATGTCGCTTTAACAGTGGCAGTAAGAGTGTAGCTAGGGGTATAATTCAGAGTTGACCTGTCCTACATGTTGAGGGCCTCATGGTAGATCAACTTTTGTTAAATGAGTTTATCTCGTAAAATAAAGTCTTTATTATTATTATTATTATTATTATTATCCTTGAGTGGCATGAAATATTGAATTATATTCATTTTAAACTGTTCGTTCTATAGATATACTTTTCAAGTATTTTGATTAGATAAGAACATAACACCGAGTTGGATTAGGTTGCGTGCGGTGAGACACCGTGTTACGTTTGAAAGCGTTCGGCTGTCAAGACGTTCAATCAACCATTTTGAGCATACGTCATAACGCCGTATGTACGCAAGAGGAGTGTTTACGATACCACAACTGGTATACAATAGGCTGATTGCAGCAGTGTGAGTCGGTATAAAACCCGTCGGTGATACAGCCTTGCTCAGAAACAAATTCTCTATCCGGTAGATGTGCATTAGAAAATAAATCATAGTATTATATTGCCTGTCTATAAAATCTGGTAAGTACCATATCTTTATAATGAATTTTCACTTAGTACACACTAGTATAGTCTATAGGAGAAGACCGCTATAAGCAATATCATTTGATTTGTATATACTATTATGTCGAGGTATGGTAGATTAACTTTTGTTTAAACTAGTTCTCTCGTAAAATAAAGTCTTTATTATTATTATTATTATTATTATTATTATTATTACTATTAATAGCTTTCGGTTCTGATCCATTTCCATTCATGTACTAGTTTTTACGGTTTGTGCAAAGTGCATATTGGTATATCGTTGTTTGAAATAAACTATATTTAAACTAAACTAAATACAAACAGGTAGTGTTGGTTTTATAGTATGCTCTGTATAAAGTTCTTTTCAACTATTTATAAATTCGTGTATTTAAAACAACACATGGTTTTACAGAACGGATAAATCAAAATCATTGCAAAATTCAAATTTAATGCCGAGGCAATTCAAAGGAAACTGGTTCCGTTTAATTATTTGTTTCTCGGCGCGGAGAAACAATAATACATATTAGAGCCTAATGAACCAATGATGTGTTATACTACAGAGACGTACGGAATGACAATTAACTACGCGTATAATATAATATGTGCTTATAGAATATATGTGTTTATAGTATATATGTGCTTATAGAATAGATGTGTTTATAGTATATATGTGTTCATAGTATATGTGTGATATAGTATATATGTGTTTATAGAATATATGTGCTTATAGAATATATGTGTTTATAGTATATATGTGCTTATAGTATATATGTGTTTATAGAATATATGTGTTAATAGTATATATGTGTTTATAGTATATATGTGTTTATAGTATATATGTGTTTATAGTATATATGTGTGTATAGTATATGTGTGGTATATTATATATGTGGTATATTATATATGTGCCATAGTATATATGTGCTATAGTATATATGTGGTATATTATATATGTGGTATATTATATATGTGCTATAGTATATATGTGCTAATAGTATATATGTGTTTATAGTATATATGTGCTATAGTATATATGTGCTATAGTATATATGTGCTAATAGTATATATGTGTTTATAGTATATATGTGCTATAGTATATATGTGCTAATAGTATATATGTGTTTATAGTATATATGTGCTATAGTATATATGTGCTAATAGTATATATGTGTTTATAGTATATATGTGCTATAGTATATATGTGCTATAGTATATATGTGGTATATTATATATGTGGTATATTATATATGTGCTATAGTATATATGTGCTAATAGTATATATGTGTTTATAGTATATATGTGCTATAGTATATATGTGCTAATAGTATATATGTGTTTATAGTATATATGTGCTATAGTATATATGTGCTATAGTATATCTGTGGTATATTATATATGTGGTATATTATATATGTGCTATAGTATATATGTGCTATAGTATATATGTGATAATAGTATATATGTGTTTATAGTATATATGTGTTTATATTATATTTGTGGTATAGTATATTTGTGATATAGTATATTTGCGTTTATATACATGTGTTTATAGTATACAGTGTATATGTGTTTATAGTATCAATGCACTTATAGCATATATGTGTGTTATATGACTATTTTCGTACTTGTTATTGCAGTTTGGTATGGTCCGTAACCATGCTGTATTGTTAGCGTGCATGCTTGCACTGCATGTGGCGCACGTGGCGCACGTGGCGCTTGGAGCTCACACTCCTGTTGTGAGTGTGGACCCGTCAGGTAACAAACTATTATATAATCATTACTACTACTGTTACATATATCCCACAAACAAACCTTTAGTCGTGATAGCGCAGTGGTAGCGCGTTCGCTTCAGGTGCGAAAGGCCCGAGGTTCGAACCATGCTGGAGCCGTTACGAGTGTGCCCTTAGGCAAGGCATTTAAAGTCCACATGCCTCTTATCTCTCCCTCGCTACCGGTTTCCCATATGAGCGACGCCTCCTGAAGAGATTAGTCATTTTAGATGTTTGGAGGATAGTGCAATGATATAGACAGAGAACCAATACAGAGTCTCCTCTGGTTCTTTTACGTGCACGGTGAACAGTACCGACACGGGACCTCGGTTTAAAGGCCCAATTGAATGAATGTTAATTTTATTAGGGCCAGACGGTGGATCGAACCTGTGATCCCTGGATTACCAGTCCAGCGTGTTACCACAGGACAACATAATTATTGGATTGTGTGTGTTTTTACGTTTATTTATCGTCGCTACCGGTTGCCCATATGAGCGAAGCCTCCGTAAGAGATTAGTTATTTTAGATTTTGGAGGATAGTGCATGATACAGACAGAGACCCATTCCAGAATCTCCTCTGATTCTTTTACGTGCACAGTGTAAAGCACCGACACGAGGCCTCGGTTTAACGTCCCATCTGAAAGACTGTTAATTTTATTAGTGGATTGTACAATTGTAAGTGCATATCTAGTGTTCTTCCAGGAATTGCTGATCGTTGATTGGCTTAGGAATTGCTGATCGTTGATTGGCTTAGGAATTGCTGATCGTTGATTGGCTTAGGAATTGCTGATCGTTGATTGGCTTAGGAATTGCTGATCGTTGATTGGCTTAGGAATTGCTGATCGTTTATTGGCTTAGGAATTGCTGATTTTTGATTGGCTTAGGAATTGCTGATCGTTGATTGGCTTAGGAATTGCTGATCGTTGATTGGCTTAGGAATTGCTGATCGTTGATTGGCTTAGGAATTGCTGATCGTTGATTAGCTTAGGAATTGCTGATCGTTGATTGGCTTAGGAATTGCTGATCGTTGATTGGCTTAGGAATTGCTGATCGTTGATTGGCTTAGGAATTGCTGATCGTTGATTGGCTTAGGAATTGCTGACCGTTGATTGGCTTAGGAATTGCTGATCGTTGATTGGCTTAGGAATTGCTGATCGTTGATTGGCTTAGGAATTGCTGATCGTTGATTGGCTTGTTTGTTTACTGTGTACATGATTTTGTTCCAGAATGCCGATCGTTGATGGATTTGTTTATTGTTATCGACGGCTCGGACAGCATTTCCGCTGATGACTTTCGGCTTCTTCAGCAAGCCATTGCAGGTCTAATCCCCGAGATAGATCTCGGCCACAACAAAGCCCGGGTAGGCATGCTTGTCTACAGTTCAGGTGTACCGAGAAACAGCGAGCACACGTTCTCCGACGATCCAATATACCTAATGAACGCAGCAATGTCGCTCGAGCACCCACGTGACGGAACAAACACTGCACTTGGTATTCAGGTATGTACATGACGATATACCTATTTATGTACATGACGACATATTTATTTATGAAAATGACGATATTTTTATGCATGTACATGACGATATATTTAATCATGTACATGACTACACATTTATTAATGTACGTGACTACATGTGTATTTATTTACATGGATGTATATTTATTTGACTCATTAGTTGGCTAAATACATGTTTCGCCGTCAGTACAATTCCGAATAAGTGTGGGTTATATGGATGAGGACTTCTCGCGATGATACCACGCGTGACGTTCTCAATAGCAAACCACGTGTGACGTTCTCAATAGCAAACCACGCGTAACGTTCTCAATAGCAAACCACGCGTGACGTTCTCAATAGCAAACCACGCGTGACGTTCTCAATAGCAAACCAACCACGTGTGACGTTCTCTATAGCAAACCACGTGTGACGTTCTCTATAGCAAACCACGTGTGACGTTCTCAATAGCAAACCACGTGTGACGTTCTCTATAGCAAACCACGTGTGACGTTCTCTATAGCAAACCACGTGTGACGTTCTCTATAGCAAACCACGTGTGACGTTCTCTATAGCAAACCACGCGTGACGTTCTCAATAGCAAACCACGCGTGATGTTCTCAATAGCAAACCAACCACGTGTGACGTTCTCTATAGCAAACCACGTGTGACGTTCTATATAGCAAACCACGTGTGACGTTCTCAATAGCAAACCACGTGTGACGTTCTCTATAGCAAACCACGTGTGACGTTCTCTATAGCAAACCACGTGTGACGTTCTCTATAGCAAACCACGTGTGACGTTCTCAATAGCAAACCACGTGTGACGTTCTCTATAGCAAACCACGTGTGACGTTCTCTATAGCAAACCACGTGTGACGTTCTCTATAGCAAACCACGTGTGACGTTCTCTATAGCAAACCACGTGTGACGTTCTCTATAACAAACCACGTGTGACGTTCTCAATAGCAAACCACGTGTGACGTTCTCTATAGCAAACCACGTGTGACGTTCTCTATAGCAAACCACGTGTGACGTTCTCAATAGCAAACCACGTGTGACGTTCTCAATAGCAAATGTATGCATCTGCACCATCAAACAGTGTTCGCAATCTCAACATGTACTTTGTTTTTCATGTGTGTTTGTGCTTGTCAATTTGGAATAATTATCGTAAAAACCGTACAATGTCAGTCACCCACCACACTCCAGTCGCAGCACTCCCCAACCCCAGTCGCAGCACTCCACTACCCCAGTCACAGTACTTCACTACCCCAGTCGCCACCCAATCGCAACCATACCCACCCATTCGCAGCACTCCTCCCACCCCAGTCGCAGCCTTCCCCAACCCAAATCGGAGCATTCCCACACCACAGTCGCAGCACTCCCTCACTCCAGTCGTAGCATTCCACCACCATGCCCCAGTCGCAGCCTTACCCACCCCAATCGGAGCATTCCCACACCACAGCCGCAGTACTCCCTCATCCCAGTCGCAGCCTTCCCCCCACACCATTCCCTAAACACAATGTACTCATTATTCGGAGAATTCCCCACACACCACACGTGCGTCACGTGCATCCGTCTCACATCACCAACTTATTATATATCTTCTTCAATAGCATATGCGAAGAATATTCCAGGCGAATGGTCGACCCGGCATCCCGTGGGTCTGCGTTGTCATTACCGACGGCATCAGTAAGTGGCCGACGAAAACAATAATGGAAGCCAACGAAGCAGCAACGATGGATATCAGTATGTTTGCCGTCGGCATTGGACACAAGATTGCAATGAAAGAGCTTGTTGGTATAGCATCTACAGAGAATCAAGTGATGGCTATACAGGATTTCAGCGAGCTGCGACATATGCTAAAATCAATGATGTCCCAAATTTGTCGTGAGTAGAATCATTTTCTTGTCAACGTCTTCACTATTAATAATAATAATAATAACAAAGACTTTAATAGTTAATATATCACGAGGCCCTCAGCATATATACAAATCAAATGCAATCAAAAGATAGGACTTAATGACTCGGCTTGTTTATGTGTACATGTTTGGCTTCTATGGCCCACCAGGCCCACGTATGGCAATGCTTGCAATGATGTTTAAAATGATTATCTTTAGAAATACCACTTCAACTGTAACTAAATAATGTTTCATTGACTTGTGTTATAGGTGGTTTATTAAGTCTCACAATCTACACCTGTTATGTCGATTTCCGTCGTACCGAACAAAATATTTCGACATATCCGAAGTTTGACTTAACGAAATTCTATATAAACGTAGCTAGTTATATGTAAAATGAGTGTCTGAATCGGGACGTTGGTCCGACTTCGAGATAACCGGATAATTCGACATATCCGAAGTTTGACTTAACGAAATTCTATATAAAACGGGACGTTGGTCCGACTTCGAGATAACCGGAGAATTCGACATAACCGATTAGTTTAATATGATGGAAGTTTTAATTAAACTTTGGTATTTTCACAGCATGTCCAATTCCGCCAATCATACCGTTAGCCAAGTGTAATGCCGGTCCTCGTGCAATAGGAAGCGTGCGAACATACCAGTGTTTGGATGGTTATCTACAGCGTGGACACCCGAGCATAACGTGCCAACCCGATTTTACGTGGACGAAATTGGCAGTAGATTTTGAATGTGTCCGTAAGTATCAGTAAGAAGTTATCACAAACAGTCGATGCATTTCTGGATTCGTACGCGTGATTCAGTAGTGCAATACATACAGGGCAACATTGAACAGCAATGACGTAAATACATGCACTATATATAGTGTTTTAAATACATGCACTATATATAGTGTTTTAAATACATGCACTATATATAGTGTTTTAAATACATGCACTATATATAGTGTTTTAAATACATGCACTATATATAGTGTTTTAAATACATGCACTATATATAGTGTTTTAAATACATGCACTAAATATAGTGTTTTAAATACATGCACTAAATATAGTGTTTTAAATACATGCACTATATATAGTATTTTAAATACATGCACTATATATAGTGTTTTAAATACATGCACTATATATAGTATTTTAAATACATGCACTATATATAGTGTTTTAAATACATGCACTAAATATAGTGTTTTAAATACATGCACTATATATAGTATTTTAAATACATGCACTATATATAGTGTTTTAAATACATGCACTATATATAGTATTTTAAATACATGCACTATATATAGTGTTTTAAATACATGCTCTATATATAGTGTTTTAAATACATGCACTAAATATAGTGTTTTAAATACATGCTCTATATATAGTGTTTTAAATACATGCACTATATATAGTGTTTTAAATACATGCTCTATATATAGTGTTTTAAATACATACACTATATATAGTGTTTTAAATACATGCACTAAATATAGTGTTTTAAATACATGCTCTATATATAGTGTTTTAAATACATGCACTAAATATAGTGTTTTAAATACATGCTCTATATATAGTGTTTTAAATACATGCACTATATATAGTGTTTTAAATACATGCACTATATATAGTGTTTTAAATACATGCACTAAATATAGTGTTTTAAATACATGCACTATATATAGTGTTTTAAATACATGCTCTATATATAGTGTTTTAAATACATGCTCTATATATAGTGTTTTAAATACATGCACTATATATAGTGTTTTAAATACATGCACTATATATAGTGTTTTAAATACATGCTCTATATATAGTGTTTTAAATACATGCACTATATATAGTGTTTTAAATACATGCACTATATATAGTGTTTTAAATACATGCTCTATATATAGTGTTTTGCTTAGTATGTAGAATAGTAGCATAGATCGATCTGTCCTATAAGTATACCCAGAGTAGGCCTACAAGTACAATACGTTGTGCTTAGTTTATACAAATTTATTTTAGTTCGATTGTGAAACAAGTTATTACAACTTATATTAATCACTCTCGAGACCTCATTATTGGGTAAGTCTCTCCTTGTATTGGGTAAATCACACCTTGTATTGGGTAAGTCTCACCTTGTATCAGACTTACACAATACAAGGTGAGACTTACCCAATACAAGGTGATACTTACACAATACAAGGTGAGACTTACCCAATACAAGGTGATACTTACACAATACAAGGTGTTACTTACCCAATACAAGGTGAGACTTACCCAATACAATGTAAGACTTACCCAATACAAGGTGATACTTACACAATACAAGGTGATACTTACCCAATACAAGGTGATACTTACCCAATACAATGTAAGACTTACCCAATACAAGGTGTTACTTACCCAATGCAAGGTGAGACTTACCCAATACAATGTAAGACTTACCCAATACAAGGTGAGACTTACCCAATACAATGTAAGACTTACCCAATACAAGGTGAGACTTACCCAATACAAGGTGAGACTTACCCAATACAAGGTGTTACTTACCCAATACAAGGCAAGACTTACCCAGTACAAGGTGAGACTTACCCAATACAAGGTGAGACTTTCCCAATACAAGGTGAGACTTACGCGATACAATGTAAGACTTACCCAATACAAGGTGAGACTTACCCAATACAATGTAAGACTTACACAATACAAGGTGAGACTTTCCCAATACAAGGTGAGACTTACCCAATACAAGGTGAGACTTACCCAATACAATGTGAGACTTACCCAATACAAGGTGAGACTTACCCAATACAAGGTGAGACTTACCCAATACAAGGTGAGACTTTCCCAATACAAGGTGAGACTTACCCAATACAAGGTGAGATTTACCCAATACAATGTGAGACTTACCCAATACAAGGTGAGACTTACCCAATACAAGGTGAGACTTACCCAATACAAGGTGAGACTTACCCAATACAAGGTGAGACTTACCCACTACAAGGTGAGACTTACCCAATCCAAGGTGAGACTTACCCAATACAAGGTGAGACTTACCCAATACAAGTTGAGACTTACCCAATACAAGGTGAGACTTACCCAATACAAGGTAAGACTTACCCAATACAAGGTGAGACTTACCCAATACAAGGTGAGACTTACCCAATACAAGGTGAGACTTACCCAATACAAGGTGAGACTTACCCAATACAAGGTGAGACTTACCCAATGTAAGGCGAGACTTCATCCAATCAAGAGTAGGGCGTATGCAATAAATTGTGAGACTTTGTATTTCACAAACCTGAGAAATCACATAAGGAAACAACACATCTGAATAATAGATGCACACCAGGAGAGTGATGTACAGGTAATAATCCAGCATATTCGACAACTTTATACACAGCATAATACTTAGAATGTGTGCTAATAGACGAACAATTCAAGCTGGTTTCTGTGCATTACATAACTCGTTCGAATTATTTAAATTTCAGCATGCGATGCGATCACGCCTGTAGTTGATCATGCAATGTGTGGCGGAGGAGCCTACACCATTGGAACGACGCGAACATACACATGCGCACACGGATACCGCGCAATCGGAAGTCCAATAATTCAATGTACTAAACACGCTAAATGGAGTAAACCAGAATTGCAGTGTGTTCCGTGTGGTAGTACACCTATGATCACTAATGGTATCTGCGGTGGTGGGGATTATACAATAGGGACTAGCAGAACATTTACGTGTGTGACTGGGTATCGAGCGATTGGATCGGCCACAATCGAATGCCTTGACGACATGGCGTGGGCTCGACCACAATGGAGTACAACACATTTCCAGTGCGTTCCTTGCGGTGATACACCTATGGTAGCTCATGGTATCTGCGGTGCGGGTGATTATACAATAGGATCTAGCAGAATATTTACCTGTGAAACTGGGTATCGAAACATGGGAGTGGCCACAATCCAATGCCTTGACGACATGGCGTGGGCAAAACCGCAATGGAGTACACTAGATTTCCAGTGCGTTCCGTGCGGTGATACGCCTATGGTAGCTCATGGTATCTGCGGTGCTGGTGGATATACAATAGGATCTAGCAGAACATTTACCTGTGAAACTGGGTATCGAAACATGGGAGTGGCAACAATCCAATGCCTTGACGACATGGCGTGGGCAAAACCGCAATGGAGTACACTAGATTTCCAGTGCGTTCCTTGCGGTGATACGCCTGTGGTAGCGCATGGTATCTGCGGTGCAGGTGGATATACAATAGGATCTAGCAGAATATTTACCTGTGAAACTGGGTATCGAAACATGGGAGTGGCCACAATCCAATGCCTTGACGACATGGCGTGGGCTCGACCACAATGGAGTCCACTAGATTTCCAGTGCGTTCCTTGCGGTGATACGCCTATGGTAGCTCATGGTATCTGCGGTGCTGGTGGATATACAATAGGGTCTAGCAGAACATTTACCTGTGAAACTGGGTATCGAAATATGGGAGTGGCAACAATCCAATGCCTTGACGACATGGCGTGGGCTAAGCCGCAATGGAGTCCACTAGATTTCCAGTGCGTTCCGTGCGGTGATACGCCTGTGGTAGCGCATGGTATCTGCGGTGCAGGTGGATATACAATAGGATCTAGCAGAATATTTACCTGTGAAACTGGGTATCGAAACATGGGAGTGGCCACAATCCAATGCCTTGACGACATGGCGTGGGCTCGACCACAATGGAGTCCACTAGATTTCCAGTGCGTTCCTTGCGGTGATACGCCTATGGTAGCTCATGGTATCTGCGGTGCTGGTGGATATACAATAGGGTCTAGCAGAACATTTACCTGTGAAACTGGGTATCGAAATATGGGAGTGGCAACAATCCAATGCCTTGACGACATGGCGTGGGCTAAGCCGCAATGGAGTCCACTAGATTTCCAGTGCGTTCCGTGCGGTGATACGCCTGTGGTAGCGCATGGTATCTGCGGTGCAGGTGGATATACAATAGGATCTAGCAGAATATTTACCTGTGAAACTGGGTATCGAAACATGGGAGTGGCCACAATCCAATGCCTTGACGACATGGCGTGGGCAAAACCGCAATGGAGTACACTAGATTTCCAGTGCGTTCCGTGCGGTGATACGCCTGTGGTAGCGCATGGTATCTGCGGTGCAGGTGGATATACAATAGGATCTAGCAGAATATTTACCTGTGAAACTGGGTATCGAAACATGGGAGTGGCCACAATCCAATGCCTTGACGACATGGCGTGGGCAAAACCGCAATGGAGTACACTAGATTTCCAGTGCGTTCCGTGCGGTGATACGCCTATGGTAGCTCATGGTATCTGCGGTGCTGGTGGATATACAATAGGGTCTAGCAGAACATTTACCTGTGAAACTGGGTATCGAAACATGGGAGTGGCAACAATCCAATGCCTTGACGACATGGCGTGGGCTAAGCCGCAATGGAGTCCACTAGATTTCCAGTGCGTTCCGTGCGGTGATACACCTTTCGTTCTACATGGCACATGCGATGGTGGGGATTACACAATAGGATCGGTCCGAAAATATACATGTGAGACCGGATATCGTGGTATTGGTCAACCAATAACCGAATGTCTTGACGACATGTCATGGACTCGTCCGCAATGGACTACACCTGGATTTCGATGTGTCCCCTGCGGGGAAATACCTATTGTACCTCATGGTATTAGCGGAGCTGGGGACTACACAATAGGATTTGTCCGAACATTCACGTGCGAGAATGGCTATCGCGGCATTGGTCGTGCAACAATCGAATGCCTTGATGACATGTCCTGGAATGAACCACGATGGAGTGAACCGGCGTTCCAGTGCGCTCCTTGCGGCCATACGCCAATGATCACTAATGGTGTATGCGGTGCTGGGGATTATACAATAGGGTCTAGCAGAACATTTACGTGTGAGACTGGGTATCGAGCGATTGGATCGGCCACAATCGAATGCCTTGACGACATGGCGTGGGCTCGACCACAATGGAGTCCACTAGATTTCCAGTGCGTTCCTTGCGGTGGTACGCCTGTGGTAGCGCATGGTATCTGCGGTGCAGGTGGATATACAATAGGATCTAGCAGAATATTTACCTGTGAAACTGGGTATCGAAACATGGGAGTGGCCACAATCCAATGCCTTGACGACATGGCGTGGGCTCGACCACAATGGAGTCCACTAGATTTCCAGTGCGTTCCGTGCGGTGATACGCCTATGGTAGCTCATGGTATCTGCGGTGCAGGTGGATATACAATAGGATCTAGCAGAACATTTACCTGTGAGACTGGGTATCGAAACATGGGAGTGGCCACAATCCAATGCCTTGACGACATGGCGTGGGCTCGACCACAATGGAGTCCACTAGATTTCCAGTGCGTTCCGTGCGGTGATACGCCTATGGTAGCTCATGGTATCTGCGGTGCAGGTGGATATACAATAGGATCTAGCAGAACATTTACCTGTGAAACTGGGTATCGAAACATGGGAGTGGCAACAATCCAATGCCTTGACGACATGGCGTGGGCTAAACCGCAATGGAGTCCACTAGATTTCCAGTGCGTTCCTTGCGGTGATACGCCTGTGGTAGCGCATGGTATCTGCGGTGCAGGTGGATATACAATAGGATCTAGCAGAATATTTACCTGTGAAACTGGGTATCGAAACATGGGAGTGGCCACAATCCAATGCCTTGACGACATGGCGTGGGCTCGACCACAATGGAGTCCACTAGATTTCCAGTGCGTTCCGTGCGGTGATACGCCTATGGTAGCTCATGGTATCTGCGGTGCAGGTGGATATACAATAGGATCTAGCAGAACATTTACCTGTGAAACTGGGTATCGAAACATGGGAGTGGCCACAATCCAATGCCTTGACGACATGGCGTGGGCTCGACCACAATGGAGTCCACTAGATTTCCAGTGCGTTCCTTGCGGTGATACGCCTGTGGTAGCGCATGGTATCTGCGGTGCAGGTGGATATACAATAGGATCTAGCAGAATATTTACCTGTGAAACTGGGTATCGAAACATGGGAGTGGCCACAATCCAATGCCTTGACGACATGGCGTGGGCAAAACCGCAATGGAGTCCACTAGATTTCCAGTGCGTTCCGTGCGGTGATACACCTTTCGTTCTACATGGCACCTGCGGTGGCGGGGATTACACAATAGGATCATTCAGAACATTTACATGTGAGACTGGGTATCGAAATATTGGATCGGCAACTATCGAATGTCTCGATGACAAGTCCTGGATTGAGCCACAATGGAGCAAGCCAGATTTCCGGTGCATTCCTTGTGGTGATACTCCTAGCATTACACATGGTATATGTGGGGCAGGGACGTATACAATAGGGTCAAAGAGAACGTTTACTTGTAAGACTGGGTATCTAGCAACAGGATCGGCCACAATCGAATGTCTCAACGACTTGACGCGAGCTCGACCACACTGGAGTAAATCAAACATGCAATGCGTTCCATGCGGAGCAATTCCCGAGGTGAAGAATGCAGAGTGCGGGACCGGAAACAACTTGATTGGTAGCAGACGAACGTTTACATGCACAACCGGCTATCATCCACAGGGAAGTGCAACTATTGAATGTCTTGCCACAGCAAAATGGTCCACGATAAACTTCAAGTGTATTGGTGAGTATCTGACGACTGCGCTAAAATCTACACATGTGTTTATTTAGACGTTTATTTGTCATCGGTGCCGGTTGCCCATATGAATGACGCCTCCTGCAGAGATTAGTCAGTTTAGATTTTGGAGGATAGCGCAGAGTATTCTTTCAATCATAGACTGATGGTTAAGATGTAATAACATTTGATAGTGTCGACGTAGCCCGTTATGCATTCATTTATATAGGGTCCAGGGTGAAAGATAACTGAACACTGAAAACAGTATATATAAATATCATAGATATTTAATTATATTACGTCAACTAGTAACTCCACACAACAATGTCTAAATCCCAAGTGTAACAAACATTACACAAGATACACGGACATTGTCGATCCAGTTACGGTTGACAGGTTAGTAATAGTTAGTATGGGCTATCGGAGATGGGGATAAGTGAGAAAATGAAAAATAACAGGATATATGGTAGTGATGACGCGAGCATTGTGTGTTTTACGTTTATTTATCGTCGCTACCGGTTGTCCATATGAGCGACGCCTCCTGAAGAGCTTAGTCATTTTAAATGTTGGAGGATAGTGCGTGATACAGACAGAGACCCATTCCAGAGTTTCCTTTGGTTCTTTTACGTGCACGGTGTAAAGCACCGACACGAGACCTCGGATTAACGTCCCATCACGAGCGTGGTGTTTTCGATGTTTTAATATAGTGTTCAAGTCACGGTCCGCGTGAACAGTAAACAATACAATGTCACCCTGTGACAATGGCTTCTATCATCTAACAGACGGATATGTAGTCCAGTGGTAACACGCTGGACTGGTAATATAGGGATCGCAGGTTCAATCCCCCGTCTGACCCTAATAAAATTAACAGTCTTTCAGATGGGACGTTAAACCGAGGTCTCGTGTCGGTGCTTTACACCGTGCACGTAAAAGAACCAGAGGAGATTCTGGAATGGAGTTCTGTTTGTATCATTGCACTATCCTCCAAAATCTAAAATAACTAATCTCTTCAGGAGGCGTCGCTCATATGGGCAACCGGTAGCGACGATAAATAAACGTAAAACACACACTTCTATCATCTATACGTTATTACCTACAACGACAATAGTCCAATTTACCGCCGGTAGTGCTAGATTATTATCACGTGACTTCCGCAGCTGCAATGGTCTCATGCAATCCATATTGGTTTATTGGTTTCCAATGGAAGTGCACATTCATTTCATTTGATAATATTTTAGACTCTATATAAATGTATGTATCAATGACAATCATATTAACAGACGGATATATAGTACAGTGGTAACACGTTGGACTGGTAATCCAGGGATCGCAGGTTCGATCCCCCGTCTAACCCTAATAAAATTAACAGTCTTTCAGATGGGACGTTAAACCGAGGTCTCGTGTCGGTGCTTTACACCGTGCACGTAAAAGAACCAGAGGAGACTCTGGAATGGGTCTCTCTCTGTATCATTGCACTATCCTCCAAAAATCTAAAATGACTAATCTCTTCAGGAGGCGTCGCTCATATGGGCAACCGGTAGCGACGATGAATAAACGTAAAAACACACACAATCATATTACAAATAGATAATTAGCAAATGTGTTGGGCCACACGTTCTAACAACATTAGTGGTTTGCCCTCTCTGTAGCGTGGGAACAGGCGTCGATATATTTTGCCTGGTCAGTCAAATAAATATATTTTAACACCGAGACTATTAATTGAGCCGTATTGAGAGCTTCTGATAACATCAACGTGTCATTTTGCCAGAAGATATAAAGTGAAAAATCGACAGACTGGAACCCAGGCTACCCTCTCCGTAGAATATATCCGAACACTACAGTTAGTGGCATAAATGAAATTGAAAGCATGTACATGGTGTATTTTACAACATTGAAAATAGGTAGTGTGTTGTCTATTAATGTTTCCAAGAAATATACTGATCTGTACAATCCGCAGTCCAGCTTCACAAGAAGTGCACACAAACGGTGAAGTAAAAAATTAAAACGAAAATGAGTGCAGGGGGCTAACTCAAATATTGTTAAAATACAAATAATACGCGGACCTACTTTAAAAACGCAGCACTATTGTCAGGGGATTAGGTTTTTGGCGTAAGAACCGTTTTCAAAAATAACAGGTATACAGTAAAATGTATGGAAATATATTTTAAAAGGACGTTATGAGCAGTAGTCAGTCTTAGTCCGTGCCAAATGTTATGAAATTCCCGCAAATTACAAATGTGCAAACATCACACCCAAATACTGGTGGTGCGTTTTTAAAGTCGTTCAGTGTACTTAAAAGTAATCCGATTTGTTTACTTAATAAATGTCCATACTGCTGTGAATATTACAGTGTGTTAGTTAATTTTGAAGTAGTATTCCCAGTTATGTGTCCGTCCTACCGTCTGTATGTCATATATTACCAATTGTTTTGCAGATTGCGGTGATCCGCCTATTGTTGCAAACGCCTACACCGGTACCGGACCTTCTTACATCGGTGGTACGAGAGAATACTTCTGCGAGACCAATTACGAGATGATAGGGCATGGTCAGGTGACATGTCGGGGTAATGCCCAATGGGATATGCCGCAGTTCACGTGTCAAGCAGTTAAACCCCCACCTACATTTACATCGACTGACCCGAGTAAGTAACCAAGATCAAGTCCAGTTTATCCCGAAATGTATATTGGTCCTCTTAGTTGGAATCCTTTGTTTTTACTGCTGTTCCCTAACCTCATGGTGCGGTATGATAAAAATTATGTTATCAACATCAGACTATTTAATTGATGTCATTTATTTACAGTATATAAGTCAATAACAATACACAGACGGGTCTGTAGTCCAGTGGTAACACACTGTACTGGTAATCCAGAGATCACAGGTTCGATTCCCCGTCTGACCATAATAAAATGAACATTCTTTCAGATGGGACTTTAAGCAGAGGTCTCGTGCCGGTGATTTACACCGTGCACGTAAAAGAACCAGAGGAGACTCTGGAACGTGTCTCTGTCTGTAGCATTGCACTATCCTCCAACAATCTAAATTGACTAATCTCTGCATGAGGTGTCGCTCATATGGGCAACCGGTAGCGACGATAAATAAACGGAAAACACACAACACTAATATCTGCACATTGTTACTTAGATTTATTATCATTAATTGTCTCATTCCCCTTTTCTACTCGTCTAGTTTCTCTACTTTTCAGCTTTTACATTACTATATAATTCCAATGTGCAGTTTTCAGTTATAGTCGTATCATTTGATTGCATTTGATTTGTATATATGCCGTAGGCCTCATGGTAGATTACCTTTTGATAAATGAGTTCGCTCGTTAAATAAAATCTTTATTATTAAATTATTATTATTATTATAATTGTTATTATTATTATTATTATTATCGAATTAACTTCACTTCACTCATGGTAGATAACCTTTGTTAAATGGATTATCTCATTAAATAAAGTCTTTATTTTTATTATTACATGTATTATTATTATTATTATTATTATTATTATTATTATTATTATTATTATTATTATTATACCCATTTGATATACTGTATAGGAAATATGTCGAGATTTAATAACTTAATAATTATAAGATGAGAATGTGGATGAACTATGAATATTCAACGGAAGTAGCTGATTAATGACTCTCGTTCTATTTTAGGTGTGTGCGATGCTTGTCGGTATTTGAATGGTGTAGGATATAGTAACCACCCGTATGACTGTAACCAGTATGTGCAGTGTTTCCTGGGCAATAACGGCTTAGAACCAGTTTACCAGAAGTGTCCATTCGGATTGTTCTGGGACCAGAACGTGCTTACATGCAGATTATCCCATGAAGTGGACTGTCCCCATGGTGAGATATTAATGACGTGATTGATTTCGTAGGCTAGATAAAGTATACTTAAATGTTTCCCTGAATAGTCATATCAGATTTGTTTTGTAAAAAAATATAAAAGTTTTCATAAATATGAGATTAGGTGAAACGAAGTAGGTTTTTCATATATTACTAGATTTATGACTTTGTGCATTCAGATTACATTGTATATAGGACTTTTATTCGTAGATATAAATTTGTATTAATGTACATACATACTATTAGATATGGGACTTCTAAATGTAGATATACGATTTTGCTCATTTATATATAAGTTTAGATATACGCGTACGATGTTCGTACATGTCGATAATATGCGTGTACAATTACTGTGTGCAGTTCTTGGGAAACCGAACAGTGGATTGAGCAAACTAGCACATTTCTTTGAAAATGCACAGACTAACTATATTAAATCTTGTAAAATGCATTATGTACATGTTTTCAGCACTAACTACGCCACTTACATTCTGTTGTACTTAATTTATTTTATGGGGAGGGCCACTCACTAATGTTGTTAGAACTTGTGGCCCAACCCATTTGCTAAATTTCTATTTGTACAACGATTGTGGTTGTTATATACATGTATCTAGAGTAATAACATATTATCAAATACATTTACAGATCGTTGTAGAGACCCGGCAGTGCGTTCGTACAAACATACCGACCCGAACATCTGCTGCGCGTACTGGAAGTGTGAACACGGACGGTCGTTCGGAGACTGTTGTAAGGAAGGCTCGTCCTATAGCACCGCCCACGAACAGTGTATAATAGATTACGAATGCGGAAATAAGTGTCCCTTTGAGGATGACTTTCCTGAAAAAGGTTTATATCCATTTATTACGTTTCTATGCAGCTTCCAGTATTTTGATTGGATAACCCAGCCGTAAATCTATTTTGATATTTCCTGGCAAGCCGGGTATATAAGACTTAAAATGCACACCCTTCGCGTGCCTCGTGATTCTTAAAATAAAACCGAAAGCTGCCCGTTTGGTACAATAATGCACAATACAATGGATATGTAAGATAATAATAATAACAATAATAATAATAATAATAATAATAAATAATAATAATAATAAATAATAATAATAAATAAATAATAAATAATAATAATAATAAATAATAATAATAATAAATAATAATAATAATAAATAATAATAATAAATAATAATAATAAAGACTTTATTTAACCTTTCATTTCATTCTGGATACATTTAACGGTTTTGCAAACAACATAGATCCAGATCAGCCGCAGTGTGACGCTGATCAGGATCTATGTTGTTTGCTACATAGCCAAGCGTCTTAGCAAGATCATCTGAATAGCAAACAGCATAGAGTCTAGTTTAGTTTATACAAATTTATTTTAGCTCGATTGCGAAACAAGTTCGTATAACTTATATCAATCACTCTCGAGACCTCATTCCTGATGGAATCCATCGCCACGAGGGAGAGAGAAGAGGCAACATGGAAATTAAATGCCTTGCCTAAGGGCACAATCGTAACGGCTCCAGCGGGGCTCGAACTCCGCACCTTTCGCACCTGAAGCGAACGCGCATCCACTGCGCTATCACGACTTCCACAGCATAGAGTCTGATCAGACGGCACGTTACATGGTGGTTGATCTGGCTCTATGTTCTATGCAAATACTGTTTGAACGGTATGCAGAATCAAATGGATTAACCAGAGAACTCATTTGAACAATGATATAGCATAATGAAACATGTAAACAGTAACCATTAAGACTAAGGAAATAAGATATAAGAGACGCGGAAAAAACATGGGAGGGGTAATGTTTCGACAATTTACACCATTTAACTATGTTGAATGTCTTAAAGCGACATTACATCACAAAAAGCAAATAAAATGCATTTTTTCACGTATAATACATTGCTACTATAAATTCTTCTGAATACATCGAACACTAACATTGAATCAACTTAACACTGTTTTTGTGGTATACAAACTTTCAAACGTGAACGTAGCATTTCATATAACGGTCATCCAGGCTCCTGAATTGACGTGTGTTGTCATTGAAGTCAATACTAAACACGCGATACTTTCGTTTAGAGATAATGTAATTAAGATTAGTATACAAATAAATATGCACTGGCGCTCATGCGAGATATCACGGTAAATATGTAGCATAACAGAATAAACGCTTTGTATTACGCATGCATGTCGACCATATTTACATTATTTTGTTATGTCAACAAACCGCGTATACGACGTTTGTTTATTTGTTGAAATACTCAGTTTTTGAGGCAAATATTTGGGGGGGGGGAATTATACCATATAATAGCAAATTACATTCCATCAGGAATGAGGTATCGAGAGTGATTAATATAAGTTGTAAGAATTTGTTTCGCAATCGAGCTAAAGTAAATTTGTATAAACATATATGTGACGTCAGAGATTGTTAGTAGTCGTAACAAGTTTATGCTTTGCCCAAATTAACTATGTCAAATGTTTATATTCTATGCAGCGTGTGACAAACGACCATCAGGTTTAGAGACAATGTTCGATCAGCACATTGGTAACAACTACTGGGTGCCTATGCATTGCGCACCTGGCACTGCCTACAATGCTGTCGACTGCGAGTGCTCCTTATTGGTAATGAACGTGCCAGGCAAAACGAGACAACAAGGTAAGCATCAGTTTACGTACATTTATGTACATTTTTTGTATTTCTGGTTGTAAAACAACAAATAAATTGCCTATTAAATACATAGTAAAAGTAAAAACATACAGTCTGTTCATTTATATTTCCAATCTTTCATTTCTTCTGATACCACATCCACTGTGAAGAGGTATTCAAATCAAACTGTAACGTTTCACATAGCCAGTGCTCACCTGTGAATAACGTCACTGAAAAACACCAAAGTTCTTTTGCTTCTTCTGTTAAATTGTTGCCAAACGTGATACCAAAAGATAATGTCACATTTTACGTATGAATACCATAACTAGGACAGGTAATTTGCTTGTTTACGTTTATTTATCGTCGCTACCGATTGCCCATATGAGCCACGCCTCCTGAAGAGATTAGTCATTTTAGATTATTGGAGGATAGTGCAATGATACAGACGGAGACCCATTCCAGAGTCTCCTCTGGTTCTTTTACGTGCACGGTGTACAGCACCGACACGAGACCTTGGTTTAAAGTCCCACCTGAAAGACTGTTAATGGACTGGTAATTAACTGTAATTATCTCTTTTATATTCACAGTGTGCAAACCTGAACTGTATCTACCGTTTACCAACGGGTTCAACGATAGATCAGGAAAGAACGTCTATGTTAAACCTGAAAATGTCAGCATCCGAAATGGCGCCGCCTATTTCAACGGAAACTCCCGGATAATGATCAATCGCTTCGCAAACACGGGGTTCAATGGCGACCTTGTGATAAAATTCCGTTACAACGAATTCAGGAATGGACCGTATTTCCATCAACTTCAAGCTTTAATAACCAACGGCGACTGCGGCTCTGATCCGTCCATTGTTGTGGCCAAGTTGCCCGGATATGTGTTACTCGGTGCGAAGGCAGACGAATCGAAATCATTTGCTCTGCCGACAATGGTACGTTACATCGTATAGCACACTTCTTCCATTTTGGTATTATGCCAAACAATTAATTACTCATCTTAACTGCATTTTGTTTTATTATTTTATTATTTAACGTCGCTACCGGTTGCCCATTTGCGCGACGGGCAGTTTACCTAACAACAACTTTCCTGGGCATGCCCAAGCGGTTAGCCAGTACTTATTGCACCAACCTCCGTAAGAAACTGCGCCAACTTTTTCATTAAATGAAACACGGTCTGAGCGGGGCTCAAACCCGTGACCATCAGTGATGATAGATACAGTGGTATACAAGTCAGCGACCTTAACAACTCGAGCACGAGGGCGGTATTTCATTGCTGTGATATACATGTATATATCTCACGGGATCCAAATACGTTATATAAAGTAAAATTAATGGTGTAGGTATTTAGTAATTTTGTAAATAAGTTACCATAACGATAGGGAGTAATTAATGGTAATTTCACACTTGAACAACCAGTTCATCTGTGGACACATCTTCAAAATAGTAAACAAATTCGGAATCATCTTAGTATTTCAGTTTTCCAGAAATTGCTAATAATACAGAATATTTTAATTCATCCACGGATGTACAGCTAATTATCACGAGTTATACATACACCGAAAGTATTGCACATGCGCACCGTGGTCATTGCACATGCGTACTGATGTTAAACATGCTAACTATATACCAAATTAACAATGTATTATTATGTAATTTAAATGCTTCAGTATTCATATATGTTACTACAAAACGTATACATATATTAATAATACATACCGGATTTCAACAACAGCAAATATGAACAATTATATAGTGCATACACATTTATATTAGCTCGATTGCGAAACAAGTTCTTACAACTTATATTAATCACTCTCGAGACCTCATTCTTGATGGAATCCATCGCTACAAGGGAGAAAGAAGAGGCAATGTGGAATTTACATGCCTTGCCCAAAGGCACAATCGTAACAGCTACAGCGGGGCTCGAACTCGGGGCATTTCGCACCTGAAGCAAACGCGCTACCACTGCGCTATCACGACTTCCACAAACAAACAAGTATACTATATTTATTTTATAGCAGGACAAAGAATGGAAGGAAGTGATATATGTGCATAACGAGAGGAAGCTAGAAGGCAAGGTGTGTGGAGCTTCTATGAGTAGTTGGTCATATGGTCCAATAAAGTCCACGCCCTGCTCACTTCAGATCGGCTATGGTAACGGTCTGCACTCTTTTGTCGGACTAATGGACGATGTAAGTTAACTATATATTTCTTTTTTATTTTCCTATGAAATATGCATCGTAGTGAAATACTGAGCAAGCTTGGAGTCTCAAATTAAACAATTATATGCTCAAGCTTTCTGATTGGAGTATAAGAGTGTGCAGTTCTTGGGTTCCACCAATCATACAAGAGATTCATAAACCTGTTTACTATTCTCAACCTATGTGTCAAGCTTTCTGATTGGTTGAGCCGTGCGCACGTCTTTAATATATGTCCAATATGACTTTCTGATTGGTTGAGCCGAGTGCACGTCTTTAATATATTATGTCCAATATGACTTTCTGATTGGTTGAGCCGTGTGCACGTCTTTAATATATGTCCAATATGACTTTCTGATTGGTTGAGCCGAGTGCACGTCTTTAATATATGTCCAATATGACTTTCTGATTGGTTGAGCCGAGTGCACGTCTTTAATATATGTCCAATATGAAAAAGCCTATGCATGTTAGTTGTGAATTCAATTCGATGAATCTTTGACGTGAAAGAAATCGGTACAATCAATTCACGTATCTGTATATGTGCGCTGTAGATACACATACTAGCATATTACATCTGGAGAGAGTGCGCAACGTGTGTTTGCGTTGGAGCGCTGTCTTGAGTACAATTCACGTATCGGTATATGTGCGCTGTAGATACACATACTAGCATATTACATCTGGAGAGAGTGTGCAAACGTCTGTTTGCGTAGGAGCGCTGTCTTGAGTACAATTCACGTATCTGTATATGTGCGCTGTAGATACACATACTAGCATATTACATCTGGAGAGAGTGCGCAACGTTTGTTTGCGTAGGAGCGCTGTCTTGAGTACAATTCACGTATCTGTATATGTGCGCTGTAGATACACATACTAGCATATTACATCTGGAGAGAGTGCGCAACGTTTGTTTGCGTTGGAGCGCTGTCTTGAGTACAATTCACGTATCTGTATATGTGCGCTGTAGATACACATACTGGCATATTACATCTGGAGAGAGTGCGCAACGTTTGTTTACGTTGGAGCGCTGTCTTGAGGGCTTCCAGTTATCGAGCACTGACGGTGTGGTGTCTTCGTGTAGAGTATTATATTGTTTTATTAAAGAATGAGACTCTGAATCGGTCGCTATAGTATGCTTGACGATGGAGCACTTTGATTGAAGTTACATCAATTCCAACGAGACTAATTACAATTTCTTGCAATTTCGCGATTCTGATTGGCTGATTCAGCCCATGTGATCGCCGTTCATAACCCAACGAACCGCATAATAAATCTATTCTCTAAGTAGCCAAGGTGATTATTAATGCGCAACTGCACAGATATATAGTCCATTCCAACATGTATAGGGACGTACACAACGTAAAGGATTCTGAACGTTTTTTTGGGAAATGTTGACAAATCAAAAAGAGAACTTGTTTTGTATTTTCTAAAAGTTTAGTTGTAATTAGATCGAATACTTGAATGGGATTTTTTTCTACGTTTCATAGATGCATTTACATGTCAGTTTTTACACCTTTTGCATAATAACCACCTACATTTCAAGTTGACCCCGTTAAACGCATATATTGAAAGAGCAGGGTTATGTGTCATAGCTGGAGCCAGTATGTAGCATCAGAATGTATCTACGTTGCTGGTATCATGAACTCTCCGGTTCATACCGTGCTGACTGATGGTTGGTATCATGAACTCCCCAGGTCATACCGAGCTGACTGATGGCTGGTATCATGAACTCCCCGTGTCATACCAAGCTGACTGATGGTTGGTATCATGAACTCCCCAGGTCATACCGTGCTGACTGATGACTTGTATCATGAACTCCCCCGGTCATACCGTGCTGACTTATGGCTGGTATCATGAACTCCCCCGGTCATACCGAGCTTACTGATGACTGGTATCATGAACTCCCCCGGTCATACCGTGCTGACTGACGAGTGATGTTTATGTAACACATCTCTTCAAAAATACATTGTAGTCTTATTACTTACCAGGTTGCATGTATTCGATATTGTTGGAGAGTACGTTTATTTTAAAACTACAGTATTATTTATCTCCTTCGGGGACTACCACCTTGTTCAATCTAGCATTCTGTTTTCAGATATATATCTACCAGTGCAGACCCAGACTAGCCCTCCTCACCATTAACTACGAGCGCACTCCCGAGAATTTCAACGCAAGACCACTAGTCCATTGATTCACACGATCTGATCTGTTTAGTGGTGTACCAAAGCGACAAAAAGCAATGTGGGTGGGTCGCTAGTTCTCGACATTACCGTGATAAACACATTTTACATAGAGTATAGTCATGTTTGTGTATCTACTGAAGTGTGTTGTTTCGTGTGTTGTTTCGTGTGTTGTTTCGTGTGTTGTTTCTCGGATTATCAATCCTTGTTCAGATGTTATCACACCAGAGACAGAAGAGTTGGTGCACCACAACACCAACATAGCTTCAGAAGCAATCTCTGTGATATACAAGTATATATATGTATGTATGTATGTATGTATGTATGTATGTATGTATGTATGTATGTATGTATGTATGCATGACCATGTTATCGTGTTTTATATGTACTATTCTTGTCCCGGGACGGTCGTTGATGTTCGATGTAATATTCTTGTTCCGGGACGGTCGTTGAGGTTATATGTAATATTCTTGTTCCAGGACGGTCGTTGAGGTTTAATTTAATATTCTTGTTCCGGGACGGTCGTTGAGGTTATATGTAATATTCTTGTTCCGGGACGGTCGTTGAGGTTATATGTAATATTCTTGTTCCGGGACGGTCGTTGAGGTTATATGTACTATTCTTGTCCCGGGACGGTCGTTGAGGTTATATGTAATATTCTTGTTCCGGGACGGTCGTTGAGGTTATATGTAATATTCTTGTTCCAGGACGGTCGTTGAGGTTATATGTAATATTCTTGTTCCGGGACGGTCGTTGAGGTTATATGTAATATTCTTGTTCCGGGACGGTCGTTGATGTTCGATGTAATATTCTTGTTGCGGGACGGTCGTTGAGGTTATATGTAATATTCTTGTTCCGGGACGGTCGTTGAGGTTATATGTAATATTCTTGTTCCGGGACGGTCGTTGAGGTTATATGTAATATTCTTGTTCCGGGACGGTCGTTGAGGTTATATGTAATATTCTTGTTCCGGGATGGTCGTTGAGGTTATATGTAATATTCTTGTTCCGGGACGGTCGTTGAGGTTATATGTAATATTCGTGTTCCAGGACGGTCGTTGAGGTTATATGTAATATTCGTGTTCCAGGACGGTCGTTGAGGTTATATGTATATATATATATCGTCTTGCGTCATGTGTACCGATCGATGTGATAGGTGTGCTATCCATCCAATAACGTATATATATATATTTATGATTTACGATATATGTTAGGTATTTTAGTTTAGTGAAACTAGCGGCACCAGATAGAATCTCTTTTGTTTCCCTGCAACATATGTTCATGTACCAAATGGCGATATGCCAACTTGACCCTATGTATGTGTGCTCTATTATATGTTTCTTGGTTTATATGATATTTTCTCTGCATATGTGATTTTCCATTAAAAATAATCGAACCATTTTAGTGCAAAATATTGTTTATTTATTTATTTATTTTTTGTGTCATGTTTAGAAAATGTTAACGCCAAAATCTGTCTACAAATATGTTACATGTTATTTTGCTATGCATGCTATATGTATTATACAACAGTTGTATGCATACTTTTATAATGTGGGAATTGTGTTTTGAGAATTCCAAAATTAGCACATATGAGCCACATCACAACAAAACCAACATAGTGCTGATAAAACACATAGTTCAACAACTACTAATGATAGAAAGATAAACATGGCACCAAATGTTGCTAATATTCTGAAATACCACCAAGTTTCAAATGACAGAACCATCCGATCACGTTAATTTGCATAAGTTGCGCGTGCAAAAATTCAAAGTTATTTGCGTTACGTTGGAGAAAGTTCATGTTGTATGCAAATGAGAGTGAATTCCTCCGCTTGTATGCAAATGAAAGTGAAAACTCCGTTTGTATGCAAATGAAAATGAATTTCTCCGCTTGTATGCAAATGCAAGTGAATTCCTCTGCTTGTATGCAAATGAAAGTGAAAACTCCGCTTCTATGCAACGGAAAATGAATTCCTCCGCTTGTATGTAACGGAAAATGAATTCCTCCGCTTATATGCAAATGTAAGTGAATTCCTCTGCTTGTATGCAAATGAAAGTAAATTCCTCCGTTTGTATGCAAATGAAAGTGAATTCCTCCGCTTCACGCTCTTGTCCTACTTTACAACATAAGCAGTCAGGTTGCATTTATAACCATATTACTATTACATAATTAGCATAATTTATGCATAATTATGTTAATTAGGTAAACTATTAATGCTCGTAACTTCTTGACACTACATTCCAAAGGTTGATATTGTTAGAAAGCTGAGAACACGTCCTTTCACCAAGTTTATCGTTCTATCATCAGTAGTTCTTGAGTTATGTGTTTCATCAGCACTATGTTGGTTTTGTCGTTAGGCAGCTCATATGATAAATAGTTTTGATATAACGTCACCAACTTGTATTTATTATTTATTTGTATTACATGTATATCATATGCTTAAACACAGACGTTAAAACCAGGCATCGCACGTCTCTGAAAACGATACTTCCACATGTAGAAGTGGTGATAGCGCAGTGGATGCGCGTTCGCTTCAGGGGCGAAAGGTCCGGAGTTCGAGCCCCGCTGGAACCGTTACGATTGTGCCCTTAGGCAAGGCATTTAAGTTCCACATTGCCTCTTCTCTCTCCTTCATGGCGATGGCTTCCATCAGGAATGAGGTCTCGACAGTGATTAATATAAGTTGAAAGAACTTGTTTCGCAATCGAGCTAAAATAAATTTGTATAAACTAATACTTCCACAAGATTTGCATTAATAACAACAATGTAACAATTCTTGCCAAAATCAGTCATTTTGTTTAATTATGCATAAATGTGACGTTCTGGTGCGGGCCGTTTTCTAATGTTGTTAAAGGAATCTATGTTTCTAAGAAAATATACCCTAGATAATATCACTGTATATATGTATGTATTTATGTATTTGTGTATGTCTTTGTCATAGTTTATACTTATGTAAATGGCCAAAGGCAATGTATTGCTGATAATGCCAATAAACTTGAATTGAATTGTTAAAACGTGTGGCCCAAACCACGTGTATTATCATGCTATATGTGTGTAGCATTGTGTTGTATATTATATCATGATGAATTCAATAAAATATGATTAAACTAATAAACAACAATGTACTGCTTGTGTTCACGAGATGAACAAGATGAAGTATAGTCGAATAGACAGGTTTATACATTATACTGTTTGTGTTTGCCTGCCGATGTTATTATAAAGAATAAAATGCTATACAAATGTTGATATCTGCTTTAGTTAACTTTACATGTTTGGAAATGTTACCTACACTATAGATTTCATCAAGTTGCAATAAATAGGTTTTATTCAACTTCAACTTGTTACTGCCGAACAATCGTTCACGAGTATGGTTGTTGGTAGGCGCAGTCTAGTTTATTTCTATACATTACTGTTGTATCAAGCTAATAAAATGTCGAACATATATTGTCTGAGTTCGTGTACTACAAGGTTGTCCCACACACTGGTAATTCACATTATTGAAGACCATATAATGTATGTATGTTCCATTAATGTCAAACCCCTTGCGGAGACGTAGACATGTTTTCCTGGGCGAGCTTAGCCGATCTAAGTGGTTAACCAGTGCTAAGCAATGTGTGTGAGGTGCCTTGCTCAATGACACTACATACGTGGCCTGACCGAGTATCGAACCCGGGACCGATCGATTCCAAATCCGACGCTCTACCACTAGGCCACGGATGCCACTGGGTGTATTAAAAGTGTGGTTCCATTTTAAAGATGCAGTGTGTAGATAATTTAGCCATATACCTGCTATAAATGGTATGTTAGAGCGGTGGAACCTATTATACCCTGCTATAAATGGTATGTTAGAGCGGTGGAACCTATTATACCCTGCTATAAATGGTATGTTAGAGCGGTGGAACCTATTATACCCTGCTATAAATTGTATGTTAGAGAGGTGGAACCTATTATACCCTGCTATAAATGGTATGTTAGAGCGGTGGAACCTATTATACCCTGCTATAAATGGTATGTTAGAGCGGTGGAACCTATTATACCCTGCTATAAATGGTATGTTAGAGCGGTGGAACCTATTATACCCTGCTATAAATGGTATGTTAGAGCGGTGGAACCTATTATACCCTGCTATAAATGGTATGTTAGAGCGGTGGAACCTATTATACCCTGCTATAAATGGTATGTTTGAGCGGTGGAACCTATTATACCCTGCTATAAATGGTATGTTAGAGCGGTGGAACCTATTATACCCTACTATAAATGGTATGTTAGAGCGGTGGAACCTATTATACCCTACTATAAATGGTATGTTTGAGCGGTGGAACCTATTATACCTGCTATAAATGGTATGTTTGAGCGGTGGAACCTATTATACCCTGCTATAAATGGTATGTTTGAGCGGTGGAACCTATTATACCCTGCTATAAATGGTATGTTAGAGCGGTGGAACCTATTATACCCTACTATAAATGGTATGTTAGAGCGGTGGAACCTATTATACCCTACTATAAATGGTATGTTAGAGCGGTGGAACCTATTATACCCTACTATAAATGGTATGTTAGAGCGGTGGAACCTATTATACCTTGCTATAAATGGTATGTTAGAGCGGTGGAACCTATTATACCCTGCTATAAATGGTATGTTAGAGTGGTGGAACCTATTATACCCTGCTATAAATGGTATGTTAGAGCGGTGGAACCTATTATACCCTGCTATAAATGGTATGTTAGAGCGGTGGAACCTATTATACCCTGCTATAAATGGTATGTTAGAGCGGTGGAACCTATGCTCGGGGTATATTGGGTATATTATCAACCGATAAAATAAACGAACAAAACTTACCTTTCTTTTTTCTTCTCCCAAAACGTAATGTTACCATAAAGAAACCACCAATGCTGCTTTTTTGCTTCATCATGTGGCTTACGTCACCATGCTGGCTATCGACACACCATACGTAAACAGCAGTAAATTCAGCCAGAAGTGAACCTATCCTCACGGTTTGATTTAGCCATATTGTATTGAATATGTAATACATTCGACAATACAATATTACATACGAGCATGAATCAGATGTGAAATAAGTTAACAGATTATAAGGCACATATATACAGTTGTGTAACATAGCAAAAGGGTCGGGTCACACATTATAACCAACATTAGAAAACGGCCCTTACCAATAATCAAACTTTATTTAACAAAATGTGCAATATCGTCTCAGTCACAGGGATTCGGCACGTTTGGGGGTACTAGTATATATATTTAAGTACTTAAATATATATACTAGTACCCCCAAACGTGTCGAATCCCTGTGGTCTCAGTACTATCAATTATACTTTATCTATGCTGATATTGATTAACTGGAAACTAATAAACCTAAATTTCGAAATTAGATAGGTCGGTAATGCTAATGTAGATACGTCGTCGGTAATGTTAATGTAGATAGGTCGGTAATGTTAATTGTAAAGACGAAAATAAGAAATAGAAAGATGAAGGATTTGAAAATAAAAAACTAGTTTCATAAATCCATCAATACGTTAATGAAAAGAAGTTACTAAAATAAACCTCGAGGTATACCATATATTTCATTATTTAATCATATGAATATATTTTTATGAGCTAAAATTGAACAAATCACCAATCCATTTATAAGTTTGAGAATCACAACATTTATTTAGTGGAATAAGAATTTACCGCTGTTTTCGGTACACATATATTTCTCTGTGTGTTTTACGTTTATTTATCGTCGCTACCGGTTGCCCATATGAGCGCCGCCTCCTGAAGAGATTAGTTATTTTAGATGTTGGAGGATAGTGCATGATACAGACAGAGACCAATTCCAGAATCTCCTCTGGTTCTTTTACGTGCACGGTGTAAAGCACCGACACGAGACCTCGGTTTAACGTCCCATCTGAAAGACTGTTAATATATTTCTGTAATATAATGATTGGAATTTATAGAAGTCAATTATAACAGACGGATTTGTCACGTGATCCGCAAGCGCAGCTATTGATACGGATAACGTGAAAGCATATCATCGATCGTCTCGGTTGCAGTCAAGGAGTGTGTGTTTTAAGTTTATTTATCATCGCTACCGGTTGCCCATGTGAGCGACGCCTCCTAAAGAGATTAGTCATTTTAGATTTTGGAGGATAGTGCAATGATACAGACAGAGACCAATTCCAGAGTCTCCTCTGGTTTATTACGTGCACGATGTAAAGCACCGACACGAGACCTCGGTTTAACGTTCCATCTGAAAGACTGTTAATTTTATTATGGTCAGACGGGGGATCGAACCTGCGATCCCTGGATTACCAGTCCAGTGTTTTACCACTGGGCTACAGATCCGTCTGTTGTAGTCAAGGACAGTCAGGTATCTGCATATGTACTGTTCTATAAGGCATTTTTCGGGGGAAAGGCGAGCATAGTTCCACCAATCTAGATTGTTTTTAGTTTTAAAGTCGCATCAACAGCTTAGGTCAGAAATACCATCCGTGCAGTATTGCAGGCACGGGTGGGTCGAACCACAGATCTACCTCACATGAAATAATTCCACACAAGTGGGATTCGAACCTACAGTGGTGATGTGCCAGTGATATTAAATGCCTTGACCGTAACCACTCGGCAACTCGGAGACCCCCATTTAAGCTTTAAAAATGTGTTCACGTCACGGAGAACACACAACAGGGTGAGGTCAAGTTTCTACGATTGCTTCAGTCTCTCAGTTACAGTGACTTCAGGCAGACATACTTTTATAAATTGTACGTGTCTGCAGTTGTATATCTGGCTGCTATGATCGTTTCAGTATCTCAGTTATGTACAGTGACTTCAGGCAGACAGACCTTTATAAATTGTACGTGTCTGCAGTTGTATATCTGGCTGCTACGATTGCTTCAGTATCTCAGTTATGTACAGTGACTTCAGGCAGACAGACCTTTATAAATTGTACGTGTCTGCAGTTGTATATCTGGCTGCTACGATTGCTTCAGTCTCAGTTACAGTGACTTCAGGCAGGCAGACCTTTATAAATTGTACGTGTCTGCAGTTGTATATCTGGCGTCTACGATTGCTTCAGTCTCTCAGTTATGTACAGTGACTTCAGGCAGACAGACCTTTATAAATTGTACGTGTCTGCAGTTGTATATCTGGCGTCTACGATTGCTTCAGTCTCTCAGTTACAGCGACTTCAGGCAGACAGACCTTTATATAAATTGTACGTGTCTGCAGTTGTATATCTGGCGTCTACGATTGCTTCAGTCTCTCAGTTATGTACAGTGACTTCAGGCAGACAGACCTTTATAAATTGTGCGTGTCTGCAGTTGTATATCTGGCGTCTACGATTGCTTCAGTCTCTCAGTTACAGCGACTTCAGGCAGACAGACCTTTATAAATTGTACGTGTCTGCAGTTGTATATCTGGCTTCCACGATTGCTTCAGTCTCTGTTACAGCGACTTCAGGCAGACAGACCTTTATAAATTGTACGTGTCTGCAGTTGTATATCTGGCGTCTACGATTGCTTCAGTCTTTCAGTTATGTACAGTGACTTCAGTCTGCAGTTGTATATCTGGCTGCTATGTATAAGATTTTTCATCTGTACAATATCAAACTGTATTTTGTTATAATTTCAGTTAATAGTGGAACATTATACTGTTACTTCATTGAAACATTTAGCTTTTTGATTGTAACATTAATGTGAAGTTTCACAGATATACTAGATAACAGAAAACACACACTTCGGATAAGTGTGTATTTACACGAAAACCAATAACTATATAAATACATAGTTTTGAACATTTTGGAATATTTTTAGTTGTTCAGTTTGTGTTTTGTAATAAAGATGTGATATATCTTTGATGGAATCCTTCGTATTTCGTGTAATAATAATCATATAATGTAGGTGTGCGTTTTTCTATGTCCTCTAGTATATATAGGGAGTCACATCCCAAGAAATATGGAGTCCAGTGGTAACATGCAGGATTGGTAATCCAGGTATCGCAGGTGCGATCCCCCATCTGACCATAATAAAATTGAACAGTCTTCCATTTGGGACTTTCAACCGAGGTCTCGTATCGGTGCTTTACATTGTGCACATAAAAGAACCAGAGGAGACTCTGGAATAGGTCTCAGTCTGTATTATTGCACTATCCTCCGAAAATCTAAAATGACTAACCACTTCAGGAGGCGTCGCTCATATGGGCAACCGGTAGCGACGATAAATAAACGTAAAACACAATGTGAATATACTAGAGACAAACAACACATAGATAATGCTGTAAAAGAAGTTGTGGACACGCTAGACAGCATAGTATCAATCAAAGAACTACAAACAAGTTTTCATGATATTTAATATTTATGCAATAATTTGAATAAATGAATAACTTATATATTCTATAATCCCAGGATTATGTTAGGTATGTACAAAGTCAACAAGAACTCGCAGAGAGATCGCATCCATTACATAGAAGAATCTTTCAGATCACACAGGCACTGTTCCATTTATTTCACCTGGAAATGGAAGAAGTGTAGTTGTGGGTATTCACGCTATTTGTCCAGCCCTCGGCGTTTGACATTAGGTTGTAAAATACATGCCAACTGTGTTTAACCCTTTCAACACCACAGACCTCTAAATAGGCTTACAAAAAGTGTAGATCCAGATGAGCCGGCTCGTGACGAGCCGTCTCATCAGGATCTGCACTTTTTGCCAGTGATATGACTATTTTTAGACATAATTACCCATTTTGATAAATGAACTTGTCCAAATGTGATTTTCTGATTCATTTATTGGTTTATGAATATCATGGACCAGTCCATGCGAGTTACTTGGTGTTGAATGGGTTAACTCTTTCAGCGCCGAATGAATTCAAAGCAATGTGCAAACAGATTAGCTGCGGCGTAACATTCGGACAGGTGTTTCAGCTCCACTGTCAGAAGAGCAATCAGCATATAGCACGATCAGACGGCATGTTCCGTTCTGTCTGATCGAGTTCTAGGCTTTGTGCAAAGGCGCTTTTATGCGGTGAAAGAGTAAAATACAGTCAGATTAGCTCGAAAGTGGGTATTCGTTCAGTTGTATTCGTAGCTGCTTTTTTCCATAACAGATAATAATAGCACAGTAATTAATGTGTGTACATGTACATCACTTTGCTAGTACAGTAATTAATGTGTGTACATGTACATCACTTTGCTAGTACAGTAATTAATGTGTGTACATATACATCACTTTGCTAGTACAGTAATTAATGTGTGTACATGTACATCACTTTGCTAGCACAGTAACTAATGTGTGTACATGTACATCACGTTTTATTGAAATTACTGGCATAAATACACTACGCTCCTTTTAAACAGAATAATGACTTTAAATGGATTTCATAAACAGAACACTTGAGTTTGTAAACATATGTATAGATGCAACTCTATGGTATAAATTGTCTTGTGTACATTATAGAGTAGCATTTCTATTACACATGCAGTACTAGCATTCCATCTAAGTTACAACGTTCTATTAGTAATGTGATCATCACATTTCAGTCAAATACAGAATACGGTACCATTTTAGCTGCATTGATTTTTAGCAGTTTTTGGACAACTAAATAAAGTAAATGGGTGTCTGCTAACTTAGGATAAAACACAAAATTCCATGCCTGCAGAATCATTACACACCAATACATAACAACATAGGGACATGTGTATCTAACTATCTATCACAATATGTCGATTGCATAAATTGATAAAAGTACCAACCACTTTATCTGTAAGATATTGCGCACAGATTATGTAGAAGAAAACATTTGTTCTCAGTTAACAAATTACAAGGGATGTCACAAGAATCCCTGTAATGCTTAGTATAAAAACGACATCAAAGAACTGACTGAGAACTAAGAATTCCAGAATTGCGTAGCATGCAAGAGACATCAAAGAACTGACTGTGAACAGAGAATTCTGCAAGAGACATCAAAGAACTGACTGTGAACAGAGAATTCTGTAAGAGACATCAAAGAGCTGGCTGTGAACAGAGATTATGGCAAGAGACATCAAAGAGCTGGCTGTGAACAGAGAATTCTGTAAGAGACATCAAAGAGCTGGCTGTGAACAGAGATTATGGCAAGAGACATCAAAGAGCTGACTGTGAACAGAGATTGTGGCAAGAGACATCAAAGAGCTGGCTGTGAACAGAGATTATGGCAAGAGATATCAAAGAGCTGGCTGTGAACAGAGAATTCTGTAAGAGACATCAAAGAGCTGGCTGTGAACAGAGATTATGGCAAGAGACATCAAAGAGCTGGCTGTGAACAGAGAATTCTGTAAGAGACATCAAAGAGCTGGCTGTGAACAGAGATTATGGCAAGAGACATCAAAGAGCTGACTGTGAACAGAGATTGTGGCAAGAGACATCAAAGAGCTGGCTGTGAACAGAGATTATGGCAAGAGATATCAAAGAGCTGGCTGTGAACAGAGAAT
>CM026400.1:53737893-53852893 GCA_014843695.1 Archivesica marissinica
ATAGATAGTGCACACTACCAGTAGACAGTCCTTCATTTATAGATAGTGCACAATACCAGTAGACAGTCCTTCATTTATAGATAGTGCACAATACCAGTAGACAGTCCTTCATTTATAGATAGTGCACACTACCAGTAGACAGTCCTTCATTTATAGATAGTGCACAATACCAGTAGACAGTCCTTCATTTATAGATAGTGCACAATACCAGTAGACAGTCCTTCATTTATTGATAGTGCACAATACCAATAGACAATCCTTCATTATTAGATAGTGCACACTACCAGTAGACAGTCCTTCATTTATAGATAGTGCACAATACCAGTAGACAGTCCTTCATTATTAGATAGTGCACACTACCAGTAGACAGTCCTTCATTTATAGATAGTGCACAATACCAGTAGACAGTCCTTCATTTATAGATAGTGCACACTACCAGTATACAGTCCTTCATTTATAGATAGTGCACAATACCAATAGACAGTCCTTCATTTATAGATAGTGCACAATACCAGTAGACAGTCCTTCATTTATGTGCACAATACCAGTAGACATTCCTTCATTTATAGATAGTGCACAATACCAGTAGACAGTCCTTCATTTATAGATAGTGCACAATACCAGTAGACAGTCCTTCATTTATAGATAGTGCACAATACCAGTAGACAGTCCTTCATTTATAGATAGTGCACAATACCAGTAGACAGTCCTTCATTTATAGATAGTGCACACTACCAGTAGACAGTCCTTCATTTATAGATAGTGCACAATACCAGTAGACAGTCCTTCATTTATAGATAGTGCACAATACCAGTAGACAGTCCTTCATTTATAGATAGTGCACAATACCAGTAGACAGTCCTTCATTTATAGATAGTGCACAATACCAGTAGACAGTCCTTCATTTATAGATAGTGCACAATACCAGTAGACAGTCCTTCATTTATAGATAGTTCACAATACCAGTAGACAGTCCTTCATTTATAGATAGTGCACACTACCAGTAGACAGTCCTTCATTTATAGATAGTGCACAATACCAGTAGACAGTCCTTCATTTATAGATAGTGCACACTACCAGTAGACAGTCCTTCATTTATGATAGTGCACAATACCAGTAGACAGTCTTCATTTATAGATAGTCACAATACCAGTAGACAGTCCTTCATTTATAGATAGTGCACATACCGTAGAAAGTCCTTCATTTATAGATAGTGCACAATACAGTAGACAATCCTCATTATTAGATAGTGCCACATACCAGTAGACAGTCCTTCATTTATAGATAGTGCACAATACCAGTAGACAGTCCTTCATTTATAGATAGTGCACAATACCAGTAGACAGTCCTTCATTTATAGATAGTGCACAATACCAGTAGACAGTCCTTCATTTATAGATAGTGCACAATACCAGTAGACAGTCCTTCATTTATAGATAGTGCACAATACCAGTAGACAGTCCTTCATTTATAGATAGTGCACAATACCAGTAGACAGTCCTTCATTTATAGATAGTGCACAATACCAGTAGACAGTCCTTCATTTATAGATAGTGCACAATACCAGTAGACAGTCCTTCATTTATAGATAGTGCACAATACCAGTAGACAGTCCTTCATTTATAGATAGTGCACATACCAGTAGACAGTCCTTCATTATAGATAGTCACAATACATAACAGCTCATTTAGATAGTGCACACTCCATAGACAGTCCTTCATTAATAGATAGTGCACACTACCAGTAGACAGTCCTTCATTTATAGATAGTGCACAATACCAGTAGACAGTCCTTCATTTATAGATAGTGCACACTACCAGTAGACAGTCCTTCATTTATAGATAGTGCACAATACCAGTAGACAGTCCTTCATTTATAGATAGTGCACACTACCAGTAGACAGTCCTTCATTTATGTGCACAATACCAGTAGACAGTCCTTCATTTATAGATAGTGCACAATACCAGTAGACAGTCCTTCATTTATAGATAGTGCACAATACCAGTAGACAGTCCTTCATTTATAGATAGTGCACAATACCAGTAGACAATCCTTCATTTATAGATAGTGCACACTACCAGTAGACAGTCCTTCATTTATAGATAGTGCACAATACCAATAGACAGTCCTTCATTTATAGATAGTGCACAATACCAGTAGACACGGTAACTATAGATATATGTACATTGACTGTAAAACTATAGGTATATGTACATTGACAATGACTAGTAAACTATATGTATATGTACATTGACTAGTAAACTATAGGTATATGTACATTGACAATGACTAGTAAACTATATGTATATGTACATTACAATGACTAGTAAACTATATGTACATTGACAATGACTAGTAAACTATAGGTATATGTACATCGACTAGTAAACTATAGGTATATGTACATTGACTAGTAAACTATAGGTATATGTACATTGACTAGTAAACTACATGTATATGTACATTGACTAGTAAACTATAGGTATATGTACATTGACTAGTAAACTATATGTATATGTACATTGACTAGTAAACTATAGGTATATGTACATTGACTAGTAAACTATATGTATATGTACATTGACTAGTAAACTATAGGTATATGTACATTGACAATGACTAGTAAACTATAGGTATATGTACATTGACTAGTAAACTATATGTATATGTACATTGACAATGACTAGTAAACTATAGGTATATGTACATTGACAATGACTAGTAAACTATAGGTATATGTACATTGACAATGACTAGTAAACTATAGGTATATGTACATTGACAATGACTAGTAAACTATAGGTATATGTACATTGACAATGACTAGTAAACTATAGGTATATGTACATTGACTAGTAAACTATAGGTATATGTACATTGACAATGACTAGTAAACTATAGGTATATGTACATACAATGACTAGTAAACTATAGGTATATGTACATTGACAATGACTAGTAAACTATAGGTATATGTACATTGACTAGTAAACTATATGTATATGTACATTGACTAGTAAACTATATGTATATGTACATTGACTAGTAAACTATAGGTATATGTACATTGACTAGTAAACTATAGGTATATGTACATTGACTAGTAAACTATAGGTATATGTACATTGACAATGACTAGTAAACTATAGGTATATGTACATTGACAATGACTAGTAAACTATATGTATATGTACATTGACAATGACTAGTAAACTATAGGTATATGTACATTGACTAGTAAACTATAGGTATATGTACATTGACAATGACTAGTAAACTATAGGTATATGTACATTGACTAGTAAACTATAGGTATATGTACATTGACAATGACTAGTAAACTATATGTATATGTACATTGACTAGTAAACTATAGGTATATGTACATTGACAATGACTAGTAAACTATAGGTATATGTACATTGACTAGTAAACTATAGGTATATGTACATTGACTAGTAAACTATAGGTATATGTACATTGACTAGTAAACTATAGGTATATGTACATTGACTAGTAAACTATAGGTATATGTACATTGACTAGTAAACTATAGGTATATGTACATTGACTAGTAAACTATAGGTATATGTACATTGACTAGTAAACTATATGTATATGTACATTGACTAGTAAACTATAGGTATATGTACATTGACTAGTAAACTATATGTATATGTACATTGACTAGTAAACTATAGGTATATGTACATTGACTAGTAAACTATAGGTATATGTACATTGACTAGTAAACTATATGTATATGTACATTGACTAGTAAACTATAGGTATATGTACATACATGACTAGTAAACTATAGGTATATGTACATTGACATGACTAGTAAACTATAGGTATATGTACATACAATGACTAGTAAACTATAGGTATATGTACATTGACTAGTAAACTATAGGTATATGTACATTGACTAGTAAACTATAGGTATATGTACATTGACTAGTAAACTATAGGTATATGTACATTGACTAGTAAACTATAGGTATATGTACATTGACTAGTAAACTATAGGTATATGTACATTGACTAGTAAACTATATGTATATGTACATTGACTAGTAAACTATAGGTATATGTACATACATGACTAGTAAACTATAGGTATATGTACATTGACTAGTAAACTATAGGTATATGTACATTGACAATGACTAGTAAACTATATGTATATGTACATTGACAATGACTAGTAAACTATAGGTATATGTACATTGACAATGACTAGTAAACTATATGTATATGTACATTGACTAGTAAACTATATGTATATGTACATTGACAATGACTAGTAAACTATATGTATATGTACATTGACAATGACTAGTAAACTATAGGTATATGTACATTGACAATAACTAGTTTTCACTTTGTAAATGTTAGATCACCGAGACTTAATATATGCAACTAATGTTCATGTACTTATTCCTTCCGCTCCCACTCATGTTTGTTAGTGCGGCACATACAGTTAGTATTGTGTCACAACTAGCCAATGTTGTCTCCAGTGTTTCATCCTTCAAGCTCGGAATACATCAAATTGGCTTGGTTCCTTGCATACTGGTATATCGGTTTTTCATAAATCCAATTACTCGTTCAATGTGAATACGGACGGACGAAATCTTCATCGACACTTCAACTTCTTTGGCCGGAAGTTGTCGCTTACCCTTGGTGAATGCTGGTGTCAGCAGCTCGGCACTGCAAGCAGTTGCAAAGTCATCTTTCCGTGTACACCCACGATTTGCTCAAATCTGGTCGCCTGGGTGATGAAACTTTGGATCAATAAATTCAGAGACGCACACAATCTGGATGTCGGAGGCACGTCCACCCCATGCATGAGACAAGATATTCACAACGCAGGAAACGTGTGCAGGAAACAAACATATAGGTTTTATGGTGCGTCAATGAAAATCTCAAAGCAGTCAATGATAGATGTGAGTCCGGGAAATGTGTCACGGAATACCGGTGGGATGGTTCTGCAGATGTGTCACGGTCTTGCCATGTTACCATGAATTAGGTCAATCCATTTCCAGAAATGATCAATGGTTGTTGTCTTCGGTAAGCCCTTCACAGTACTGAGCACATCAAATGAACAGTTGCTCCTTCTACGTTAACGAGTGAATATTATTCGATCATTCACTTAAACAACAAATTTAGGCGGGGAAATGTCTTTATAATAGAAAACGATGTAACTGTGCGCTTAATGGCGCTAAAACGACGCGTTTAGATTACCAGACATGACGTCACTGACAAATCGTGTCCGACAATCAATGGTTGTTGTCTTCGGTAAGCCATTCACAGTACTGAGAAGATCAAATGAACAGTTGCTCCTTCAAGGGAATACTGTCCTTTGTTACACGCTTACTACCAATGAATGGGCTGAGGAAGATGAAGAGTTGCATGAACACAGCCCAGCTAACACCAGTTAACATTTTGCACTTGGTATCATCGCCCTCCACTGCTGTAGACAACAGTGAACTCGTTTCTACCAGGCTCTCCATGCGTGCTGCCTTCTCTCGAGCCTCGTCGTGTTTCTTTCGTAGGTTGTTCAGGTCCTCGTATAACATCTCTCTTTCTCTTTCACTGATGACTCGATTGGCTTCTGCATTGGTGTAGGATTAACTGGCTCCCTGTTTGTAGATGAATTTCGTTCCATTGGTATGAGTGGCGTCTCTGTGTTAATTTGGTTTGTGGGTTGTAGTGGCGTCTCTAGCTCAAATGACTCCATGGAATGTAGTGGTGTTCCTGGTTCAGGGATCTCTGAAGATGTTGGTAGGTTACCTAGTTTCAGTCTTTCCGGACATTGGTCGTGTCTCCCTTTCCTGAACAGTAAACCGTGTTCATTGAGCATATATATACAGTCAGATCTGTGTTAATGGTCGCCCCCCTATTAAGTATACAGTGTTCATTGAACATACATATACAGTCAGATCTGTGTTAATGGTCGCCCCCCTATTAAGTATACAGTGTTCATTGAACATACATATACAGTCAGATCTGTGTTAATGGTCGCCCCCTATTAAGTATACAGTGTTCATTGAACATACATATACAGTCAGATCTGTGTTAATGGTCGCCCCCTATTAAGTATACAGTGTTCATTGAGCATACATATACAGTCAGATCTGTGTTAATGGTCGCCCCCTATTAAGTGTCCAGTGTTCATTGAACATACATATACAGTCAGATCTGTGTTAATGGTCGCCCCCTATTAAGTATACAGTATTCATTGAGCATACACATTGTAGCCCGTTTATTTCCCCTATTATTCCTAGGTTGACATATGATCAAGTTCACTAGATTGTCTGCGTTTACGAATCTTCCAAAATTCACACGGTTTTTCCATTCTCATTTCATTCATTGTACGAGAGCGTTCACGTATACGCGTACCTTTGCATCTATTAACGCACGTCTTGTAGTCTTATTTAATGTGCGGTGACTCATTTAGATGTTCAGGAGTTCTGTTGGATATGTAAGGATCTCAACCATGCCTTATACATACGTTGCTTTTCCAAGCACTCTCTGTTAAACCACACCTGGCATTATTTCAGTCGTCAAATGTTTTATATTTATTGGCATTTGTTTCTGAGCTACCAGGAGTAGCCCATTTATTTTTTCTATAATTCCTAGATTGATATATTACCAAGTTCACTAGATTGTCCGCATCTTCCAAACTGCACACGTTTTTCCTTCTCGTTGCTTTTACACGCACTCTCTGTTAAACCACATCTGGTATTATTTCAGTCTTCAAATGTTTTGTATTTATTTGCATTTTGGACTATTTTTGAAATATTTACCAGCATTGTCTGTAATAGCTTTACTAAATCACTGCACTTTTTCAATAGTGTTCAAATCGCCATATTTAGCACATTGTTAAAATGTTCAACATCACCCACAGTATCACCCACAATGTTATTATACTGTGTTATGTTTCCAAATGTTATTTAACACTTTATTTCAAATTTCAAATTGTGAGTCTTTGTTTAATTTGGAATTTGTTCAATCTAGCCGTGGTCGTTTGCTACTTGTATCGCAGTCGTGTGATCCTGTTTCACTAGTGCTCCTAATAAGTTTGTGCTTTGGACTTGTTGCATGCATGTATGTCGTGTCTCTCACCCATGGGTGATTGGGCATGTCTTCTATTGTCGGGCGGTCGCTTGCATGACATGATAGACAACTCTTAATGAGGTCTTGGACTTCTGTAAATGCAAAAAGATGGAATATTACGAATTATTTCAAGTTTTCCTTTATTCTCCGAATACAACTGATATATCGAGAAATCAAATCACGCAGTACACGAGATCAAATCACGCAGTACACGAGATCAAATCACGCAGTACACGAGCTTCGTGGATTTTAGGTGTTCGAAGACGGAAAACCCCGACAGACAAAACACGCAGTACACGAGCTTCGTGGATGTTAGGTGTTCGAAGACGGAAAACCCCGACATACAAACCAAAAGACAGACATACGTGTCTAGATATATTGGCCATTAAAATTACGTATTCCTGTGAGGCATAGCTGACGGCATTACATTGACGAAGCATTTGTTTTCATTTTAAACGCGTAGAACGGTGCATATGTAATTGTTGATGGACAAAGCTGTATATTATTATCCATATTAAAAGTAATTAACGTCAAATTATCTATCAGCTATCTTGAATTGTAATACAACAAATCATACTACATCATTATAATCCTTACAAATTAATTGCATGGCCCCCAAAACATGGTAATAGACACAAAAACCATTAGCATATCTCAAATAGAAGCAGATTTAGGTTTATACAAATTTACTTTAGCTCGAATGCGAAACAGGTTAATACAACTTATATTAATCACTCTCGAGACCCCATTCCTGATGGAACCCGTTGTCACGATGGAGAGAGAGGGGAGGCAACATGGAATTTAAATGCCTTGCCAGCGAGGCTCGAACTCAGTGCCTTTCGCACCTGAAGATATCGCGCTACCACTACGCTATCACCACTTCCACTCATACTAGAAGCAGAGACATCCATGTGTAAGATACCGCGCTACCACTACGCTATCACCACTTTCACTTATACTAGAAGCAGAGACATACATGTGCAAGGTTAATCAAAAAGCACCATTATGACGTCATACTAATTTGCATAAAAAAAGTATGGTCCGAAAAATTGGAACCAACTATTGTTAATACTTTACCATCCATAGCGCACGATAAAACACGATAAATAAAATATAAAATAAACATTCCAATTCCACGGAATGTCATAGGGCCCTGAACTAGTATCTTTAAAAACAAAACCTTGAACGATAAATATCATTCAGCTTACCGTGTGACACTTTAGTTCTGCAGCTTTCAAAATCAGGTTCGGCTCTCTTGATCTCTTCGTTACTCTGGAATGGAACGTCCCCGAAGACCATGTAGTACAGCAGGATACCCAGGGACCACACAGCTGCGGGCCTTCCATGATAGCGACGGTATTTAACCCACACAGCTGCGGGCCTTCCATGCTAGCGACGGTATTTAACCCACTCTGGTGGGTTGTATACACGAGTACCTGAACAGTTTAAATGATGCATTTATTATTCATAGCTTTCAAATTTAAATTTATACTGAGCAAGTCATTCACAAACATTAATATACTTTCTCTATGTAACACATTGTTTTGTCATCGATCAAAAATACATGAATATGGTTATGAATATTCAGTCACAAACATTAATAAAAAACTTTAGATTTTCAGAAAATATATAAGTTCTTGAATACAATTCTCTCCAATTTATGCGATTAATTTAAATACTTAATTGATGCACAGATAAAACTAATAACATTCTACCAATCAAATTAAACAAAAAATACATATTGACCTATCTCGCTTTCCATTGGATTTGAGTTAGTAAAATAGACCTAGAAAACAAACGACAGATAAATAATTGAACAAGCCTTCGTTACAAGGCACTAATATTAATTTCAATTTTGATTACTTAAACTACAATAAAAGAAAATGAGTGAAACAGTTGCTAACCAGCACATGTGCGATATTCTGTGTCCTTCATATAATCACCAGCACCAAAGTCAATGATTTTCAGTTCGCCAGTTTTTAAATCCACTAGTATATTTTCATCTTTGATGTCCCTGTGGATCACTCCAGCTCTATGAATGTTTCTGATCGCATCCAAGACTTGTCGGAATGATTGCTTGGTTGTGTTTTCATCCAAAGCCTGTGTTTTTGCGATATGGTCAAAGAGGTCCGCCACATCTTCTGGCCTGTCCATGACGATAAGATAGGCTGTACCAGCATCTATCCAATCCAACATTTTCATGACGCCATTCAAATGGTTCACTTTGTTCAATAAGGATATCTCCATGGGAACCTTGCGGCCATTCAGCTGAAATAGGAAATATAGAACTATTTAGCATGTGGAAATTATTTAATTCAGCGTATTTCATTTGATTAAATTATTTATTAATGTTAATATTTAAAGCACAACATTGTGTTTACTTATAATGTGCCGCACACAAGAGATATTGTGTTTACTTATAATGTGCCGCACACAAGAGATATTGTGTTTACTTATAATGTGCCGCACACAGAGATATTGTGCTTACTTATAATGTGCCGCACACAGAGATATTGTGCTTACTTATAATGTGCCGCACACAAGAGATATTGTGTTTACTTATAATGTGCCGCACACAAGAGATATTGTGTTTACTTATAATGTGCCGCACACAGAGATATTGTGCTTACTTATAATGTGCCGCACACAGAGATATTGTGCTTACTTATAATGTGCCGCACACAAGAGATATTGTGTTTACTTATAATGTGCCGCACACAAGAGATATTGTGTTTACTTATAATGTGCCGCACACAGAGATATTGTGCTTACTTATAATGTGCCGCACACAGAGATATTGTGCTTACTTATAATGTGCCGCACACAAGAGATATTGTGTTTACTTATAATGTGCCGCACACAAGAGATATTGTGTTTACTTATAATGTGCCGCACACAGAGATATTGTGCTTACTTATAATGTGCCGCACACAGAGATATTGTGTTTACTTATAATGTGCCGCACACAGAGATATTGTGCTTACTTATAATGTGCCGCACACAGAGATATTGTGCTTACTTATAATGTGCCGCACACAAGAGATATTGTGAAGAGCGGTTAATTAGATATTGTGATTATTGACTTATATTTTAATTTTTCAATAATAAATTATTAGTACAACACGTAAAATTTGGACAATATGGCCCCCAAACGAATCTGATATTGCGAAAAAAACATAAGTAAATTGCCTCACTTTATGGATATTTCTTAGCAAAATCACCAATAACTGGTTCACTAAAGTTAACAATAGAATAAATTTGCATATGAATCGCCATGATATTTAACTAGCTGGCGGCTCATCAACCGGCCATACCAGAATGAACCCCTGAACCTTCCTTAAGGCGGACACATTAACCACTAGGCCAAGGAGACGGTGCGTAAATAACAAGGTTTTGTCATCGATCAAAATACATGAATATGGTTATGAATATTCAGTCACAAACATTAATACATTTTTTTAGATTTTCACAAAATATATGTTCTTGAATACTGAATTCTCTCCAATTTATGCCATTAATTTAAATACTTAATTGATGCACAGTTAAAACTAATACAATTCTACCAATCAAATCAAACAAAAAATACATATTGGCCTATCTCGCTTTCCATTGGATTTGAGTTAGTAAAATAGACCTAGAAAACAAACGACAGATAAATTATTGAACAAGCCTTCATTACAAGGCACTAATATAAATTTTAATGTTGATTACTTAAACTACAATTAGAGAAAATGAGTGAAACAGTTGCTAACCAGCACATGTGCGGTATTCTTTGTCCTTCATATAATCACCAGCACCAAAGTCAATTATTTTCAGTTCGCCAGTTTTTAAATCCACTAGTATATTTTCATCTTTGATGTCCCTGTGGACTACTCCTGCTCTATGAATGTTTCTGATCGCTGCCAAGATTTGTCTGAATGATTGCTTGGCTGTGTTTTCATCCAAAACACGTGTTTTTTGCGATATGGTCAAATAGGTCCTCCACATCTTCTGGCCTGTCCATGACGATAAGATAGGCTGTACCAGCATCAATCCAATCCAACATTTTTATGACGCCATTCAAATGCGACACTTTGTTCAATAAGGATATCTCCATGGGAACCTTGCGGCCATTCAGCTGAAATAGGAAATATAGAACTATTTAGCATGCGGCCATTAAGCTGAAATAGGAAATATAGAACTATTTAGCATGCGGCCATTAAGCTGAAATAGGAAATATAGAACTATTTAGCATGCAGCCATTCAGCTGAAATAGGAAATATAGAATTATTTAGCATGCGGCCATTAAGCTGAAATAGGAAATATAGAACTATTTAGCATGCAGCCATTAAGCTGAAATAGGAAATATAGAACTATTTAGCATGCGGCCATTAAGCTGAAATAGGAAATATAGAACTATTTAGCATGCGGCCATTAAGCTGAACTAGGAAATATAGAACTATTTAGCATGCGGCCATTAAGCTGAACTAGGAAATATAGAACTATTTAGCATGCGGCCATTAAGCTGAAATAGGAAATATAGAACTATTTAGCATGCGGCCATTAAGCTGAAATAGGAAATATAGAACTATTTAGCATGCGGCCATTAAGCTGAAATAGGAAATATAGAACTATTTAGCATGCGGCCATTAAGCTGAAATAGGAAATATAGAACTATTTAGCATGCGGCCATTAAGCTGAAATAGGAAATATAGAACTATTTAGCATGCGGCCATTAAGCTGAAATAGGAAATATAGAACTATTTAGCATGCGGCCATTAAGCTGAAATAGGAAATATAGAACTATTTAGCATGCGGCCATTAAGCTGAAATAGGAAATATAGAACTATTTAGCATGCGGCCATTAAGCTGAAATAGGAAATATAGAACTATTTAGCATGCGGCCATTAAGCTGAAATAGGAAATATAGAACTATTTAGCATGCGGCCATTAAGCTGAAATAGGAAATATAGAACTATTTAGCATGCGGCCATTAAGCTGAAATAGGAAATATAGAACTATTGAGCATGTGAAAATTATTTAATTCAGCGTATTTCATTTGATTAAATTATTTATTAGTGTTATAATTTATAGTGTCTTACGTATATTTATCGTCGCTACCGGTTGCCCATATGAGCGACGCCTCCTGAAGAGATTAGTCATTTTAGATTTTGGAGGATAAAGCACCAACTTGTGTTTACTTATAATGTGCCGCACACAGAGAAATTGTGAAGAGTGGATGATTAGATATTGTGTTTATTGACTTATATTTTAATTTTTCAATAATAAATTATTAGAGTAAAACGTAAACTTTGGACAATATGGCCCACAAACGAATCTGATATTGCGATATAACCATAAGTAAATCTCCCTTTATATGGGTATTTCTTAGCAAAATCACCAATAACTGGTTACTAAAGTTAACAATAGAATACATTTTCATATGAATTACCATGATATTTAACTAGCTGGCGGTTGATCAACCGGCCATACCAGAATGAACCCCTGAGCCTTCCTTAAGGCGGACACCTTAACCACTAGGACAAGGAGACGGTGCGTAAATAACCCATGAGCGTGTGTGTGTTTTACGATTGTATATCGTCGCTACCGGTTGCAATTATGAGCGACGACACCTGAAGAGATTAGTCATTTTAGAATTTGGAGGATAGTGCATGATACAGACAGAGACCCATTCCAGAGTCTCCTCTGGTTCTTTTACGTGCACGGTGTAAAGCACCGACACGAGACCTCGGTTTAACGTCCCATCTGAAAGACTGTTAATTTTATTAGGGTCAGGAGGGGGATCGAACCCATGAATACCTATATATACCACACAATAGGGCGGCGGGATGGCTTACAATGAAATGATTGTGGTGTACGCGGATACTATAGAACTTGTGTGCATAATGGTTTTGAATATCGCGCTATGTTGATTGGTACTTAATCACGTGTTATACTATATATGTATGTGTCTAGAAACTTTGAATAGTTTACGACATAAAATATTCTGTATGTCTATCTTATGTTTAAGCAGATGTTTTGTATGTTTGTTCTGGTTGCTTATAGAGGGCGATGCCTTCCGAATGTACTTTCACTTTCCGATTGTTATATTGCAAAAATGCGCTGAAAATAATAATTCAATTATAATGGAAGAATGTGTAGTACTATTTCTGCGTGTGCATAAAATTTCAAAGATTATAATAGTTTTCTACCAAACGATATAGTATATATGAAATATATATGAAATACAACTTTACGCTCATTCTGAATATAAAATGTGTCAATGTATACATGTATTTACCTCTCACCATTATATAGTGTCGCTTTAATATGAAATAAAACTTTACGCTCAGCCGGAATATAAACTGTATTAATGTATACATGTATTTACCTCTCCCCATGATATAGTATCGCTTTAATATGAAATAAAACTTTACGCTCAGTCGGAATATAAAATATATTAGTATATACATGTATTTACCTCTCCCCATGAGGAGATGTTGTCTTTGTAGACTCGCTTTATTGCAACGGGTAAGCTATCTTTTGTTCGTACTCCGCTGTAAACTTGTCCGAAACCTCCGCTTCCAAGAAGTGCACCAACTTGGTAATTTCTTCTGAAATACTCAGCAGTATCTTTCTTGTCTGTAACCAAGAATTATAATATTACACTTGGTACAAAGGCATATATACATGTTAACCCGTAACCTGCTAATCACGACTTAAGTCATCTGATCATGCTCTACGCTGTTTGCTATTCGGATAGTGGAGCTAAGAATTATAATATTACACTTTGTACAAAGGCATATATACATTTAAACTTTATTTATTTTACAATGATTGCGAAACAAGTTTTAACAACTTATATTAATCACTCTCGTTGGCGCGGATGAAAGCGTATATGTGGTCATTTGTGTGGGAGGAAACCGGAGTACCCGAAGAAAACCACCTGTCCGATCTGGCGACAACCGTATCATCTCACATACTTCCCCGGTCCGAGGATCGAACCCGGGTTGCATTGGTGAGAAGCGAGCACGCTAACCACTGCGCTAATCCGACTCCAAAGATGCAATCAAGACGATATGTCGGGATGGGGGGTGGTGGCGGAAGAGTTGTGTTGTTAACTTGAAGATCACATACATCCTGCACAACACATAAAGAGTCATATCTCAAATATTGAAATTTGAACATCTAAGACTTAAATTTAAATGCAACAGAGTGTAGGATTCACAATTGTGCAACCCCCTTTAGCATTATCACATTCTTTGATATTCAATTTATTAATCGGGCTTCAAAATCGATAGCTACGCCCCTGGTATCGTACTAAAAATGAATAATATCTTAGAGTTTAAACAGTATTTATTTGTTCTATTACATATTTATGTATACATATACAAATGTCATAAAATAATTGTAACACAAAAAGGATCTGAAAACAAGCTTTATACAAAGCTTATATAAATTCATTTCCATCTTAGTATTAGAGAGAGGGAGAGGGGGGAGAAGGGGCAATGTGGGGGGGGGGGTGCGTTGACTACTGTAAGCTACAGCTGGACTCGAACTCCAGACCTCTCACATCCGGAGCGAACGTGCTACGATTGCGCTATCACGACTTACACAGTGGTGCTTTACATCCTGAGCGTAAAAGAACCACAATAGCACATGGAGCGGATCCCTGGCTGTATTACTATTCTCCGCTGTCCGATCTCTGAGACCGATCTCTTCAGGGTAACAAGTAGCGACGATAAATAAATGCAAAAGCACATACGTTTATGTTTACCACATGCTTGGGGCCTCCGTGGCCGAGTGGTTAACGTAGCTGAATTCAAATCACTTGCCCTTCACGTCGATGTAGGTTCGAATCTAATTGGGGGTATCGAAGCTATGTTGAACCCCGGGTGCCCATACGATCAGTATTTCAGGCACGGACGTGCAGCCGGGTAGAACCACCGCCTTCAGCACGCCAGCTGAATAGCTTCCTCGCATGAAGGAGTTCGACATCCGCATTTACATTGCAACCTAAAGCGGTCGGAGCAAGTGATTTGAAATCAACGACCTAAACAGCACTGTCATAGGGGGCTCCATTTTGATAAAATAGTTAATAAATACAAATACATTGATTAATATAATAATACATTCACTAAATACACCTACATCTATATTTATACCGTTAACTTATTATAAATGCACGCTACCAACTAAATTATTAATTTCATACCTCTGTCATCTTTTTGACGTGCGACCAGTTTCCTACTAAATTATTAATGTCATACCTCTGTCATCTTTTTGACGTGCGACCAGTTTCTTGCGTTCCTTCGTCTCAACACTACTCACACCAACCTCTACATCTGCCCCTGGCACCTTCCGTTTCTTCGTTCCATGAGAAGGGCCTAAAATAGAGTTCACTTCATTTATATTGGTAGCATAGTATTATTAACAATTGTTAAATGGATGTGAAAAGGGGAAGTGGACGCGTGGCGTACCTGGAGCGGATCCCTGGTGTACCAGGTACACATACACCATGTAAATACTGAATCAGCGACTGCTTACTCCGAGCATATGAATTCTATTCAGTTTGAGCTTTATTTGTTCGGTGAAGAACGCGTAATCATTATTTTCCCACCGATTGAGATCCTAACCCGAATAATTCTGAAATAGAACCTGGGCACATTTCGAGAATCAAGATGGCAGTGGCCATGTAAAGTTGATGTAAATATACTTACCAGGCAATGGATGATCTGTAGATGCTGGTGTACGATTGTACGATGATGTCCGCATTAGATATATTTAAAATTGTGCATGCTCAAAATCGTGGCGTATACAAATGAAATACTTATTATGCTCCTCATTGGCTTCCTTTTTTATCCTTTGCATTATGCATTATGTATGTCGTTAATGTGATTTATGTTTTGCAATAAATACTGTTTAAACCCAGATCAGCGCAGGAAGAAATTCAACTCTGCAACTAATTCGTACAGCAAACGCACGCCTCGAAGACAAAGAACTAGAGACGGCGACAGTGGTGCTACCACAAGTGGTGGTGGTTTGCGATCCCGCAGTAGCTCACTGGGTAGAGAGAAGCGCGTGTCCTCCAAATATCAAATGGAAATGCACCCTGATGAGTATACAGACAATGACACTGGATAAGATAGTGTATATGAGGTTGAAGAACAATCAATAGGAATAAACACAACTTTAAAGTATGACGATGGTGATGACACGTTGGATGAAGATGATTTCTAGTTACATAACACGGTCTAGCATATGACGGCATATAGATGGCGATATGTGTACAATAAGTCAGACACGGTGTAGCACTAAAACACGGCATATAGATGGCGATATGTGTACAATAAGTCAGACACGGTCTAGCACTAAAACACGGCATATAGATGGCGATATGTCTACAATAAGTCAGACACGGTCTAGCACTAAACACGGCATATAGATGGCCATATGTCTACAATAAGTCAGACACGGTCTAGCACTAAAACACGGCATATAGATGGCGATATGTCTACAATAAGTCAGACACGGTCTAGCACTAAAACACGGCATATATATGGCGATATGTCTACAATAAGTCAGACACGATCTAGCACTAAAACACGGCATATATATATGGCGATATGTCTACAATAAGTCAGACACGATCTAGCACTAAAACACGGCATATAGATGGCGATATGTCTACAATAAGTCAGACACGGTCTAGCACTAAAACACGGCATATAGATGGCGATATGTCTACAATAAGTCAGACACGGTCTAGCACTAAAACACGGCATATAGATGGCGATATGTCTACAATAAGTCAGACACGGTCTAGCACTAAAACACGGCATATAGATGGCGATATGTGTACAATAAGTTAGACACGGTCTAGCACTGAAACACGGCATATAGATGGCGATATGTCTACAATAAGTTAGACACGGTCTAGCACTAAAACATGGCATATAGATGGCGATATGTCTACAATAAGTCAGACACGGTCTAGCACTAAAACACGGCATATAGATGGCGATATGTGTACAATAAGTCAGACACGGTCTAGCACTAAAACACGGCATATAGATGGCGATATGTCTACAATAAGTCAGACACGGTCTAGCACTAAAACACGGCATATAGATGGCGATATGTCTACAATAAGTCAGACACGGTCTAGCACTAAAACACGGCATATAGATGGCGATATGTCTACAATAAGTCAGACACGGCCTAGCACTAAAACACGGCATATAGATGGCGATATGTCTACAATAAGTCAGACACGGTCTAGCACTAAAACACGGCATATAGATGGCGATATGTCTACAATAAGTCAGACACGGTCTAGCACTAAAACACGGCATATATATGGCGATATGTGTACAATAAGTCAGACAGGGCCTAGCACTAAAACACGGCATATAGATGGCGATATGTCTACAATAAGTCAGACACGGTCTAGCACTAAAACACGGCATATAGATGGCGATATGTCTACAATAAGTTAGACACGGTCTAGCACTAAAAGACGGCATATATATGGCGATATATCTACAATAAGTTAGACACGGTCTAGCACTTAAAGACGGCATATAGGTGGCGATATGTCTACAATAAGTTAGACACGGTCTAGCACTTAAAGACGGCATATAGGTGGCGATATATCTACACTACGTCATATTTCTAATAATTTGAAAACAATGGTCATGATGAGGAAGGATTCTCTAAAACTGAGCGAAAGTGATCATTTTATTTCTAAGACTAATCTTACCATTGTTGGTGTCTTCGTCGTAATCCTTGCACTCAGCTATATATATATATATATATGTGTGTGAGAATATATCTTGTTTTACCCGGTTGTGATTATCACCTTGTCTGTACTGAGGTACATCTGGTGGTCTGGAGACATGTATGTTGCTTGTTTCACTGGCCACTAGACATAGTTATATCATCTTAATTCAGAAATATTAATCGACAACCACCACGTGTTTCCTTGTCGACATATACAGCAGTATCCTGTGGTGCTCCTGTTACTTGCTGCTGAAAAATGCCGGCAAACGCTGTGTACTCGTCGGATTACCTCGGCCGTCAACACAGTGAGCACAGATAGTGTACGAGTGACAGTGCTGGAGACGTCTATATTGGGACAAGCTGTGTCACTTTGATGTATGGTTCTCTGTCCGCACAATCGGTGTCACTTTGATGTATGGTTCTCTGTCCGCACAATCTGTGTCACTTTGATGTATGGTTCTCTGTCCACACAATTTGTGTCACTTTGATGTATGGTTATATGTCCGCACATTCTGTGTCACTTTGCTGTATGGTTTTCTGTCCGCACAATCTGTGTCACTTTGATGTATGGTTTTCTGTCCGCACAATCTGTATCATTTTGATGTATGGTTTTCTGTCCGCACAATCTGTGTCACTTTGATGTATGGTTCTATGTCCGCACAATCTGTGTCACTTAGATGTATGGTTCTCTGTCTGCACAATCTGTGTCACTGTGAGTCTACTGTGGTGCCGGATACTGTTTTCTTCTCCACCCTAAATTGGACCTCTTTGAGGTCACGAGATATCGAGGCCATCGACACCTTGAGTATAGTCGTCGGAAGTCGTCCGGGAAAATCGGGACATCTCGATTGTCGAAACGAAAGTTTCAAGCTGATCGGGAAATACTGTTGAGGAGCTGTGCTTGAATTCATGACCTCTCATCTTGATATATACCGCGGAGGAGCGAGGATTGAGTGGGTGTCTCTATCCAGCCTGATCTAAGCCTTGGGTACCTTTGAAAGGAACAATACATAGCATTTATGAATATTTTGCAAACTGAAAACAAAACGATGGGTGGACTTGTCAATCTAACACAATCTCTGAAAATCGAAAATACAGAGAATAGGAAATGTGACACGGAAGTGTAATGGTCGCTTATCCGAGTTAACCATATCTTAAAACACGATCGTGACGTCATACCTTTGTACTCGCAGTCCATTATTTTTAATATTGGACTGCTGTCAAAAGGCCAGGGTATTATATTAAATCCTACGCGTATATGTACGAAATTAACAATTTTGATTAGTATGATCTTGCTATATAAGTGTATGTATTAAGTAAGATATAAGCCTCACACGGTCCAATATTTTACAGAACAGAACAGAACAGAACATATATTTATTTTAAGACTTGTACATGGTACATCGTCATAAACATACAAATATACAATTACATATTGGTCACGTAATACAATAGATTTTACATTCATATATTCACATAAATCGATTGACATGTAGTATTATAATAATGATGATTCAATTTACGGAATAGAGGATGAACATAATTAATTGTTAGCAGTTACAATAGTACTTCTTAGTACAATGGCTTCTTTTATATATTTCGCCAAGTTTAATATATCAACTTTTTTGATCGAGGTTACCAGTTCAATAAATTTGAACATAGAGGGACGATACTGATGGTATCTTTTGATATATTTCTTTCTTATATCTTCAAAGCATGGACATATTAAAATGAAATGGTATTCGTCTTCAATATCCAAAGTGTTACAACATAAACAATATCTCTCATTACGTGGTATTCTGTTTTGACCATATCGTCCAGTTTGAATTCTTAATACATGTGCAGATACTCTAATTCTAGTAATGAAAAACCTCAAGTTCTTAGGCAATAAATCTAGATAACTTTCATATGCAAGTGTTGTTTTACAATTTCTATAAAGGTCCAATACTACACTATTTTCAACAGACGTATGCCAATTTTGTATGTAACTATCTACAACTCTTTGCTTAAACAATTTAGGAAACATTTTACAATCTATCTTATTAGTATTAATGAAATATTCAGACAAACCATATACATCTAACATATCTTTGACATTCGTGACCCAATTTTTCAAACCATTATAATAATCATCGACACATTGTTTATAAATTGTTCGTAAAATTATGTTGTCCGTATTTATTATTTTACACCAATATTTTATTATTCTAACATATCTGTTAACATAAAGTGGGTATCGACCTAATTCACCATATATTTTTACATATTGGATCGTTTTCGGCTTATATCCTATACATAACACTTGAGCACGTGCATGGTGCATTTAAAGCAGAAACTCTTTGCTGATATAATTAGTAACCCACGATACACACAATCCTCTCCTTTGCTGAATATCATGGCAAACCCAAGGAACATTGTCAGCTTAGTAAACTATAAGTTTATAATGTGACATTTATCCACTCATAAAGCTAGTTAACATTCACATTTTATTTAACTACGGAAGAGTATAAAAGTGTTTGTTTATTATAGTGTCACCCCTATTTAAAGGACCAGTCATTTCTGACTTATGAGACACCTCTTTTTATGAACATCAGTACTTCCCGACTCATATGCTTGTATACCAGGCGCCAGGTTGGTACGCAATCGGTAACCATTACTTAACTAGCTGGCGGCTCACCAAACGGCCATATCAGAACAAACCCCTGGCGAGTTTCGAACCTTCGACCTCCCGCTCCCGTAGGCGGACGCCTTAACCACTAGGCTTCGAAAACGTATATCTGACATGCGATACCCAGGTAGGATCGAATGTACATAGAAAAATTTAGTAAAACTTAGAAAGTATGCTTTCCCCTTTGTGAACATATTTATGTGGCGTCCCTGGTCCAGAGGTAGAGCGTCGGATTTGGAATCGAACGGTCCTGGGTTCGATACTCGGCCAGGACACGTATGTAGTGTCATTGAGCAAGGCACCTCACACACATTGCTTAGTACTGGTTAATCGCTTAGGTCGGCTGAGCCTGCCCAGGAAAACATGTCTAAGTCCCCGCGAGGGGTTTGACATTAAAGGCACACGCACGCACGCACGCACGCACGCACGCACGCACGCACGCACGCACGCACGCACGCACGCACGCACGCACGCACGCACGCACGCACGCACGCACGCACGCACGCACGCACGCACGCACGCACGGTTTCGAGTTGGTGTGTCCACACTTCTACACACCCTAAAACTGCATAAACATACACACAATAGCATAATAAACACATACGTAAACAACATAAACACAATATAGCATAATACAAACATACGTAAACACCATAAACACAATATAACATAATACAACATACGTAAACAACATAAACACAAAATAGCATAATACAAACATACGTAAACACCATAAACACAATATAGCATAATACAACATACGTGAACAACATAAACACAAAATAGTATAATAAAAACATACGTAAACAACATAAACACAATATAGCATAATACAAACATACGTGAACAACATAAACACAAAATAGTATAATAAAAACATACGTAAACAACATAAACACAATATAGCATAATAAACACATACGTAAACAACATAAACACAATATAGCATAAAACAAACATACGTAAACAACATACACACAATATATCATAATACAAACATACGTAAACAACATAAACACAATATAACATAATACAACATACGTAAACAACATAAACACAATATAGCATAATACAAACATACGTAAAACGTTGAATATACAACGTAATGTGCAGATTATACTGGTGTGTCAATATACAATTGGAATACATATCAAGTGTTTTAATCTACGCTGATAGGCCTACTTACTGGAATGTTGTATGTGTCTTGCATGTCGTTTCGGTAAGATTCTACAAATATTCCTGGAAAAAATAATTACTATTAAAACCCGTTAATACCTGTATATTAACGTCGATTACGAAACAGGTTTTTACAACACTAGATTAACCACTCTCGAGACCTCATTCTTTATGGAATCCATAGCCACGAGGGAGAGAGAGAAGAGGCAATATGGAATTTAAGTACCTTGTCTAAGGGAACAATCGTAACGAATATAGCTGGGCGAGAACTATGGGCGTTTTTCGCACATGATGCAAACGCGCTACCACTGCACTACCACTACACTACCACAACACTACCACTGCACTACCACTGCACTACCACTGCACTACCACTGCTCTACCACAACACTACCACAACACTACCACAACACTACCACAACACTACCACTGCACTACAACTGCACTACCACTGCTCTACCACTGCCCTACCACCACACTACCACAGCACTACCACTACACTACCACTACACTACCACAACACTACCACTGCACTGCCACTGCACTACCACTGCACTACCACTGCTCTACCACTACACTGCCACTGCACTACCACTACACTACCACTGAACTACCACAACACTAACACTGCACTACCACTGCACTACCACTGCTCTACCACTGCACTACCACAGCACTACCACAGCACTACCACTACACTGCCACTGCACTGCCACTGCACTACCACTGCTCTACCACCACACTACCACAGCACTACCACTACACTACCACTGCACTACCACAACACTACCACTGCACTGCCACTGTACTACCACTGCACTACCACTGCACAACCACTACACTACCACTACACTACCACTACACTACCACTGCACTACCACTGCACTACCACTGCTCTACCACCACACTACCACTGCACTGCCACTGTACTACCACTGCACTACCACTGCACAACCACTACACTACCACAACACTACCACGTCACTACCACTACACTACCACTACACTACCACAACACTACCACTGCACTGCCACTGCACTACCACTGCACTACCACTGCTCTACCACTACACTGCCGCTGCACTACCACTGCACTGCCACTGAACTACCACAACAATACCACTACACTACCACTACACTACCACTACACTACCACTACACTACCACTACACTACCACAACACTACCACTGCACTGCCACTGCACTACCACTGCACTGCCACTGCACTACCATTGCACTGCCACTGCACTACCACTGCTCTACCACTACACTGCTATTGCACTACCACTGCACTATCACTGCACTACCGCTGCACTGCCACTGCACTACCACTACACTGCCACTGCTCTACCACTACACTGCCACTGCACTACAACTGCACTACCACTGCTCTACCACTGCACTACCACTGCACTACCACTGCACTACAACTGCACTACCACTGCTCTACCACTGCACTACCACTGCATTACCACTGCACTGCCACTGCACTACCACTGCACTCCCACTGCACTACCACTGCACTACCACTGCACTACCATTGCACTACCACTGCTCTACCACTGCACTACCACTGCATTACCACTGCACTGCCACTGCACTACCACTGCACTACCACGGCTCTACCACTGCACTACCACTGCACTACCACTGAACTACCACAACACTACCACTGCACTACCACTGCACTACCACTGCTCTACCACAGCACTACCACAGCACTACCACTACACTACCACTGCACTACCACAACATTACCACTGCACTGCCACTGTACTACCACTGCATTACCACTGCACAACCACTACACTACCACTACACTAACACTACACTACCACTGCACTACCACTGCACTACCACTGCTCTACCACCACACTACCACTGCACTGCCACTGTACTACCACTGCACTACCACTGCACAACCACTACACTACCACTACACTACCACAACACTACCACTGCACTACCACTGCTCTACCACCACACTACCACATCACTACAACTGCACAACCACTACACTACCACTGCACTACCATAACACTACCACTACACTACCACGTCACTACCACTACACTACCACTACACTACCACAACACTACCACTGCACTGCCACTGCACTACCACTGCACTACCACTGCTCTACCACTACACTGCCGCTGCACTACCACTGCTCTACCACTGCTCTACCACTGCTCTACCACTGCCACTGCACTACCACTGCATTACCACTGCTCTACTCCTACTACACTGCCACTGCTCTACCACTGCACTACCACTACACTGCCACTACACTGCCACTGCTCTACCACTGCACTACCACTGCTCTACCACTACACTGCCACTGCTCTACCACTGCACTACCACTGCACCACCACTACACTACCACTGCACTACCACTGTACTACCACTGCACTATCACTGCTCTACCACTGCTCTACCACTGCACTACCACTGCACTACCACTGCTCTACCACTGCACTACAACTGCACTACCACTGCACTACCACTGCTCTACCACTGCTCTACCACTACACTGCCACTACACTGCAACTGCTCTACCACTGCACTACCACTGCACTACCACTGCTCTACCACTGCACTACCACTGCTCTATCACTGCACTACCACTGCACTACCACTGCTCTACCACTGCTCTACCACTAAACTACCACTGCACTACCACTGCTCTACCACTGCTCTACCACTGCTCTACCACTGCACTACCACTGCTCTACCACTGCTCTACCACTGCTCTACCACTGCTCTACCACTGCACTGCCACTGCACTACCACTGCACTACCACTGCTCTATCACTGTACTACCACTGCACTACCACTGCACTACCACAGCACTGCCACTGCACTACCACTGCACTACCACTGCTCTACCACTGCACTCCCACAGCACTACCACTACACTACCACTGCTCTACCACTGCACTCCCACTGCACTGCCACTACACTACCACTGCACTACCACTGCTCTACCACTGCACTACCACTACACTACCACTACACTACCACTACACTACCACTGTTCTACCACTGCACTACCACTATACTACCACTACACTACCACTGCTCTACCACTACACTACCACTACACTACCACTACACTACCACTGCACTTCCACAGCTCAACCACTACACTGCCACTGCTCTACCACTACACTGCCACTGCACTGCCACTGCTCTACCACTACACTGCCACTGCTCTACCACTACACTGCCACTGCTCTACCACTACACTACCACTGCACTACAACTGCTCTACCACTACACTGCCACTGCACTGCCACTGCTCTACCACTACACTAACACTGCAATGCCACTGCTCTACCACTACACTGCCACTACTCTACCACTACACTACCACTGCTCTACCACTACACTTCCACTGCACTGCCACTGCTCTACCACTACACTGCCACTACACTGCCACTGCTCTACCACTACACTTCCACTGCACTGCCACTGCTCTACCATTAAACTGCCATTGCACTACCACTGCTCTACCACTACACTGCCACTGCACTACCACTGCACTACCACTGCAGTACCACTGCTCTACCACTGTACAACCACTGCACTACCACTGCACTACCACTGCACTACCACTGCACTACCACAGCACTGCCACTGCACTACCACTGCACTACCACTGCACTACCACTGCTCTACCACTGCTCTACCACTGCACTCCCACTGCACTACCACTACACTACCACTGCTCTACCACTGCACTCCCATTGCACTGCCACTACACTACCACTGCACTACCACTGCACTACCACTGCTCTACCACTGCACTACCACTACACTACCACTACACTACCACTGTTCTACCACTGCACTACCACTACACTACCACTACACTACCACTGCTCTACCACTACACTACCACTACACTACCACTACACTACCACTGCTCTACCACTAAACTACCACTGCTCTACCACTGCACTCTCACTGCACTGCCACTACACTACCACTGCTCTAACACTGCACTACGACTACACTATCACTACACTACCACTGCTCTACCACTACACTGCCACTGCTCTACCACTACACTTCCACTGCACTGCCACTGCTCTACCACTACATTGCCACTACACTGTCACTGCTCTACCACTACACTTCCACTGCACTCCCACTGCTCTACCATTACACTGCCATTGCACTACCACTGCTCTACCACTACACTGCCACTGCACTACCACTGCACTACCACTACACTGCCACTACACTGCCAGTGCTCTACCACTACACTTCCACTACACTGCCACTGCTCTACCACTACACTGCCACTGCACTGCCACTGCCCTACCACTACACTGCCACTGCTCTACCACTACACTGCCACTGCTCTACCACTACACTACAACTGCACTACAACTGCTCTACCACTACACTGCCACTGCACTGCCACTGCTCTACCACTACACTACCACTGCACTGCCACTGCTCTACCACTACACTGCCACTACTCTACCACTACACTACCACTGCTCTACCACTACACTTCCACTGCACTGCCACTACACTGCCACTACATTGCCACTGCTCTACCACTACACTTCCACTGCACTGCCACTGCTCTACCATTAAACTGCCATTGCACTACCACTGCTCTACCACTACACTGCCACTGCACTGCCACTGCACTGCCACTGCACTACCACTGCACTACCACTGCTCTACCATTACACTGCGACTGCACTACCACTGCACTACCACTACACTGCCACTGCTCTACCACTACACTACCACTGCACTACCACTGCACTACCACTACACTGCCACTACACTGCCACTGCTCTACCTCTGCTCTATCACTGCTCTACCACTGCTCTACCAATGCACTACCACTACACTGCCACTGCTCTACCACTACACTACCACTGCTCTACCACTGCACTACCACTGCTCTACCACTGCTCTATCACTGCTCTACCACTGCTCTACCACTACACTGCCACTGACTACCACTGCACTACCACTGCTCTACTACTACACTGCCACTGCTCTACCACTGCACTACCACTACACTGTCACTGCTCTACCACTGCACTACCACTGCTCTACCACTACACTGCCACTGCTCTACCACTGCTCTACCACTGCTCTACCACTGCACTACCACTGCACTACCACTGCACTACCACTGCTCTACCACTGCACTACAACTGCACTACCACTGCACTACCACTGCTCTACCACTGCTCTACCACTACACTGCCACTACACTGCAACTGCTCTACCACTACACTACCACTGCACTACCACTGTTCTACCACTGCACTACCACTGCTCTACCACTGCTCTACCACTGCTCTACCACTACACTACCACTGCACTACCACTGCTCTACCACTGCTCTACCACTGCACTACCACTGCTCTACCACTGCTCTACCACTGCTCAACCACTGCTCTACCACTGCTCTAACACTACACTGCCACTGCACTACCACTGCACTACCACTGCACTACCACTGATCTACCACTGTACTACCACTGCACTACCACAGCACTGCCACTGCACTACCACTGCACTACCACTGCTCTACCACTGCTCAACCACTGCACTCCCACTACACTACCACTGCTCTACCACTGCACTCCCACAGCACTGCCACTACACTACCACTGCACTACCACTGCACTACCACTGCTCTACCACTGCACTACCACTACACTACCACTACACTACCACTACACTACCACTGTTCTACCACTGCACTACCACTACACTACCACTACACTACCACTGCTCTACCACTACACTACCACTACACTACCACTGCTCTACCACTACACTACCACTGCTCTACCACTGCACTCCCACTGCACTGCCACTACACTACCACTGCTCTACCACTGCACTACGACTACACTATCACTACACTACCACTGCTCTACCACTACACTGCCACTGCTCTACCACTACACTTCCACTGCACTGCCACTGCTCTACCACTACACTGCCACTACACTGCCACTGCTCTACCACTACACTTCCACTGCACTGCCACTGATCTACCACTACACTGCCATTGCACTACTACTGCTCTACCACTACACTGCCACTGCACTACCACTGCACTACCACTACACTGCCACTGCACTACCACTGCTCTACCACTACACTGCCACTGCACTACCACTGCACTACCGCTACACTGCCACTGCTCTACCACTGTTCTACCACTACACTACCACTGCACTACCACTACACTGCCATTGCACTACCACTGCTCTACCACTACACTACCACTGTACTACCACTACACTGCCACTGCTCTACCTCTGCTCTACCACTGCTCTACCACTGCTCTACCTCTGCACTACCACTGCTCTACCAATGCACTACCACTACACTGCCACTGCTCTACCACTACACTACCACTGCTCTACCACTGCACTAGCACTGCTCTACCACTGCTATACCACTGCTCTACCACTGCTCTACCACTACACTGCCACTGCACTACCACTGCTCTACCACTACTCTACCACTGCTCTACCACTACACTGCCACTGCACTACCACTGCTCTACCACTACACTTCCACTGCACTACCACAGCACTACCATTGCACTACCACTACACTGCCACTGCTCTACCACTGCTCTACCACTGCACTACCACTGCTCTACCACTACACTGCCACTGCTCTACCACATCTCTAACACTGCTCTACCACTGCACTACCACTGCACTACCACTGCTCTACCACTGCTCTACCACTGTACTACCACTGCTCTACCACTACACTGCCACTGCACTACCACTGCTCTACCACTACTCTACCACTGCCCTACCACTACACTGCCACTGCACTACCACTGCTCTACCACTACACTGCCACTGCACTACCACTGCTCTACGACTACACTGCCACTGCACTACCACTGCACTACCACTGCACTACCACTACACTGCCACTGCTCTACCACTACACTGCCACTGCACTACCACAGCTCTACCACTGTACTACAACAACACTACCACTACACTGCCACTGCTCTACCACTTCTCTACCACTGCTCTACCACTGCTCTACCACTGCACTGCCACTGCTCTACCACTGCACTACCACTACACTGCCACTGCTCTACCACTGCTCTACCACTACACTGCCACTGCTCTACCACTGCTCTACCACTGCTCTACCACTACACTGCCACTGCTCTACCACTGCTCTACCACTACACTACCTCTGCTCTACCACTACACTACCACTACACTACTACTTCACTACCACTGCACTACCACTACACTACCACTACACTACCACTACACTACCACTGCTCTACCACTGCTCTACCACTATACTACCACTGCTCTACCACTACACTACCACTGCTCTACCACTGCTCTACCACTGCACTACCACTACACTTCCACTGCTCTACCACTGCTCAACCACTACGCTACCACTACACTGCCACTGCTCTACCACTGCACTTCCACTACACTTCCACTACACTTCGACTACACTACCACTACACTTCCACTACACTGCCACTGCTCTACCACTATTCTACCACTGCACTTCCACTACACTTCCACTACACTGCCACTGCTCTACCACTGCACTGCCACTACACTTCCACTACACTGCCACTGCTCTACCACTACACTGCCACTGCTCTACCACTACACTGCCACTACACTTCCACTACACTGCCACTGCTCTACCACTACACTGCCACTGCTCTACCACTACACTGCCACTGCTCTACCACTGCACTGCCACTACACTTCCACTACACTGCCACTGCTCTACCACTACACTGCCACTGCTCTACCACTACACTACCACTGCACTACAACTGCTCTACCACTGCTCTACCACTGCTATACCACTGCACTACCACTGCACTACCACCGCTCTACCTCTGCTCTACCACTGCACTATCACTGCCCTACCACAACTCTACTACTGCACTACCACTACACTGCCACTGCTCTACCACTACACTACCAATGCACTACCACTGCTCTACCACTGCTCTACCACGGCTCTACCACTGCACTACCACTGCTCTACCATTGCTCTATGACTGCTCTATCACTGCTCTATGACTGCACTATCACTGCTCTATAACTGCTCTACCACTGCTCTACCATTGCTCTATCACTGCTCTATGACTGCACTATCACTGCTCTATGACTGCACTATCACTGCTCTATGACTGCACTACCACTGCTCTACCACTGCTCTACCACTACACTGCCACTGCACTACCACTGCTCTACCACTGCTCTACCACTGCTCTACCACTACACTGCCACTGCACTACCACTGCTCTACCACTACACTGCCACTGCACTACCACAGCACTATCATTGCACTACGACTACACTACCACTACACTGCCACTGCTCTACCACTGCTCTACCACTGCACTACCACTACATTACCACTACACTGCCACTGCTCTACCACTACACTGCCACTGCACTACCACTGCTCTACTACTGCACTACCACTACACTACCACTACATTGCCACTGCTCTACCACAGCTCTACCACTGCTCTACCACTGCTCTACAACTGCACTGCCACTGCACTACCACTACTCTACCACTGCTCTACCACTACACTGCCACTGCTCTCCCACTGCTCTACCACTGCTCTACCACTGCACTACCACTGCTCTACCACTACACTGCCAATGCACTACCACTGCTCTACCACTACTCTACCACTGCTCTACCACTACACTGCCACTGCTCTACCACTGCTCTACCACTACACTGCCACTGCACTACCACTGCTCTACGACTACACTGCCACTGCACTACCACTGCACTACCACTGCACTACCAATACACTACCACTACACTGCCACTGCACTACCACTGCTCTACCACTGCTATACCACTACCACTGCACTACCACTACACTACCACGACACTACCACTACATTACCACTGCACTACCAATGTACTACCACTACACTACCACTACACTACCACTACACTACCACTGCACTACCACTACACAACCACGACACTACCACTGCACTACCACTACACTACCACGACACTACCACTACACTACCACGACACTACCACGACACTACAACTACACTACCACGACACTACCACTGCACTACCACTACACTACCACGACACTACCACTGCACTACCACTACACTACCACTACACTACCACTACACTACCACTGCTCTACCACTACACTACCACTGTACTACCACTGCTCTACCACTACACTACCACTACACTACCAGTACACTAACACTGCACTACCACTACACTACCACTGCACTACCACTACACTACCACTGCACTACCACTACACTACCACTGCACTACCACTGTACTACCACTGCACTACCACTACACTACCACTGCACTACCACTACACTACCACTGCACTACCACTACACTACCACTGCACTACCACTACACTACCACGACACTACCACTACACCACCACTACACCACCACTACACTACCACTGCACTGCCACTACACTACCACTGCACTACCACTGCACTACCACTGCTCTACCACTGCACTACCACTACACTACCACTACACTACCACTGTTCTACCACTGCACTACCACTACACTACCACTACACTACCACTGCTCTACCACTACACTACCACTACACTACCACTACACTACCACTGCTCTACCAATAAACTACCACTGCTCTACCACTGCACTCTCACTGCACTGCCACTACACTACCACTGCTCTAACACTGCACTACGACTACACTATCACTACACTACCACTGCTCTACCACTACACTGCCACTGCTCTACCACTACACTTCCACTGCACTGCCACTGCTCTACCACTACATTGCCACTACACTGTCACTGCTCTACCACTACACTTCCACTGCACTCCCACTGCTCTACCATTACACTGCCATTGCACTACCACTGCTCTACCACTACACTGCCACTGCACTACCACTGCACTACCACTACACTGCCACTACACTGCCACTGCTCTACCACTACACTTCCACTACACTGCCACTGCTCTACCACTACACTGCCACTGCACTGCCACTGCCCTACCACTACACTGCCACTGCTCTACCACTACACTGCCACTGCTCTACCACTACACTACCACTGCACTACAACTGCTCTACCACTACACTGCCACTGCACTGCCACTGCTCTACCACTACACTACCACTGCACTGCCACTGCTCTACCACTACACTGCCACTACTCTACCACTACACTACCACTGCTCTACCACTACACTTCCACTGCACTGCCACTGCTCTACCACTACACTGCCACTACATTGCCACTGCTCTACCACTACACTTCCACTGCACTGCCACTGCTCTACCATTAAACTGCCATTGCACTACCACTGCTCTACCACTACACTGCCACTGCACTGCCACTGCACTGCCACTGCACTACCACTGCACTACCACTGCTCTACCATTACACTGCGACTGCACTACCACTGCACTACCACTACACTGCCACTGCTCTACCACTACACTACCACTGCACTACCACTGCACTACCACTACACTACCACTACACTGCCACTGCTCTACCTCTGCTCTACCACTTCTCTACCACTGCTCTACCACTGCACTACCACTACACTGCCACTGCTCTACCACTACACTACCACTGCTCTACCACTGCACTACCACTGCTCTACCACTGCTCTATCACTGCTCTACCACTGCTCTACCACTACACTGCCACTGACTACCACTGCACTACCACTGCTCTACTACTACACTGCCACTGCTCTACCACTGCACTACCACTACACTGTCACTGCTCTACCACTGCACTACCACTGCTCTACCACTACACTGCCACTGCTCTACCACTGCACTACCACTGCACTACCACTACATTACCACTACACTGCCACTGCACTACCACTGCTCTACCACTGCTCTACCACTGCACTACCACTGCACTACCACTGCACTACCACTGCTCTACCACTGCACTACAACTGCACTACCAATGCACTACCACTGCTCTACCACTGCTCTACCACTACACTGCCACTACACTGCAACTGCTCTACCACTACACTACCACTGCACTACCACTGTTCTACCACTGCACTACCACTGCTCTACCACTGCTCTACCACTGCTCTACCACTACACTACCACTGCACTACCACTGCTCTACCACTGCTCTACCACTGCACTACCACTGCTCTACCACTGCTCTACCACTGCTCAACCACTGCTCTACCACTGCTCTAACACTACACTGCCACTGCACTACCACTGCACTACCACTGCACTACCACTGATCTACCACTGTACTACCACTGCACTACCACAGCACTGCCACTGCACTACCACTGCACTACCACTGCTCTACCACTGCTCAACCACTGCACTCCCACTACACTACCACTGCTCTACCACTGCACTCCCACAGCACTGCCACTACACTACCACTGCACTACCACTGCACTACCACTGCTCTACCACTGCACTACCACTACACTACCACTACACTACCACTACACTACCACTGTTCTACCACTGCACTACCACTACACTACCACTACACTACCACTGCTCTACCACTACACTACCACTACACTACCACTGCTCTACCACTACACTACCACTGCTCTACCACTGCACTCCCACTGCACTGCCACTACACTACCACTGCTCTACCACTGCACTACGACTACACTATCACTACACTACCACTGCTCTACCACTACACTGCCACTGCTCTACCACTACACTTCCACTGCACTGCCACTGCTCTACCACTACACTGCCACTACACTGCCACTGCTCTACCACTACACTTCCACTGCACTGCCACTGATCTACCACTACACTGCCATTGCACTACTACTGCTCTACCACTACACTGCCACTGCACTACCACTGCACTACCACTACACTGCCACTGCACTACCACTGCTCTACCACTACACTGCCACTGCACTACCACTGCACTACCGCTACACTGCCACTGCTCTACCACTGTTCTACCACTACACTACCACTGCACTACCACTACACTGCCATTGCACTACCACTGCTCTACCACTACACTACCACTGTACTACCACTACACTGCCACTGCTCTACCTCTGCTCTACCACTGCTCTACCACTGCTCTACCTCTGCACTACCACTGCTCTACCAATGCACTACCACTACACTACCACTGCTCTACCACTACACTACCACTGCTCTACCACTGCACTAGCACTGCTCTACCACTGCTCTACCACTGCTCTACCACTGCTCTACCACTACACTGCCACTGCACTACCACTGCTCTACCACTACTCTACCACTGCTCTACCACTGCTCTACCACTACACTGCCACTGCACTACCACTGCTCTACCACTACACTTCCACTGCACTACCACAGCACTACCATTGCACTACCACTACACTGCCACTGCTCTACCACTGCTCTACCACTGCACTACCACTGCTCTACCACTACACTGCCACTGCTCTACCACATCTCTAACACTGCTCTACCACTGCACTACCACTGCACTACCACTGCTCTACCACTGCTCTACCACTGTACTACCACTGCTCTACCACTACACTGCCACTGCACTACCACTGCTCTACCACTACTCTACCACTGCCCTACCACTACACTGCCACTGCACTACCACTGCTCTACCACTACACTGCCACTGCACTACCACTGCTCTACGACTACACTGCCACTGCACTACCACTGCACTACCACTGCACTACCACTACACTGCCACTGCTCTACCACTACACTGCCACTGCACTACCACAGCTCTACCACTGCACTACCACAACACTACCACTACACTGCCACTGCTCTACCACTTCTCTACCACTGCTCTACCACTGCTCTACCACTGCACTGCCACTGCTCTACCACTGCACTACCACTACACTGCCACTGCTCTACCACTGCTCTACCACTACACTGCCACTGCTCTACCACTGCTCTACCACTGCTCTACCACTACACTGCCACTGCTCTACCACTGCTCTACCACTACACTACCTCTGCTCTACCACTACACTACCACTACACTACTACTTCACTACCACTGCACTACCACTACACTACCACTACACTACCACTACACTACCACTGCTCTACCACTGCTCTACCACTATACTACCACTGCTCTACCACTACACTACCACTGCTCTACCACTGCTCTACCACTGCACTACCACTACACTTCCACTGCTCTACCACTGCTCAACCACTACGCTACCACTACACTGCCACTGCTCTACCACTGCACTTCCACTACACTTCCACTACACTTCGACTACACTACCACTACACTTCCACTACACTGCCACTGCTCTACCACTATTCTACCACTGCACTTCCACTACACTTCCACTACACTGCCACTGCTCTACCACTGCACTGCCACTACACTTCCACTACACTGCCACTGCTCTACCACTACACTGCCACTGCTCTACCACTACACTGCCACTACACTTCCACTACACTGCCACTGCTCTACCACTACACTGCCACTGCTCTACCACTACACTGCCACTGCTCTACCACTGCACTGCCACTACACTTCCACTACACTGCCACTGCTCTACCACTACACTGCCACTGCTCTACCACTACACTACCACTGCACTACAACTGCTCTACCACTGCTCTACCACTGCTATACCACTGCACTACCACTGCACTACCACCGCTCTACCTCTGCTCTACCACTGCACTATCACTGCCCTACCACAACTCTACTACTGCACTACCACTACACTGCCACTGCTCTACCACTACACTACCAATGCACTACCACTGCTCTACCACTGCTCTACCACGGCTCTACCACTGCACTACCACTGCTCTACCATTGCTCTATGACTGCTCTATCACTGCTCTATGACTGCACTATCACTGCTCTATAACTGCTCTACCACTGCTCTACCATTGCTCTATCACTGCTCTATGACTGCACTATCACTGCTCTATGACTGCACTATCACTGCTCTATGACTGCACTACCACTGCTCTACCACTGCTCTACCACTACACTGCCACTGCACTACCACTGCTCTACCACTGCTCTACCACTGCTCTACCACTACACTGCCACTGCACTACCACTGCTCTACCACTACACTGCCACTGCACTACCACAGCACTATCATTGCACTACGACTACACTACCACTACACTGCCACTGCTCTACCACTGCTCTACCACTGCACTACCACTACATTACCACTACACTGCCACTGCTCTACCACTACACTGCCACTGCACTACCACTGCTCTACTACTGCACTACCACTACACTACCACTACATTGCCACTGCTCTACCACAGCTCTACCACTGCTCTACCACTGCTCTACAACTGCACTGCCACTGCACTACCACTACTCTACCACTGCTCTACCACTACACTGCCACTGCTCTCCCACTGCTCTACCACTGCTCTACCACTGCACTACCACTGCTCTACCACTACACTGCCAATGCACTACCACTGCTCTACCACTACTCTACCACTGCTCTACCACTACACTGCCACTGCTCTACCACTGCTCTACCACTACACTGCCACTGCACTACCACTGCTCTACGACTACACTGCCACTGCACTACCACTGCACTACCACTGCACTACCAATACACTACCACTACACTGCCACTGCACTACCACTGCTCTACCACTGCTATACCACTACCACTGCACTACCACTACACTACCACGACACTACCACTACATTACCACTGCACTACCAATGTACTACCACTACACTACCACTACACTACCACTACACTACCACTGCACTACCACTACACAACCACGACACTACCACTGCACTACCACTACACTACCACGACACTACCACTACACTACCACGACACTACCACGACACTACAACTACACTACCACGACACTACCACTGCACTACCACTACACTACCACGACACTACCACTGCACTACCACTACACTACCACTACACTACCACTACACTACCACTGCTCTACCACTACACTACCACTGTACTACCACTGCTCTACCACTACACTACCACTACACTACCAGTACACTAACACTGCACTACCACTACACTACCACTGCACTACCACTACACTACCACTGCACTACCACTACACTACCACTGCACTACCACTGTACTACCACTGCACTACCACTACACTACCACTGCACTACCACTACACTACCACTGCACTACCACTACACTACCACTGCACTACCACTACACTACCACGACACTACCACTACACCACCACTACACCACCACTACACTACCACTGCACTGCCACTACACTACCACTGCACTACCACGACACTACCACTGCTCTACCACTACACTGCCACTGCTCTACCACTGCTCTACCACTACACTGCCACTGCACTACCACTGCTCTACGACTACACTGCCACTGCACTACCACTGCACTACCACTGCACTACCAATACACTACCACTACACTGCCACTGCACTACCACTGCTCTACCACTGCTATACCACTACCACTGCACTACCACTACACTACCACGACACTACCACTACATTACCACTGCACTACCAATGTACTACCACTACACTACCACTACACTACCACTACACTACCACTGCACTACCACTACACAACCACGACACTACCACTGCACTACCACTACACTACCACGACACTACCACTACACTACCACGACACTACCACGACACTACAACTACACTACCACGACACTACCACTGCACTACCACTACACTACCACGACACTACCACTGCACTACCACTACACTACCACTGCACTACCACTACACTACCACTACACTACCACTACACTACCACTGCACTACCACTGCTCTACCACTACACTACCACTACACTACCACTACATTACCACTACACTACCACTGTACTACCACTGCACTGCCACTGCACTACCACTGCACTACCACTGCACTGCCTCTACACTACCACTACACTACCACTGTACTACCACTGCACTACCACTGCTCTACCACTGCGCTAACACTGCGCTATCACAGCTCTACCACTGCACTACTACTGCTCTACCACTGCACTACCACTGCACTGCCACTGTACTACCACCGCACTGCCACTGCTCTACCACTACACTGCCACTGTACTACCACCGCACTACCACTGTTATACCACTACACTGCCACTGCACTACCACTGCTCTACCACTACACTACCACTACACTACCACTACACTACCACTACACTACCACTGCACTACCACTACACTACCACTACACTACCACTGCACTACCACTACACTACCAATGTACTACCACTACACTACCACTGCACTACCACTACACTACCACTGTACTACCACTGCACTACCACTGCTCTACCACTGCGCTAACACTGCGCTATCACAGCTCTACCACTGCACTACCACTGCTCTACCACTGCACTACCACTACACTACCACTACACTACCACTACACTACCACTACACTACCACTGCACTACCACTGCACTACCACTGCACTACCACTACACTACCACTACACTACCACTACACTACCACTGCACTACCTCTACACTACCACGACACTACCACTACACTACCACTACACTACCACTACACTACCACTGCACTACCACTACACTACCACTGCACTACCACTACACTACCACTGCACTACCACTACACTACCACTGCACTACCACTACACTACCACTGCACTACCACTGCACTACCAGTACACTACCAATGTACTACCACTACACTACCACTGCACTACCACTACACTACCACTACACTACCACTGCACTACCACTACACTACCACTGCACTACCACTACACTACCACTACACTACCACTGCACTACCACTACATTACCACTGCACTACCACTACACTACCACTGCACTACCACTACACTACCACTACACTACCACTGCACTACCACTACATTACCACTGCACTACCACTACATTACCACTGCACTACCACTACATTACCACTGCACTACCACTACACTACCTCTGCACTACCACTACACTACCACTGCACTACCACTACACTACCACTACACTACCACTACACTACCACTGCACTACCACTACACTACCACTGCACTACCACTACACTACCACTGCACTACCACTACACTACCACGACACTACCACTGCACTACCACTGCACTACCACGACACTACAACTGCACTACCACGACACTACCACTGCACTACCACTACACTACCACGACACTACCACTGCACTACCACTACACTACCACTGCACTACCACTACACTACCACTACACTACCACTGCTCTACCACTACACTACCACTGCACTACCACTGCTCTACCACTACACTACCACTACATTACCACTACACTACCACTGTACTACCACTGCACTGCCACTACACTACCACTGCACTACCACTGCACTGCCTCTACACTACCACTGTACTACCACTGCACTACCACTGCGCTATCACAGCTCTACCACTGCACTACCACTGCTCTACCACTGCACTACCACTGCACTGCCACTGTACTACCACCGCACTGCCACTGCTCTACCACTACACTGCCACTGTACTACCACCGCACTACCACTGCTATACCACTACACTGCCACTGCACTACCACAGCTCTGCCACTGCTATACCAATACACTACCACTACACTACCACTACACTACCACTACACTACCACTACACTACCACTACACTACCACTACACTACCACTACACTACCACTACACTTCCACTGCACTACCACTACACTACCAATGTACTACCACTGCACTACCACTACACTACCACTGCACTACCACTACACTACCACTGCACTACCACTACACCACCACTACACTACCACTACACTACCACTACACTACCACTACACTACCACTACACTACCAATGTACTACCACTACACTACCACTGCACTACCACTGCACTACCACTACACTACCACTGCACTACCACTGCACTACCACTACACTACCACTGCACTACCACTACACTACCGCTGCACTACCACTACACTACCACTACACTACCACTACACTACCACTGCACTACCACTACACTACCACTACACTACCACTACACTACCATTGCACTACCACGACACTACCACGACACTACCACTACACTACCACTACACTACCACTACACTACCACTGCACTACAACTACACTACCACTGTACTACCACTACACTACCACTGCACTACCACTACACTACCACTGCACTACCACTACACTACCACTGCACTACCAGTACACTACTAATGTACTACCACTACACTACCACTGCACTACCACTACACTACCACTACACTATCACTGCACTACCACTACACTACCACTGCACTACCACTACACTACCACTACACTACCACTGCACTACCACTACACTACCACTGCACTACCACTACACTACCACTACACTACCACTACACTACCACTGCACTACCACTACACTACCACTACACTACCACTGCACTACCACTACACTACCACGACACTACCACTGCACTACCACTACACTACCACTACACTTCCACTGCACTACCACTACACTACCACGACACTACCACTGCACTACCACTACACTACCACTACACTACCACTACACTACCACTGCACTACCACTACACTACCACTGCACTACCACTACACTACCACTGCACTACCACTACACTACCACTGCACTACCACTGCACTACCAGTACACTACCAATGTACTACCACTACACTACCACTGCACTACCACTACACTACCACTACACTACGACGACACTACCACTGCACTACCACTGCACTACAACGACACTACCACTGCACTACCACTACACTACCACGACACTACCACTGCACTACCACTACACTACCACGACACTACCACTGCACTACCACTACACTACCACTACACTACCACTGCACTACCACTACACTACCACGACACTACCACTGCACTACCACTACACTACCACTGCACTACCACTACACTACCACGACACTACCACTGCACTACCACTACACTACCACTGCACTACCACTACACTACCACGACACTACCACTACACTACCACTGCACTACCAATGTACTACCACTACACTACCACTACACTACCACTACACTACCACTGCACTACTACTACACTACCACGACACTACCACTGCACTACCACTACACTACCACGACACTACCACTACACTACCACGACACTACCACGACACTACCACTACACTACCACGACACTACCACAGCACTACCACTACACTACCACGACACTACCACTGCACTACCACTACACTACCACTGCACTACCACTACACTACCACTGCTCTACCACTACACTACCACTGCACTACCACTGCTCTACCACTACACTACCACTACACTACCACTACACTACCACTACACTACCACTGTACTACCACTGCACTGCCACTGCACTACCACTGCACTACCACTGCACTGACTCTACACTACCACTACACTACCACTGTACTACCACTGCACTACCACTGCGCTAACACTGCGCTATCTCAGCTCTACCACTGCACTACCACTGCTCTACCACTACACTACCACTGCACTGCCACTGTACTACCACCGCACTGCCACTGCTCTACCACTACACTGCCACTGTACTACCACCGCACTACCACTGCTATGCCACTACACTGCCACTGCACTACCACTGCTCTACCACTGCTATACCACTACACTACCACTACACTACCACTACACTACCACTGCACTACCACTACACTACCACTACACTACCACTACACTACCACGACACTACCACTACACTACCACGACACTACCACTACACTACCACTACACTACCACTACACTACCACTACACTACCACTGTACTACCACTACACTACCACGACACTACCACTACACTACCACTACACTACCACTACACTACCACTGTACTACCACTACACTACCACGACACTACCACTACACTACCACGACACTACCACTACACTACCACTACACTACCACTACACTACCACGACACTACTACTACACTACCACTGCACTACAACTACACTACCACTACACTACCACTGCACTACCACTACACTACCACTGCACTACAACTACACTACCACTACACTACCACGACACTACCACTACACTACCACTACACTACCACGACACTACCACTACACTACCACTGCACTACCACTACACTACCACTACACTACCACTACACTACCACGACACTACCACTGCACTACCACTGCACTACCACTACACTACCACTACACTACCACTACACTACCACTACACTACCACGACACTACCACGACACTACCACGACACTACCACTGCACTACCACTGCACTAGCACTACACTACCACGACACTACCACTGCACTACCACTACACTACCACGACACTACCATTACACTACCACTACACTACCACGACACTACCACTGCACTACCACTACACTACCACGACACTACCACTACACTACCACTGCACTACCACTACACTACCACGACACTACCACTGCACTACCACTACACTACCACGACACTACCACTGCACTACCACTGCACTACCACTACACTACCACGACACTACCACTACACTACCACTGCACTACCACTACACTACCACTGCACTACCACTGCACTACCACTACACTACCACGACATTACCACTACACTACCACTGCACTACCACTACACTACAACTGCACTACCACTGCACTACCACTGCACTACCACTGCACAACCACTGCACTACCACTACACTACCACGACACTACCACTGCACTACCACTACACTACCACTACACTACCACTACACTACCACTGCACTACCACTGCACTACCACTACACTACCACTACACTACCACTACACTACCACGACACTACCACTACACTACCACTACACTACCACTACACTACCACTACACTACCACTGCACTACCACGACACTACCACTACACTACCACGACACTACCACTACACTACCACTACACTACCACGACACTACCACTACACTACCACGACACACCACTACGACACTACCACTACACTACCACGACACTACCACGACACTACCACCACTACCACTGCACTACCACTACACTACCACTACACTACCACTACACTACCACTACACTACCACGACACTACCACGACACTACCACTACACTACCACGACACTACCACGACACTACCACGACACTACCACGACACTACCACGACACTACCACTACACTACCACTACACTACCACTACACTACCACTGCACTACCACTACACTACCACTACACTACCACTGCACTACCACTACACTACCACTACACTACCACTACACTACCACGACACTACCACGACACTACCACGACACTACCACTACACTACCACTACACTACCACGACACTACCACGACACTACCACGACACTACCACTACACTACCACGACACTACCACGACACTACCACGACACTACCACTGCACTACCACGACACTACCACGACACTACCTAGACTTCCACATTATGTAGTGCCTATGCATTATTTTTGTGGAAGGTGAAATGAAGCTCTAATGGAATGCATATTACTTGTTACTCATACGTTCAGCTCTTCTAACCGGAGGGGGGGAAAGGATAATACATACTAGTCTCCAGAGGGAGTCTTCCTTGTCTGACAAAGTGAAAGGAGTGTGTGTTTTACGTTTATTTATCGTTGCTACCGGCTGCGCATATCAGCGACACCTCCTTAAGCGATTAGTCATTTTAGACTTTTGGAGGATAGCGCAATGATAGACAGAGTCCCATTACAAAGTCTCTCTCCTCTGGTTCTTTTACGTGCACGGTGTAAAGCACCGACACGAGACCTCGGTTTATAGTCCCATCTGAAAGACTGATAATTTTATTAGGGTCAGACGGGGGCTCGAACCTGCGATTACCAATCCAGCGTGTTACCACTGGACTACATATTCGTCTGAATGTAGGCGACAGGACTCACTATTAGACGTAAGCGAGATTAGATGCAAGAGAGATAACCTTTGTACGACGGAAATAGAGTAATACATTGGTTCCTTCCCTTATATGCAAAATTAATGCTTATATACAACAAATAACGATTGATAACTTGCATACATGTTTAATTATTGTATTCCAAGAGTTATAACTTGATCGACAGAACCCACTCCGACCCCATCTACTCCTCGGACACACGGTTTCCCAGAGGCATGTTTTGTAATATTGATACTATTAGTCTATACAAATTTATTTTAGCTCCATTGCGAAACAAGTTCTTACAACTTATATTAATCAATCTCGAGACCTCATTCCTGATGGAATCCATCGCCACGAGGGAGAGAGAAGAGGCAACGTGGAATTTAAATGCCATGCATAAGGGCACAATCGTAACGGCTCCAGTGTGGTTCGAACTCCGGGCCTTTCACACCTGAAGCGAACAAGCTACCACTGATCTATCACTGTTGACTATTTTCATATTCGAATGTTTCGCAGGTTCGACCCCCCCCCCATCTGACCCTAATAAAATCAACAGACTGTCAGATGGGACTTTAAGCTGAGGTCGGTGCTTTACACTGTGCACGTAAAAGAACCAGAGGAGACTATGGAATGGGTCTCTGTCTGTATCATTGCACTATCCTCCAAAAATCTAAAATGACTAATCTCTTCAGGAGGCGTCGCTCTTATGGGCAACCGGTAGCGACGATAAATAACCGTAAAACACATTTCATTGTACAACATATATGTACATCTCTTTTCGTACAACTTTCGAAACACCAACGTAGAAAAAATGTTATATATCTATTATATATTATATATTATTATATAATTATATTATTCGATATAACTTAGATTGGGAAAAGTAAATGTTTGAAACTGATCATTCAATTATTTGTATGTGTAAACGTGCAGTTGTATCTTGATTGCCATTAACATAGCAGGAAGCGATTACCTGAACGTCATTTTATTTGATTGATTATTGATCGGCAATTTTATGATATTGCATGAATATATAATTATTATTTACATCGATACTGTTTGGGTTTTTTATACGTTTATTTAATTTATGCAAATTTATTTGAGCTCGATTGCGAAACAAGTTCTTACAACTTATATTAATCACGCTCGAGACCTCATTCCTGATGGAATCCATCGCCACGAGGGAGAGAGAAGAGGCAACGTTGAATTTAAATGCCTTGTCCAAGGGCACAATCGTAACGGCTCTAGCGGTGTTCGAACTCCGAACCTTTCGTACTATTACGTTTATTTATCGTCGCTACCGGTTGCCCATATGAGCGACGCCTCCTGCAGAGATAATTCATTTTAGATTTTGGAGGATAGTGCATGATACAGACGGAGACCCATTCCAGAATCACCTCTGGTTCTTTTACGTGCACAGTGTACAGCACCGACACGAGACCTCGGTTTAACGTCCCATCTGAAAGTCTGTGTGTGAGAAAACCGGAGTACCCGGAGAAAACCAACCTGTCCGATCTGGCGATCATCATTAATTTTATAACGTGATATTGTATTTACTGTTTGTTTATAACTACATACGTGTGTATCTACGTGTTCATTCATACATTTAATTGACACGATAAATACACATGCAAACATTAAATCTGCTAATTGCAAAAACTGGTTTTATTTCGTCAAGAAGCATTTTGCAGATCACAATTTGGTTGAATTTTGTAATTTGTCTGTACCCATATCTAAACACACATTTGTAGATCGTGTAGAAAAATCTGATATGGTAAAATATGTAGCAGAGTGGTCTTCCTCTATAACTATCGTTTCTGGTACATCCGGAAGAGGTCGCAATAAATTAAGAACATATTGTACATTTAAAACTGATTTTCAAACTGAGGAATATTGTAACCTAATTTTACCTACAAGACATAGGTCTGCATATAGTAAATGTAGGTGTGGAGTTGCCCCAATTCGCATAGAAACTGGAAGGTATGAAAATCTACATTTAGAAGATCGCAAATGTCCGTTTTGTAGTGTTTTGGAAGATGAACGCCATGTACTATTATAATGTACCATATACACTGACCTTAGAACTGTTCTTTTTGAAAAGGCAGTGTTGTATGAACGCAACTTCCTTAATTTAAGCAAAACTGATCAACTTATGTTTCTGTTTACTGATCCATATCTAATTAGAATTTGTGCCAAGACCTGTTTTAATATACTTCAACGACGCTACTTTTACCTTTGTAAATAATATATGATTTATTTTTATTTTTTAAATATATGTGTTGATACCTTTTATTTATCACAAGAAACAGCTGCTAATTAGTTCATTCTCGATCTGATCGAGGCTGATAATTGATCTTTTAATATATTTCTTAATATGCACATTAGTGCCCTCTTTTCCATTTCAGTGTTTGAAACTTATGTATTTTAATTCATATTCAACAAGAGAATTAGCAACTGTTTCTTGGTTTTATGTTGTAAATACCTTGGTGAATTGTACTGTAATTATGTGATAGTCGTACTGTGATATATAGTCTCTTATAATTCTTTGAAGAATGGCCATGTACTGTTGTTAATGTGTAAGCTTTTATGTATATATTTTATGTAATGTACATGGATGAGACATAAATAAAGATTAAATCTATTTAAATTAATGGGTTTGCTCATAATGGCGTGCACTCATTACGAGGTGTGTACCTGAAAGTACATCAGCCGATATGACGTCAATAAGATTGAATCGTCAACATCGTAACATACATTGTGTTGGTATTATAGTTTATGAATGAAATACTACGTAAGCTATACTATCGAGCGTAGTATTTATGAATATATTCTCTTCTATAAATAGATTCTCTATACAGGGAGTTGTAAGCTTGTTAATGATTCACACCAGTTGTATTAATGACAACACTGTACAAGTCACTGTAACTAACAACTATCGTGATATTAGTGTTCTTATGTCTAACCCGCACTATTTACTCGAAATCACGAGACTTTATCCTATAGTATGCATATCGTGATTCCCAAACAATATGACACACATTCACAGCCAATTCACATGACTTTGAAATCATGTGTGTGTTTTACGTTTATTTATCATCGCTACCGGTTGCCCATATGAGCGACGCCTCCTGAAGAGATTATTCATTTTAGATGTTGGAGGATAGTGCATGATACAGACAGAGACCCATTCCAGAGTCTCCTCTGGTTCATTTACGTGCACGGCGTAAAGCACCGACACGAGACCTCGGTTTTACATCCGATCTGAAAGACTGTTAATTGTATTAGGGTCAGACGGGTGATCGAACCTGCGATCCCTGGATTACCAGTCCAGTGTGTTACCACTGGACTACAGATCCGTCTGTACACATCGATACTGCATTTCCTTCGATGAATATATATGTACTCTGATTGTATGATGGTTCCCAACTAATTACATGCGCACTCGAAGATACGGGCATGCGCATTCACAGTGTTAGGCATATTTCGTGGCGAGAATTGGCTTGTCTTACAGCTTACGCTGTTCCAAGGTTGATCTAGTGACCAGTTACGGCACACGGTAAGCTGCAAATCTGGACTAAAAACATTTAAATGCAAAGTGCGCTTTGAAGTGCCATTAAACAGAATAATTAATGTAAATATAAGTAATGAATCGTAGGTAATTGTTTCCATCGGGGTATGAACTACAATGGTCGTGTTTATGGTTAGCGTGGAAGCTTTCGGTCTCCACACACCAGACCTTACCCACGACCAATGTAGTTCATACCCCTATGGAAACTATTAAAAGTGAAAACTGCACGAAACCATGTTTTCCAAAATCAAAATCGGCGATATATCATTTTTATGTTATTATTTTCACCCAAATAGTTCAAACTAACAACGTACAACGTTTGAAGAAATGTGTGCATATATTTTGGAAGAAATTGTAAATTCTTTCAATACCGTGGTTAACCACACTCCCCCGCGATTGCCACAGGTATGTATTAAGTTGTTTCTTGAATTCCATATATTCAACTGATTAACAATTCAATAGTTAAGTGATAAGACCCTATCCATGTGAGAGTATAGATAGATATAAATAGATAGATAGATTTTATTGAACAAAAGTGCTCGCCCACATGGTTCGCCGGAGGCGAGGGTAAATAAGCTCAATCATCATTGAACAAAAGGTCATAAACCCATGCGTCCGTGGTGTGTTTTGCGTTTATTTATCGTCGCTACCGGTTGTCCATATGAGCTACGCCTCCTGAAGAGATTAGTTATTTTAGATTGTTGGAGGATAGTGCAATGATACAGAGAGAGACCCATTCCAGAGACTCCTCTGGTTCTTTTACGTGCACGGTGTAAAGCACCGACACGAGACCTCGGTTTAACGTCCCATCTGAAAGGCTGTTAATTTTATTAGGGTCAGACGGGGGATCGAACCTGCGATCCCTGGATTACCAGACCAGCGTGTTACCACTGGACTACATATCCGTCTGTATCCATGCGTCCATGGTACATGTATACATTTATACATACAACAGTTTTTTTAAATAATAAACAATTACATTAATAGTTCAGCATCACAGGAAATGCATGTACAAATTCTTACAATATAGATGGTCATATGTCCCGCCTGTCTGCGGGAACCCTACCCATGTGAGATTATAGATGGTCATATGTCCCGCCAGTCTGCGGGAACCCTATCCATGTGAGGTTATAGATGGTCATATGTCCCGCCAGTCTGAGGGAACCCTACCCATGTGAGGTTATATATGGTCATATGTCCCGCCAGTCTGAGAGAACCCTATCCATGTGAGGTTATAGATGGTCATATGTCCCGCCAGTCTGAGGGAACCCTATCCATGTGAGGTTATAGATGGTCATATGTCCCGCCTGTCTGCGGGAACCCTACCCATGTGAGGTTATAGATGGTCATATGTCCCGCCAGTCTGAGGGAACCCTACCCATGTGAGGTTATAGATGGTCATATGTCCCGCCAGTCTGAGGGAACCCTACCCATGTGAGGTTATAGATGGTCATATGTCCCGCCTGTCTGCGGGAACCCTATCCATGTGAGGTTATAGATGGTCATATGTCCCGCCTGTCTGCGGGAACCCTATCCATGTGAGATTATAGATGGTCATATGTCCCGCCTGTCTGAGGGAACCCTACCCATGTGAGATTATAGATGGTCATATGTCCCGCCTGTCTGCGGGAACCCTATCCATGTGAGATTATAGATGGTCATATGTCCCGCCAGTCTGCGGGAACCCTATCCATGTGAGATTATAGATGGTCATATGTCCCGCCAGTCTGCGGGAACCCTACCCATGTGAGGTTATAGATGGTCATATGTCCCGCCAGTCTGCGGGAACCATATCCATGTGAGGTTATAGATGGTCATATGTCCCGCCAGTCTGCGGGAACCCTACCCATGTGAGGTTATAGATGGTCATATGTCCCGCCAGTCTGAGGGAACCATATCCATGTGAGGTTATAGATGGTCATATGTCCCGCCAGTCTGAGGGAACCCTACCCATGTGAGATTATAGATGGTCATATGTCCCGCCTGTCTGCGGGAACCCTATCCATGTGAGGTTATAGATGGTCATATGTCCCGCCAGTCTGCGGGAACCCTATCCATGTGAGATTATAGATGGTCATATGTCCCGCCTGTCTGAGGGAACCCTACCCATGTGAGATTATAGATGGTCATATGTCCCGCCTGTCTGCGGGAACCTTATCCATGTGAGATTATAGATGGTCATATGTCCCGCCAGTCTGCGGGAACCCTATCCATGTGAGATTATAGATGGTCATATGTCCCGCCAGTCTGCGGGAACCCTACCCATGTGAGGTTATAGATGGTCATATGTCCCGCCAGTCTGCGGGAACCCTATCCATGTGAGGTTATAGATGGTCATATGTCCCGCCAGTCTGAGGGAACCATATCCATGTGAGGTTATAGATGGTCATATGTCCCGCCAGTCTGAGGGAACCATATCCATGTGAGGTTATAGATGGTCATATGTCCCGCCAGTCTGCGGGAACCATATCCATGTGAGGTTATAGATGGTCATATGTCCCGCCAGTCTGAGGGAACCCTACCCATGTGAGATTATAGATGGTCATATGTCCCGCCAGTCTGAGGGAACCCTACCCATGTGAGGTTATAGATGGTCATATGTCCCGCCAGTCTGCGGGAACCCTACCCATGTGAGGTTATAGATGGTCATATGTCCCGCCTGTCTGCGGGAACCCTATCCATGTGAGGTTATAGATGGTCATATGTCCCGCCTGTCTGAGGGAACCCTACCCATGTGAGATTATAGATGGTCATATGTCCCGCCTGTCTGAGGGAACCATATCTATGTGAGGTTATAGATGGTCATATGTCCCGCCAGTCTGAGGGAACCCTATCCATGTGAGGTTATAGATGGTCATATGTCCCGCCAGTCTGAGGGAACCCTATCCATGTGAGGTTATAGATGGTCATATGTCCCGCCAGTCTGAGGGAACCCTATCCATGTGAGGTTATAGATGGTCATATGTCCCGCCAGTCTGAGGGAACCCTATCCATGTGAGGTTATAGATGGTCATATGTCCCGCCAGTCTGAGGGAACCCTACCCATGTGAGGTTATAGATGGTCATATGTCCCGCCAGTCTGAGGGAACCATATCCATGTGAGGTTATAGATGGTCATATGTCCCGCCAGTCTGAGGGAACCATATCCATGTGAGATTATAGATGGTCATATGTCCCGCCAGTCTGAGGGAACCATATCCATGTGAGATTATAGATGGTCATATGTCCCGCCAGTCTGAGGGAACCCTATCCATGTGAGATTATAGATGGTCATATGTCCCGCCAGTCTGAGGGAACCCTATCCATGTGAGGTTATAGATGGTCATATGTCCCGCCAGTCTGAGGGAACCCTACCCGTGTGAGATTATAAATGGTCATATTTCCCGCCTGTCTGAGAGAACCCTATCCATGTGAGGTTATAGATGGTCATATGTCCCGCCTGTCTGAGGGAACCCTATCCATGTGAGGTTATAGATGGTCATATGTCCCGCCAGTCTGAGGGAACCCTATCCATGTGAGGTTATAGATGGTCATATGTCCCGCCAGTCTGAGGGAACCCTACCCGTGTGAGATTATAAATGGTCATATGTCCCGCCTGTCTGAGAGAACCCTATCCATGTGAGGTTATAGATGGTCATATGTCCCGCCTGTCTGCGGGAACCCTACCCATGTGAGGTTATAGATGGTCATTGTCCCGCCAGTCTGCGGGAACCATATCCATGTGAGGTTATAGATGGTCATATGTCCCGCCTGTCTGCGGGAACCCTACCCATGTGAGGTTATAGATGGTCATATGTCCCGCCAGTCTGCGGGAACCATATCCATGTGAGGTTATAGATGGTCATATGTCCCGCCAGTCTGAGGGAACCATATCCATGTGAGGTTATAGATGGTCATATGTCCCGCCAGTCTGAGGGAACCCTACCCATGTGAGGTTATAGATGGTCATATGTCCCGCCTGTCTGCGGGAACCCTACCCATGTGAGATTATAGATGGTCATATGTCCCGCCTGTCTGCGGGAACCTTATCCATGTGAGATTATAGATGGTCATATGTCCCGCCAGTCTGCAGGAACCCTATCCATGTGAGATTATAGATGGTCATATGTCCCGCCAGTCTGCGGGAACCCTACCCATGTGAGGTTATAGATGGTCATATGTCCCGCCAGTCTGCGGGAACCATATCCATGTGAGGTTATAGATGGTCATATGTCCCGCCAGTCTGAGGGAACCATATCCATGTGAGGTTATAGATGGTCATATGTCCCGCCAGTCTGAGGGAACCCTATCCATGTGAGGTTATAGATGGTCATATGTCCCGCCAGTCTGCGGGAACCATATCCATGTGAGGTTATAGATGGTCATATGTCCCGCCAGTCTGAGGGAACCCTACCCATGTGAGATTATAGATGGTCATATGTCCCGCCTGTCTGCGGGAACCTATCCATGTGAGTTATAGAGGTCATATGTCCCGCCAGTCTGGGGAACCCTATCCATGTGAGATTATAGATGGTCATATGTCCCGCCAGTCTGAGGGAACCCTACCCATGTGAGGTTATAGATGGTCATATGTCCCGCCAGTCTGCGGGAACCCTACCCATGTGAGGTTATAGATGGTCATATGTCCCGCCTGTCTGAGGGAACCCTATCCATGTGAGGTTATAGATGGTCATATGTCCCGCCTGTCTGAGGGAACCCTACCCATGTGAGATTATAGATGGTCATATGTCCCGCCTGTCTGAGGGAACCATATCTATGTGAGGTTATAGATGGTCATATGTCCCGCCAGTCTGAGGGAACCCTATCCATGTGAGGTTATAGATGGTCATATGTCCCGCCAGTCTGAGGGAACCCTATCCGTGTGAGGTTATAGATGGTCATATGTCCCGCCAGTCTGAGGGAACCCTATCCATGTGAGGTTATAGATGGTCATATGTCCCGCCAGTCTGAGGGAACCCTATCCATGTGAGGTTATAGATGGTCATATGTCCCGCCAGTCTGAGGGAACCCTACCCATGTGAGGTTATAGATGGTCATATGTCCCGCCAGTCTGAGGGAAACATATTCATGTGAGGTTATAGATGGTCATATGTCCCGCCAGTCTGAGGGAAACATATTCATGTGAGATTATAGATGGTCATATGTCCCGCCAGTCTGAGGGAACCATATCCATGTGAGATTATAGATGGTCATATGTCCCGCCAGTCTGAGGGAACCCTACCCATGTGAGATTATAGATGGTCATATATCCCGCCAGTCTGAGGGAACCATATCCATGTGAGATTATAGATGGTCATATGTCCCGCCAGTCTGGGGGAACCCTATCCATGTGAGGTTATAGATGGTCATATGTCCCGCCAGTCTGAGGGAACCCTACCCATGTGAGATTATAGATGGTCATATGTCCCGCCAGTCTGAGGGAACCCTATCCATGTGAGGTTATAGATGGTCATATGTCCCGCCAGTCTGAGGGAACCCTACCCGTGTGAGATTATAAATGGTCATATTTCCCGCCTGTCTGAGAGAACCCTATCCATGTGAGGTTATAGATGGTCATATGTCCCGCCTGTCTGAGAGAACCCTATCCATGTGAGGTTATAGATGGTCATATGTCCCGCCAGTCTGAGGGAACCCTATCCATGTGAGGTTATAGATGGTCATATGTCCCGCCAGTCTGAGGGAACCCTACCCGTGTGAGATTATAAATGGTCATATGTCCCGCCTGTCTGAGAGAACCCTATCCATGTGAGGTTATAGATGGTCATATGTCCCGCCTGTCTGCGGGAACCCTACCCATGTGAGGTTATAGATGGTCATTGTCCCGCCAGTCTGCGGGAACCATATCCATGTGAGGTTATAGATGGTCATATGTCCCGCCTGTCTGCGGGAACCCTACCCATGTGAGGTTATAGATGGTCATATGTCCCGCCAGTCTGCGGGAACCATATCCATGTGAGGTTATAGATGGTCATATGTCCCGCCAGTCTGAGGGAACCATATCCATGTGAGGTTATAGATGGTCATATGTCCCGCCAGTCTGAGGGAACCCTACCCATGTGAGGTTATAGATGGTCATATGTCCCGCCTGTCTGCGGGAACCCTATCCATGTGAGGTTATAGATGGTCATATGTCCCGCCTGTCTGCGGGAACCCTATCCATGTGAGATTATAGATGGTCATATGTCCCGCCTGTCTGAGGGAACCCTACCCATGTGAGATTATAGATGGTCATATGTCCCGCCTGTCTGCGGGAACCCTATCCATGTGAGATTATAGATGGTCATATGTCCCGCCAGTCTGCGGGAACCCTATCCATGTGAGATTATAGATGGTCATATGTCCCGCCAGTCTGCGGGAACCCTACCCATGTGAGGTTATAGATGGTCATATGTCCCGCCAGTGTGCGGGAACCATATCCATGTGAGGTTATAGATGGTCATATGTCCCGCCAGTCTGAGGGAACCATATCCATGTGAGGTTATAGATGGTCATATGTCCCGCCAGTCTGAGGGAACCATATCCATGTGAGGTTATAGATGGTCATATGTCCCGCCAGTCTGCGGGAACCATATCCATGTGAGGTTATAGATGGTCATATGTCCCGCCAGTCTGAGGGAACCCTACCCATGTGAGATTATAGATGGTCATATGTCCCGCCAGTCTGAAGGAACCCTACCCATGTGAGGTTATAGATGGTCATATGTCCCGCCAGTCTGCGGGAACCCTACCCATGTGAGGTTATAGATGGTCATATGTCCCGCCTGTCTGCGGGAACCCTATCCATGTGAGGTTATAGATGGTCATATGTCCCGCCTGTCTGAGGGAACCCTACCCATGTGAGATTATAGATGGTCATATGTCCCGCCTGTCTGAGGGAACCATATCTATGTGAGGTTATAGATGGTCATATGTCCCGCCAGTCTGAGGGAACCCTATCCATGTGAGGTTATAGATGGTCATATGTCCCGCCAGTCTGAGGGAACCCTATCCGTGTGAGGTTATAGATGGTCATATGTCCCGCCAGTCTGAGGGAACCCTATCCATGTGAGGTTATAGATGGTCATATGTCCCGCCAGTCTGAGGGAACCCTATCCATGTGAGGTTATAGATGGTCATATGTCCCGCCAGTCTGAGGGAACCCTACCCATGTGAGGTTATAGATGGTCATATGTCCCGCCAGTCTGAGGGAAACATATTCATGTGAGGTTATAGATGGTCATATGTCCCGCCAGTCTGAGGGAAACATATTCATGTGAGATTATAGATGGTCATATGTCCCGCCAGTCTGAGGGAACCATATCCATGTGAGATTATAGATGGTCATATGTCCCGCCAGTCTGAGGGAACCCTACCCATGTGAGATTATAGATGGTCATATATCCCGCCAGTCTGAGGGAACCATATCCATGTGAGATTATAGATGGTCATATGTCCCGCCAGTCTGAGGGAACCCTATCCATGTGAGATTATAGATGGTCATATGTCCCGCCAGTCTGAGGGAACCATATCCATGTGAGATTATAGATGGTCATATGTCCCGCCTGTCTGAGGGAACCCTACCCATGTGAGATTATAGATGGTCATATATCCCGCCAGTCTGAGGGAACCATATCCATGTGAGATTATAGATGGTCATATGTCCCGCCTGTCTGAGGGAACCCTACCCATGTGAGATTATAGATGGTCATATATCCCGCCAGTCTGAGGGAACCATATCCATGTGAGATTATAGATGGTCATATGTCCCGCCTGTCTGAGGGAACCCTACCCATGTGAGATTATAGATGGTCATATATCCCGCCAGTCTGAGGGAACCATATCCATGTGAGATTATAGATGGTCATATGTCCCGCCTGTCTGAGGGAACCCTACCCATGTGAGATTATAGATGGTCATATATCCCGCCAGTCTGAGGGAACCATATCCATGTGAGATTATAGATGGTCATATGTCCCGCCAGTCTGAGGGAACCCTACCCATGTGAGGTTATAGATGGTCATATGTCCCGCCAGTCTGAGGGAACCCTACCCGTGTGAGATTATAAATGGTCATAAGTCCCGCCTGTCTGAGAGAACCCTATTCATGTGAGGTTATAGATGGTCATATGTCCCGCCAGTCTGAGGGAACCCTATCCATGTGAGGTTATAGATGGTCATATGTCCCGCCAGTCTGAGGGAACCCTACCCGTGTGAGATTATAAATGGTCATATGTCCCGCCTGTCTGAGAGAACCCTATCCATGTGAGGTTATAGATGGTCATATGTCCCGCCTGTCTGCGGGAACCCTATCCATGTGAGGTTATAGATGGTCATATATCCCGCCTGTCTGCGGGAACCCTATCCATGTGATGTTATAGATGGTCATATGTCCCGCCTGTCTGCGGGAACCCTATCCGTGTGAGGTTATTGATGGTCATATGTCCCGCCAGTCTGTGGGAACCCTATCCGTGTGAGATTATAGATGGTCATATGTCCCGCCAGTCTGCGGGAACCCTATCCATGTGAGGTTATAGATGGTCATATGTCCCGCCTGTCTGCGGGAACCCTATCCGTGTGAGGTTATTGATGGTCATATGTCCCGCCAGTCTGCGGGAACCCTATCCGTGTGAGATTATAGATGGTCATATGTCCCGCCAGTCTGCGGGAACCCTATCCATGTGAGGTTATAGATGGTCATATGTCCCGCCTGTCTGAGGGAACCCTATCCATGTGAGGTTATAGATGGTCATATGTGCCGCCAGTCTGAGGGAACCTTATCCATGTGAGTTTATAGATGGTCATATGTCCCGCCTGTCTGCGGGAACCCTATCCATGTGAGGTTATAGATGGTCATATGTCCCGCCAGTCTGAGGGAACCATATCCATGTGAGATTATAGATGGTCATATGTCCCGCCAGTCTGAGGGAACCATATCCATGTGAGATTATAGATGGTCATATGTCCCGCCAGTCTGAGGGAACCTTATCCATGTGAGTTTATAAATGGTCATATGTCCCGGCAGTCTGCGGGAACCCTATCCATGTGAGGTTATAGATGGTCATATGTCCCGCCAGTCTGAGGGAACCCTACCCATGTGACGTTATAGATGGTCATTTGTCCCGCCAGTCTGAGGGAACCCTATCCATGTGAGGTTATAGATGGTCATATGTCCCGCCAGTCTGAGGGAACCCTACCCATGTGAGGTTATAGATGGTCATATGTCCCGCCAGTCTGCGGGAACCCTATCCATGTGAGGTTATAGATGGTCATATGTCCCGCCAGTCTGAGGGAACCCTACCCATGTGAGGTTATAGATGGTCATATGTCCCGCCTGTCTGCGGGAACCCTATCCATGTGAGGTTATAGATGGTCATATGTCCCGCCTGTCTGTGGGAACCCTATCTATGTGAGATTATAGATGGTCATATGTCCCGCCAGTCTGAGGGAACCCTATCCATGTGAGATTATAGATGGTCATATGTCCCGCCAGTCTGAGGGAACCATATCCATGTGAGATTATAGATGGTCATATGTCCCGCCAGTCTGAGGGAACCCTACCCGTGTGAGGTTATAGATGGTCATATGTCCCGCCAGTCTGGGGGAACCCTACCCATGTGAGGTTATAGATGGTCATATGTCCCGCCAGTCTGAGGGAACCCTATCCATGTGAGGTTATAAATGGTCATATGTCCCGCCTGTCTGAGGGAACCCTATCCATGTGAGATTATAGATGGTCATATGTCCCGCCAGTCTGAGGGAACCCTACCCGTGTGAGATTATAAATGGTCATATGTCCCGCCAGTCTGAGGGAACCATATCCATGTGAGATTATAGATGGTCATATGTCCCGCCAGTCTGAGGGAACCCTATCCATGTGAGATTATAGATGGTCATATGTCCCGCCAGTCTGCGGGAACCCTATCCATGTGAGGTTATAGATGGTCATATGTCCCGCCAGTCTGCGGGAACCCTACCCGTGTGAGGTTATAGATGGTCATATGTCCCGCCAGTCTGCGGGAACCCTACCCGTGTGAGGTTATAGATGGTCATATGTCCCGCCAGTCTGCGGGAACCCTACCCATGTGAGGTTATAGATGGTCATATGTCCCGCCAGTCTGAGGGAACCCTATCCATGTGAGGTTATAGATGGTCATATGTCCCGCCTGTCTGCGGGAACCCTACCCATGTGAGTTTATAGATGGTCATATGTCCCGCCTGTCTGCGGGAACCCTATCCATGTGAGGTTATAGATGGTCATATGTCCCGCCAGTCTGCGGGAACCATATCCATGTGAGGTTATAGATGGTCATATGTCCCGCCAGTCTGCGGGAACCATACCCGTGTGAGATTATAGATGGTCATATGTCCCGCCTTTCTGAGGGAACCCTATCCATGTGAGATTATAGATGGTCATATGTCCCGCCTGTCTGAGGGAACCCTACACATGTGAGATTATAGATGGTCATATGTCCCGCCTGTCTGAGGGAACCCTATCCATGTGAGGTTATAGATGGTCATATGTCCCGCCAGTCTGAGGGAACCATATCCATGTGAGGTTATAGATGGTCATATGTCCCGCCAGTCTGAGGGAACCCTACCCGTGTGAGATTATATATGGTCATATGTCCCGCCAGTCTGAGGGAACCCTATCCATGTGAGATTATAGATGGTCATATGTCCCGCCAGTCTGCGGAAACCCTATCCATGTGAGGTTATAGATGGTCATATGTCCCGCCAGTCTGCGGGAACCCTACCCGTGTGAGGTTATAGATGGTCATATGTCCCGCCAGTCTGAGGGAACCATATCCATGTGAGATTATAGATGGTCATATGTCCCGCCAGTCTGAGGGAACCATATCCATGTGAGATTATAGATGGTCATATGTCCCGCCAGTCTGAGGGAACCATATCCATGTGAGGTTATAGATGGTCATATGTGCCGCCTGTCTGAGGGAACCCTATCCATGTGAGGTTATAGATGGTCATATGTCCCGCCAGTCTGCGGGAACCCTATCCGTGTGAGGTTATTGATAGTCATATGTCCCGCCAGTCTGAGGGAACCATATCCATGTGAGATTATAGATGGTCATATGTCCCGCCAGTCTGAGGGAACCCTACCCATGTGAGGTTATAGATGGTCATATGTCCCGCCAGTCTGAGGGAACTCTATCCATGTGAGGTTATAGATGGTCATATGTCCCGCCAGTCTGAGGGAACCCTACCCATGTGAGGTTATAGATGGTCATATGTCCCGCCTGTCTGCGGGAACCCTATCCATTTGAGGTTATAGATGGTCATATGTCCCGCCAGTCTGCGGGAAACATATTCATGTGAGTTTATAGATGGTCATATGTCCCGCCAGTCTGAGGGAACCCTACCCATGTGAGGTTATAGATGGTCATATGTCCCGCCTGTCTGCGGGAACCCTATCCATGTGAGGTTATAGATGGTCATATGTCCCGCCAGTCTGAGGGAACCATATCCATGTGAGATTATAGATGGTCATATGTCCCGCCAGTCTGAGGGAACCATATCCATGTGAGATTATAGATGGTCATATGTCCCGCCTGTCTGAGGGAACCCTATCACATTCCTATGCCACATAATCACTCTCGTTGGCGCGGATGACAGCGTAAGTGTGGTCATTCGTGTGGGAGCAAACCGGAGTACCCGGAGAAAACCCACCTGTCCGATCTGGCGACCATCGTACCATCTCACATGCTTCCCATTCCGAGGATCGAACCCGGGTTGCATTGGTGAGAAGCGAGCTGGATATTCTCTATGTGCACATGAGTGTTTGTCTATTTTGTGGATTTAAAGTTGTACCGACAGCGATGGCATATAGCGATAGAAGACCCCGGGTAGAACCACAGACCTACCACAAGCCAACCTGAATGACTTCCTCACATTAGGATTCGAACCTACAGTGGTAATGTTTGTTTTGTTTATGTGGGTTTGAAGTCGCACCGACAAGTTAGGTCATATGGCGCCTCACCAGCTAATATTGGTGGAAGACCGCGGGTACCTATAGGAGCAGTATTTCAGGAACGGATTGGCACCCGGGTAGAACCACTGACCTTCCGCAAGCCAGCTGGATAGATTATCACGTGACAGAATTCGACACCCCCATTGGGATGGGATTCGAACATGCATTGCACTGTGCAAGTGAGTTTAAGTCAACGACCATAACAATACCACGCGGTCACGGAGACCACATGTCGGATTTGTGATTGTTTGGCGACTTCGTCATAGCGGTGGTTTATGCCTATGCAGTTACAACTCACAGCACAGCTATTTGTGAGATATGGAGACCGTGTGCGTGGGGGGTTTTTTACGTTTATTTATCGTCGCTACCGGTTGCTCGTATGTGCGGCGCCTCCTGAAGAGATTCGTCATTTTAGATTTTGGTGGATAGTGCAATGATACAAAGAGAGAACCATTCCAGAGTCTCCTCTGGTTCTTTTACGTGCACGATATAAAACACCGACACGAGACCTCGGTTTAACGTCCCATCTAAAAGACTGTTAATATTATTAGGGTCAGACGGGGGATCGAACATGCGATCCCTGGATTACCAGTCCAGCGTGCTACCACTGGACTACAGATCCGTTTGTGGCACCGGACGCACGAACGCCAAAACAATAAATATCCCTCGCCCAAATGGCTGGGGGAGTAGTAATTGATCCGTCATAAACAATAGATCCATCATAGGCATATTAAACGTATTGCTTACAATACATGACTATTGGTTGGGGTGTTGGCAACAATGTGCTGCAAAATTTCAAGTTTATATTTGTTGATTCATGAGTAAAAATGTACGTCAACTGAACCATAATAAACACAGCCCATCATCGCACTCTCCTTTACAAAACACGTGGGATACGAGCTTATGACGAAACCTGGGTATCAAACTACATACATGTACAGATACGCCCTATACTGCTAGTATTAAAGCGACACTACATCGGTGAAAACGCAAATTTCTGCAGAATGTAATTTCCTGTTATATGGTATAATTGTTTTTCCAATATTTGCCTCAAAAACTGAGTAATTCAACAAATAAACAAGCGTCGTATACGCGGTTTGTTGACATAACAAAATAATGTAAATAGGGTCGACATTCATGCGTAATACATTGTATCCTGAATATCACACTTTATCGTACATATTTACCGTTATATCTCACAGTTGTGTCTATGCATATTTATTTGGAGACTAATCTTAGTTATAGTATCTCTAAACGACATTATCTCGCATTTAGTATTGACTCCAATGACACACAAACATCAATCCAGGAGCGCCGATGACCGTTATATGAAATCCTACTTTCACTTTTGAAAGTTTGTAGACAACAAAAGCACTGTTTATTGATTCAATGTTAGAGTTCGAATGTAATCAGAAGAATGTATAGTACCAATGCATTTATACGTGAAAACATGCATTTTAATTGCTTTTTTCGATGTAATATCGCTTTAAGTGAACTTATAAATTTAAGCGCTTAGAATGTGCAGGCGGTAGGCGTTTAATAGGCTCATATTTCCTTGCAATTATAAATGTTTTTTAATATGCACACTTCAAGCATGACGTACATCCAGTGTACTATAGTTGGTAGGTTGGGTGTAGCATATTGTTTATCTACTTGCGCAGGCGGTATCCGTGGTGGCATAATATCGAGAATGTATTGTGAATTTATCATAATACCTTTTATCTTTATTTGATGTAACAGGTGTGTTCTGTGATGAATCAATGTTAAAATGTCGTGTGTAAGCCTGATTTATTGGGGTGGGGTGGCGGTGGAGGGGGTCGCTTAAAGTCGCACCGACTGCTTATGTCTTCAGGCGCGAAAGGTCCGGAGTTCGAGCCCCGCTGAAGCCGTTACGATTGTGCCCTTAGGCAAGGCATTTAAATTCCACATTGCCTCTTCTCTCTCCTTCATGGCGATGGATTCCATCTGGAATGAGGTCTCGAGAGTGATTAATATAAGTTGAAAGAACTTTTTTCGCAATCGAGCTAAATAAATTTGCATTATAATCTTATATAAAGATTCTCCAGCAGTTATATATTGGCGGACAGACACCCTAGTAGAATCACCAACCTTCCGCAAGTCACTAAGATAGCTTCCTCACATAATTCGACATCACCACTGACAAGCGAGTTGAAGTCAACAGCTCTTCCGAGGTACACCCCCCCCCCTCCACGCGTAGTGTAACTACACCAGAGGATTGCGTCCGCCGTGTGATGTTCACTCCAGTCTATGCAGGGTAATATTCAAGGAACAGGGTGGGTGTGCAGGGCAGACCATAGGGGGATCTGGGTAGATATATGAACGTGTAATGCAATCGAACTAAACTCTATTTGTATGATCTATTAATAATAATAATAAAAAAGACTTTATTTAACGAGAAAACTCATTTGAACAATTAAGTCAGAAAATAGCTAATGCCATATTTCGCTGTTTCAAAGCAATTTAGAAATTCTGACTATCATTTCGAACAACAATTGGGCTTTAAAGCGACACTACATCGGTGAAAACGCAGGTGTCTGCAAAATGTAATTTGCTATTATGTGGTATTATTATTTTCCAAATATTGCCTTATAAACTGAGTATTTCAACAAATAAACAAACGTCGTATACGCGGTTTGTTGACATAGCAAAATAATGTAAATATGGTCGATTCATGCATAATACATTGTAGACATATTGTAGACATTCATGCGTAATACAGCGCGTTTATCCTGAATAACACGAGGTATGATACATATTTACCGTGATATCTCACATGTGTGCCTATGCATATTTATTTGTTGACTAATCTTAGATAAATTATCTCTAATTGAAAGTATCGCGTGTTTAGTATTGACTCCAATGACAAACAAACGTCAATTCAGGAGCGCGGATGACCGTTATATGAAATCCTACTTTCACGTTTGAAAGTTTGTATACCACAAAAACACTGTTTACTGATTCAATGTTAGTGTTCGAATATATTCGGAAGAATGTGTAGTAGCAATGCATTTATACGTGAAAAAAATGCATTTTATTTGCTTTTTGCAATGTAATGTCGCTTTAAAGATGTGCATCCGTATACAACACATCCTGGCACGGGGAATTTCCCTTATTTCTACAGTTCCTGGAATAGTTAGATCATACTTAAGTCATAGTTAGATCATGTAAGGATCGTCAGATAATATATCATGCGGGGCTTGATAACATACCCACACCAATCTCTGGCTTCTTGGTATTATATGTACTATTCATCATACGACAGTAACGAACAATGAAAAAACTTGATTTGTTTAAGGTACATTGTACAACATTATACATGTATATTGCATGGTGTAACTGTGTACTTTGGCTATAAGTATTGTGTATGTGCATTAATGCTATAATGTGTACTTTGGTTATAATTAGTGTGAATGTGCATTAATGCTATGGTGCTAAGAAATTTAAGAGGGTCATAAGGAAGATTAGTTCAGAACTAATTAGGTCACCCTCTAGAAATAAAGAAATATATCTATCTATCTAATGTGTTTGTTTGATTGATTGATTTGTGTGTGTGCTTCTGGGGCTTAATTCACACCAACAGCTTAAGTCATTTTTTTATATTTAAGTTTATTTAACGTCGCTACCGGTTTCCCATTTGAGCGACGGGCAGTTTACCTAACAACACCTTTCCTGGGCAGGCTCCAGCGGTTAACCAGTACTTGGTGCACCAACCTCCGTAAGAAACTGCCAACTTTTTCATATAAATGAGACACGGTCTGAGCGGGGCTCGAACCAGTGACCATCAGAGATGATAGGTGACAGTGGTATACAAGTCAGCGACCTTAACCACTCGATCACGGAGGCGGACTGCTTAAGTCATATATGGCGACTCTCCAGCTTTTATTTGGTGGAGGAAGACGTCGGGTTCCCTCCCAGCAGTGATTCATATACGGACGGACACCCGGGTAATACCACCCACCTTTTTCGCGCCAGCTGGAACACTTCCTCACATGAAATAATTGGACACACCCAGTGGCATTCGAACGTACAGCGGTCAGGGGGGAGGGGAGGCGGTCAGAGGGGAGGGGAGGCGGTCAGGGGGGGGGATTTGAAGCCGACGATCTGAATCACTCAGCCGCGAATGTTTTAGTATGATATTGGAAATGGAAAAAACACGAGATGGAGAACCTAAAACCAAGCGGGCTAAAATACAGTGTGCGGATTCGATAGACTGGTTGGACGATGTTTGCATAACAGGAGAGTGCACCATCTCAACAGAGACTTTGGTCGAGTCAGAAATCAGCAAGTATTTTGAAATGGAACGTAAACAATCGGATATCAATCTAACTTTGCTACAATGGTGGAAAGACAATGAATATCAATTTCCAATGCTTTCACGTGTTGCTAAAACCGTTTTGGCCGTACCAGCAAGTTCAGTCCCTTCAGAACGTGTCTTTAGCTTAGCGGGAACTATTGTCAGCAAACAGAGGAACAGGCTCAGCCCTGAGAATGTGAATAAATACATTTTTATGAACATGAACAGAAAGTTGTACTGGTAGGGAACTAGGGATTCCAAGTTTAACCATTATCCCGCTGAATAAATTACATAGCTTTTGCAAACAGCATAGATCCAGACCAGCCACAGCGTAACGCTGTGTCTGATCAGGATCTGTGCTGTTTGCTACTCTGCCCAGTGCATTGAGCATCACTATCCGAGTAGCAAACAGCATAGAGCCTGATCAGATGCAGCGTTACACTGCAGCTGATATGGTAGTCGGTTGACAATGTTTAATTAAATTATAAAGCAGTGAGCAGACAGTGTTGTGATTTTGTTAACTAGTCCAATTACACTTACAATGATATGTAGTGTGCTTATTCTTTATGCTAGAAGTGTATCCTTTGTTGCCACGACTCGTCAGTTCTCTTTTGCATCTAAATCAACCGATTATTAATCGGAAAGTTATCTATAGTACTCTCTCCGATTAATCGATTGTGAATTTTTCAACTGATTTACATCACTAGCTTCTACAAACACTCTGGATAACTTCCCCGCGTGCTTGATTTCGATACCCCCATCGGGAGTCATTAATGGACAGATATCCCTAATGTTCTTTTATGAACTAATTCTTTTATAGTGCTTACGCAATTCATATTTGCATAAGCTTCGGATACATGTAATCATAATATTTCAAGGAAACGTGTTATTTATCAGTTGCAGCTACAGGTATGCATGTTGCTCGCCCATATGGTTTACCGGTGGCGAGGTAAATAAACGGAATCATCATCGTATGCATGTAACACATTGGAGTGAAAAACACCTTATTTGCTTACTATTTTAAACACTTTCAGCGCCGAATACATTCAGAGCATGTGCAAACAACATAAATTCTGATCAGCCGCGGCGTATCGCCGCATCTGATCAGGATATATGGTGTTTGCTATTCGGACAGGTGCTTCAGCTCCACTGTCTTATGAGCAATCAGCATATAGCCTGCTCGGACGACACGTTATGTTCTGTCTGCTCGGGTTCTCTGCTATTTGCAAAGTCACTTTTATGCGACATTGGCGGTGAAAGACTTAAGCATGTCAGATCAGTTGAAATGCATAGTTATTAATATTCCTCTGTGTTCATCCTGGTGTCCATTACTATCCATGTCCATCCATTGTCTCATCTTTTAAGTTATTAAATTTCGACAGGTCTATGCTTGCTATATGAAATACAGAATCAATATTTGTAAGGGAAGCGGGGATGGCTCTCCGACCTCACTCTCCAATGTTGACGGGGACCAATAAAATGGGCAAACTTGTTTTGCTGAAATTACCAAACATTGAAATACCTTCATGCATGTTTAGCTTTATATAACTGGAACTGGGCTGGGTATTCAACTATTCATTCTGTCTGTGTAGATGTTTGACACATGTACAACAAATATTGCATTTCCTCAGCGCTTCTGAGAATGTTATATTCCTTTACGTGAAATATCAATGAGGCAATCACTTTACACGGAAACAACCCAGCCCATTAATGAACCCAGCCCATTAATGGTATATTATTATCAAACACTTCCCTTCTTAAAACACGATCGTGACGTCATACCTTTGTACTTGCAGTCCATTATTATTAATATTGCACTTCTATGAAAAGGCCAGAGTATTATATTCAATCGTATACGCGTACCACAGGGATTCGGCACGTTTGGGGGTACTAGTATATATACTTAAATATATATACTAGTACCCCCAAACGTGCCGAATCCCTGTGACGCGTACATGTACGAAATTAACAATTTTAATTAGTAGGATCTTTTTATAGAAGTGTGTGTTTTAAATAAGATATAAGCCTCAAACGGATCCAATATGTACACTATTGGTTCATTTTCGGCTTAAATCCTATACTTATAATTTCATTCATTCATTCTGGAGTAACATTCAAGTACTTTTCCGCAAAAAGATAAGTTTGGAAACAGCTAATCTTTCTCAGTTTCCATTGCTCTTTGCGAGCTTTGGTAGGAAGTAAACAAACTAGCGCAGAGTGCACATGCGTTATTTTCTCCGGAACTAGTTATGATACGATTTTTTCTGGTTAATTACGGGACAGACGGATCTGTAGTCCAGTGGTAACACGCTGGACTGGTAATCCAGGGATCGCAGGTTCGATCCCCCGTCTGACCTAAATAAAATTAACAGTCTTTCAGGTGGGACGTTAAACCGAGGTCTCGTGTCGGTGCTTTACACCGTGCACGTAAAAGAACCAGAGGAGACTCTGGAATGGGTCTCTGTCTGTATCATTGCACTATTCTCCACAATCTAAAAGTACTAATCTCTTCAGGAGGCGTCGCTCATATGGGCAACCGGTAGCGACGATAAATAAACGTAAAACACACATTAATTACGGGATCGTGACTGTATCAAACCAGAAAACGTAATATCAGACTGGAAAACTCAGCGTATCAACCTGGGTGGTAGGCAAATAACAGCAAACTTAGGCGAATGTTCATATCTAAGTAATAAGCAGCTTAACCCATTCAACACCAAGTAACTCACATGGACTGGTCCATGATATTCATAAACCAATAAATGAATCGGAAAATCACATTTGGACGAGTTCATTTATCAAAATGGATAATTATGTCTAATATCACTGGCAAAATGTGCAGATCCTGATGAGACGGCTCATCAAGAGCCGGATCATCTGGATCTACACTTTTTTGTAAGCCAATTTAGAGGTCTGTGGTGTTGAAAGGGTTAATACTATCATTTAGATTCGCTTGCTTGGGTTATTTTGTCCGCTAGCCCCCGAGGCACAGAGACAACGGTAGACCCCAACTTCGCTTCAAGGATGTCTGCAAACGAGATATGAAAGCGCTGGGGATGGACACCATCAACTGGGAATCCCTCGCAGCAAACAGAATAGCGTGGAGACAACAGCTGTCAACGGGCTTAGCGAAGGGAGAACTCGTTCTGCAGGCAGCCTCTGACGACAAACGCAGGAAGAGGAAAGCCAAACAGTGTGAGCCGCCACCAACTGCATCGCCTTCCAGTGACTCTGTCTTCACGTGCGAAGGGTGCAACCGCCACTGCAGGTGACGCATCGGACTGTACAGCCACACCAGACAGTGTTCATCTGTAGACTCAACAGGCGCTAACTCCATAGTGTGACAAGACTGACGGATGCCGAAGCCCCCGATAGTATCCATAACCTCCGAACTATGCCCACCAATTTACAACGCCATAAGTATATGGTGTTTCGTCCCCAAACATAATAACTTTCGGTAAAACATGTCCGAATCAACATTTCACGTCATCAATGAACAGATATTAAACCAGCTCTATAAGCCATGACAATCCAATACATGAAATAATTATATGAATTATAAATTTGTAAGTGATTTTCAGAAATAGGCTTTTTTTTTTATGAACATGGTTGTCGTATGCAAATTTCCAAGACATCTTCGTTCATTGGCTGAAGTCAGTTTTACGGCAGTTTTTGGAAGGACACCACCCCCTCGGAATGTATTTGATAGGCAGATTACGATCATTATGCCGCTGAGGAACTGTTTGAAATTGTTACAATGTTTTGTTAGGGCTTCCTTTGTTGTGTTTATTTTGTGTGTGTTTGTGCATTTGTTTGTATGTTTATTTGAGTGTTTCTGTTCGTTGTTCGTTCATATTATTATTATGTGTTTATCATTATTTTGTGATGTCTGTTATCATTATTGTTATTATTATTATTATGTTTTTTATTATATGTTTATTATTACTATGTGGAAGATCATACACCAGAATGCCCTGTAAGGGATTGAGCAACCTTCATCAGTCGTTGAGGCTTGAACTAGAAGTATACCCCTCACGTTTGTGCGAAAATACCCTACTTCCTAAAACTTTACCTGATTAAACTGGGGTATGCGGAAGCTCTGTGTTTTACGTTTATTTATCTTCACTAACGGTTGTTCATATGAGCGAGCGACCCCCCCCCCCCCTGATGAGATTAGCAATGTTAGACGATTGGAGGATTGTGCAATGATACAGACAGATACCCATTCCAGAGTCTCATCTGGTTCTTTTACGTGCACGGTGTAAAGCACCGACACGAGATTTCGGTTTAAAGTCCAATCTGAAAGACTGTTAATTTTATTAGGGTCAGACGAGGGATTGAACCGCAAGATGCAAAATCGCATGACCTATTTATGTAAACCCGCATACGAGTGGTTATCCGAAAGTCATATAGAAATAGCGAGTTAGAGAGGACGGCGCGCGCATGATTCCAAAGAAGCTTGGAGTCTGGACAAAGGATCGATCCCCAATGTCAGGTGGGCGGTTCTGGTCGCAAAATATGTTTTTGTAATTTTAAGGATATCTGGCTATTCAAATGTATAAAGCCATGTGTGGAAATGCTCCTGAATACATTAAAACATCATTTACATCGGAAGTTCATTCCCGTTGTCTTAGATCCTCTTCTTCATTACAACTATATACGCCTAAACCTAAGTTGGAAATATTGTTTATTCAGGTTCTTCCATTTTGGCATTCATTACCTCATTAAATTCAAAATTCCAACTCACTCAATAACTTTAAAACTCGATATTTAAGATTTAAGCCAACAGAAACATAGAAATATGTTGTATATATACATACATAATAGATGAGCTTCCACGTATTGCTGAATACTGTACTTAACATGTAGTGTTTCTTTAATTAATATGTGTTCTATGTCATTGTATAGATGTTGAGGCCTTATTTGTATTATTATTGTATGTGTTTTTGCGTTTATTTATCGTCGCTACCGGTTGCCCATATGAGCGACGCCTCTTGAAGATATTAGTCATTTTAGAATGTGGACGATAGTGCATGATACAGACAGAGACCCATTCCAGAATCTCCTCTGGTTCTTTTACGTGCACGGTGTAAAGCACCGACACGAAACACGTATTATTATTCTAATTCGAAATTAGGGAATTTGGAATTAGAATTTTTATTATTATTATTATACACAGACAAATATAGGTGATAGCTAAGCAATGTGCACATCATTCGTGTGACTATCCCAGGTCAGACTCTCCCAATTTAAATAATAAATGCTAAAATATTGCATGATGTATTCGATGATACAGATGTTTAAAGGTCGAGTATCTGTGTCAGGCAGTAAACAAATGTATCCATTTCGTGTACTTTTAATTTATCTAGTGGGTAGTGCGTGAATTGCGGGTGAGTGTATACATATATATATATATACAGTGTATCAGTATCGATCACTGCTCCAATTTAGAATGATTTACGGGTGCCACTCATGCAACGTACGTGACCCCGGCTCGGACCCGTCCGTACCCTGTTACCTCTATTTAAGTTTTATTTAAGCTTTTACGAAATACATAATAAAACAATATGTGCATTGTAAGTGAAATTTCATAATGACCCACCATGCATGCTTTGTTCACTAGCGCAGCATATTACCGACTAGTCAGATAATTATGACAAAACATGCACATAATGTACCATGTTCACGTATTATTACCGACATTTGCAGTCTATATATTAGTGTGTGTTTTACGTTTATTTATCGTCGCTACCGGTTACCCATATGAGCGACGCCTCCTGAAGAGATTAGTCATTTTAGATGTTTGGAGGAGAGTGCAATGATACAGACAGAGACCTATTACAGAGCCTACACTGGTTCTTTTACGAGTATACACTTTTACGTGCACGGTGTACAGAACCGACACGAGACCTCGGTTTAACGTCCCATCTGAAAGACTGTTAATTTTATTAGGGTCAGACGGGGGATCGTACCTGCGATCCCTGGATTACCAGTACAGCGTGTTACCACTGGACTACAGATCAGTCTGTAAATATATTAGAGGAACCATTTCTATTTTTATAAGGCATAGTAGATCATTTCTACCTGCCATAAATTAGTGTCTGTTTCAGTATGAATCAGCTCGTTGTCGTCGTCGACGCCGCAGTCGCCGCCGTCGTTGTTGTTGTCGTCGTTGGTGGTGGTCAAAAAAATTAACTTTCAAAATTAATAACGCTCCATGCAATATCAAAGCCTTCTATCGCAAACGTAGAGCACGTGTGCTATTCAATGAATCGTTTTCCCATTCTTCCGCATTGCTTACGATAATAATTATTATTATTATATGATAACCTAGACCTTGGTATGAACACCCAGTATCAATGTGTATTATATACCCAGGTAGTTGTTAAACTTGTATCAATATAGTGTCGAATCAGCATGGATATGTATAATACTTGTAAATCCCCCATGAAACATATAATACATTAACACATGATAAATGCACGTATGTTAGAACATTTTACATTTTACATTTATTTTATATTTCCTCATTTGTATAGGATTGGCTAACAATTATGCAAAATGTGTGCATATCGTGTTTTGACACAAAATTCCCATCAGCGTCAAAACTATATACAAGGAACGTTTTCGCCCCCTAAAAATGCCCCAGCCGTACAGTATTACTTGATGCTCTAATAATGAACCCATCAATATTCATTAACATGTTCTTATTTCTTAATAAGAATGTTACATTTTCATTTACGGACCCGTTTTTACCCCCCCCCCACACTCTAAGTTTAAAGTCATGGAACTGCTGTCCCTTTGCTATCAATAGTTAAATGCATGACATTATTGTTTTGGTTATTCTATAAATTCACTGATTTACACTGCTGATTTACACAGCTGATTTACACTGCTGATTTTTACACAACTGATTTACACTGCAGATTTACACTACTGATTTACACGATTTACACTACTGATTTACACTACTGATTTACATTACTGATTTACACTTCTGATTTACACTGCTGATTTACACTACTGATTTACACAGCTGATTTACACTGCTGATTTACACTACTGATTCATTTTGACATCAAACAGAAACTAACTGGATATGGCAGTAAATGCGCGTTCGCTTCAGGTGCGAAAGGTCCGGAGTTCGAGCCCCAGCTGGAGCCGTTACGACTGTGCCCTTAGGTAAGACATTTAAATTCAACATTGCCTCTTCTCTCTCCTTCATGGCGATGGATTCCACCAGGAATGAGGTCTCGAGAGTGATTGATATAAGTTGAAATAACTTGTTTCGCAATCGAACTAAAATAAATATGTATAAACTAACTGGATAATTATACCGGAACTATTTCTTAGTACTGACATTCTCACAAACATATGTGGTTGTGCGGTTGTGTATACTGAAAAAGTCAAATATCCACGGATCGCAGTTTCGATCCCCCGTCTGACCCTAATAGAATTAACAGTCTTTCAGAACGGACTTTAAACCGAGATCTCGTGTCGGTGATTTATACCGTGCACGTAAAAGAACCAGGGGAGACTCTGGAATGGGTCTCTGTCTGTCTGTACTATCCTCCAAAAATCTAAAAATGACTAATCTCTTCAAGATTGCTCATATAGGCAACCGGTAGCGACGATAAATAAACGTAAAACGCACGCATACAAGAAAAGCACGTTCGCAATGCAATACGAGTGCAAGGACACAGGTCTAACTGTCTTATGCAATGCAACTAAGTGCAGGGGAATGTTAGCGACCACAGAATAATAGTTGTCTGTGTATATAATCTTATATATGATCGATTAATCACTTACCACTCACATAAATCGAGTGATACGCATCCACTAAGTCTGTACTACGGTGAAACTGGAGACAGTTATCTGTTCTTATTTTTTTGGGGGTTTAAAGTCGCACCGACAGCTTAGGTCACCGGGCGACTTCGCGGCTATTATTGATGGAGAACGACACCGGATGTCCCTCCGAGCAATATTGCAGATACGAACGGATACCCGGGTAGAATCACCGATCTACCGCAAGCTAGTTGGATAGCTAACTCACATGAAATAATTCGTCACACCTAGTGGGATTCGAACCTACATCGTAACCTGGAGAAAGACTTCGTCAAACACACCGTCTTGTCTTTTCTAAAAAAAATGTATTTAAGTTTATTTAGCGTCGCTACCGGTTACCCATTTGAGCGACGGGCAGCTAACCTAGCAACTTTCATGGGCAAGCTCCAGCCTGCTAACCAGTACTTGGTGCACCAACCTCCGTAAGAAACTGTCAACTATTTCATATAAAGAAACACGGTCTGAGCTTGGCTCGAACCCGTGACCATCCGTGATGATAGGTTACAGTGGTATATTAGTCAGCGACCTTAACCACTCGACCACAGACGGATATGTAGTCCAGTGGTAACACGCTGGACTGGTAATACATGGATCGCAGGTTCGATCCCCGTCTGACTCTAATACAATTAACATTTTTTCAGATGGGACTTTAACCCGAGATCTCGTGTCGGTGCTGTACACCGTGCACGTAAAAGAACAAGAGGAGACTCTGGAATGGGTCTCTGTCTGTATCATTGCACTATCCTCCAAAAATCTAAAATGACTAATCTCTTCAGGAGGCGTCGCTCATATGGGCAACCGGTAACGACGATAAATAAACGTAAAACACACGCACTGATATCTCAGTGCACATGCCATTCTGTATTATTGGTCGTTGATTACCTATTTCATATTGCTATATAGTTGATGATTTTATTTGTTGCCTCGTGGTAGATTGACTTTAATTGTTCAAATGAGTTCACAAATGTTAATATCAATAAAAAATAGAAAATGTTTGCTGAATATTGCTCGATTTGTGAAAGAAGCGCTATGCCTACGTAAAAATACTCTTGGAAATTAAATTAGATTTCTCTACTGATCGGTTACTGTACTGATGTGTTTGTGTGTTTTATTATTTGTATAAATTATTTATATATTTATTGTCATGTATATATATGTATTGTCTTTGCCATAAGTTAGTGAAATTGTAAATGGCCAAAGGCAAATGTTTTGCCAATTTGCTAATAAACTTGAAACTTGATAAAATTAATGTCTCTATCAGTGTTATAATTGTAAAATAATGTACAGTTTCACAATATCCGGCAATCATCCCGGATGCCGGTTACTTAGCTCACAGCGTGTCACAGTAACCCGCCATCACGTCGTATTAGCGAGAGACTGCCTCGTATATTTCAAACGCGTGAAACGAAACGTTATAATGTCACGTTTGCCTCATTTGTAAAGCTTATTAAATTGTATTAATATTTGCAAATTCATACTCTCCTCAAATGTAACGTTTTAGATTGGCCAATTGCTGAGAAGAGGACAGTCTTCAGTTACTGATCTACCGATCAATATTATACACGACATTCTATTTATGCAAGTACTTCCGTGACTGGTTCCTGGTATGATGTCATGGACTTTATTGCGTGTTATGGTTTATCATAATAATTATATTGGTAATTTCAACCGCGCAATAATGATTATAAATTAGATATACAGTGTGTTATTATGCTGATTAACGTCATATATCACCACCTGAGGGGTCAAGAATTTGTGTTACGTAGAGGTTATCACGTGGCTAGTTTCATATCAGCCTAGATATCGTCCCGAGGTAGCTTGATATCAAGTTACGGAGGGTCGATACCATGGCTGAGACCGAAGCTCGAAGGTAGATATCAAGTTACGGAGGGTCGATACCATGGCTGAGACCGAAGCTCGAAGGCAGCTATCAAGTTACGGAGGGTCGATACCATGGCTGAGACCGAAGCTCGAAGGCAGCTATCAAGTTACGGAGGGTCGATACCATGGCTGAGACCGAAGCTCGAAGGCAGCTATCAAGTTACGGAGGGTCGATACATGGCTGAGACCGAAGCTCGAAGGTAGATATCAAGTTACGGGGGTCGATACCATGGCTGAGACCGAAGCTCGAAGGCAGCTATCAAGTTACGGAGGGTCGATACCATGGCTGAGACCGAAGCTCGAAGGTAGATATCAAGTTCGGAGGGTCGATACCATGGCTGAGACCGAAGCTCGAAGGTAGATATCAAGTTACGGAGGGTCGATACCATGGCTGAGACCGAAGCTCGAAGGCAGCTATCAAGTTACGGAGGGTCGATACCATGGCTGAGACCGAAGCTCGAAGGTAGATATCAAGTTACGGAGGGTCGATACCATGGCTGAGACCGAAGCTCGAAGGCAGCTATCAAGTTACGGAGGGTCGATACCATGGCTGAGACCGAAGCTCGAAGACAGATATCAAGTTATGGAGGTTCAATACCATGGCTGAGACCGAAGCTCGAAGACAGATATCAAGTTACCGAGGGTCAATACCATGGCTGATATGAAACTAGCCACGTAATGACGTCTTTATTACTTTGATATGAATTTAAACATTTAATAATCGAAATCATGCTCTCCGTTATTCATTTAACAGAAATAAATCACAATTATTGAATTAGATACATGAATACGATTGAAACATTACCAAGCAACTACAAATATCTATTATCTGTCAAACTTGACAGACTGCGACGCTACGGGAAGTAAACAAACTAGCACCGAGTGCACATGCGTTATTTTCTCAGGAACTAGTCATGATACGGCGTTTTGTCTGGTTTGATACGGGCTCGTGACCGTATCAAACCAGCAAGTGTAATATCAGACTGGAAAACACAGCGTATCAATCTTGGTGATAAGACAGTATTGTGGTAGGCAAATAACAGCAACAATAGGCTAATGGTCATATCTTAAGTAGTAATAGATATTATTGGTGGAGGGCGACGAGTTGTTTCTAATAATAGAAATTATTGCTGGAAGGCTACGAGTTGTTTCTAATAATAGATATTATTGGTGGAAGGCGACTAGTTGTTTCTAATAATAGATATTATTGGTGGAAGGCTACGAGTTGTTTCTAATAATAGATATTATTGGTGGATGGCTACGAGTTGTTTCTAATAATAGATATTATTGGTGGAAGGCGACGAGTTGTTTCTAATAATAGATATTATTGGTGGAAGGCTACCAGTTGTTTCTAATAATAGATATTATTGGTGGAAAGCGACGAGTTGTTTCTAATAATAGATATTATTGGTGGAAGGCTACGAGTTGTTTCTAATAATAGATATTATTGGTGGAGGGCGACGAGTTGTTTCTAATAATAGATATTATTGGTGGAAGGCGACGAGTTGTGTCTAATAATATATATTATTGGTGGAAGGCTACGAGTTGTTTCTAATAATAGATATTATTGGTGGAAGGCTACGAGTTGTTTCTAATAATAGATATTATTGGTGGAAGGCGACTAGTTGTTTCTAATAATAGATATTATTGGTGGAAGGCTACGAGTTGTTTCTAATAATAGATATTATTGGTGGAAGGCTACCAGTTGTTTCTAATAATAGATATTATTGGTGGATGGCTACGAGTTGTTTCTAATAATAGCTATTATTGGTGGAGAGCGACGAGTTATTTCTAATAATAGATATTATTGGTGGAGGGCGACGAGTTGTTTCTAATAATAGATATTATTGGTGGAGGGCGACGAGTTGTTTCTAATAATAGATATTATTTGTGGAGGGCGAGGAGTTGTTTCTAATAATAGCTATTATTGTTGGGGGGCGACTAGTTGTTTCTAATAATATATATTATTGGTGGAGGGCGACGAGTTGTTTCATCTTGGAATTTTACTCTGCTTTTGTAACCATTAATGAGAGGCATCGGCCAGTTACTGTCCCTGAACACTCCCTAACAGTATATATGACCTGTTAAGTGGAGTCCTCTGTTTTTATCGTTGCTTCCTTTGCATAGCATGCTATGAATATTAAATCGCTTTCTCATCTTATAATTAGTAAATTACTATTTCTCGACATATATCCTACAGTATATCCAATAGATACTAATCTGTATAAATTTGTTATTAATGTTATATTTTTATGTTATATTTCGGGTTTTACGCCTGCATCAGCACCATTTTGGGCTATATCGCCGGAGGGCAGTTTACCTAACAACACCTTTCCTAGGCGGGCTCCAGCGGTTAACCAGTACTTGGGTGCACCAACCTCCGTAAGAAACTGCCAACATTTTCATATAAATGAGACACGACCTGAGCGGGGCTCGAACCCGTGACCATCAGTGATGTTAGGTTACAGTGGTATACAAGTCAGCGACCTTAACCACTCGACCACGGAGGCGGACTATTAATGAATTAACATGAGTGTGATCAAATCGCATTTATCATACCGCAACATCTGGTTAGGAAACAACTGTAAAAACAAAGGATTCCAACTATAAGAACCAATATACATTTCGGGATAAATCGGACTTTATCTGCCAAGGGAGGTAATAGAAAGCCAGCAGTCACTAATTACAATACTAACATATTAACTTACCCCTAAGCACATAACATTCGCTGAGCCTCAATGGTGCAATTGATACGGCATCCGCCTCGTCGACCTCTTAGGAGAGGGGTTATGAGTTCGAGTCCAGATATGACCAACATGTCCTTAGGAGCGATTAGAATAATGTTTTAAGAACTTGTTTCGCAATCGAGGTAAAAATAATTTGTATGCACTTAATCCATAATAGTCCAATTGGAATATATATATATATCCATATATAAAACAACATGGTTTCCACAATCGTATTTTTACATCTAATTCATTGAAACTACATTCTGTATTGTCAGCACTTTTGTTTTGTATGACCAAAATATCCCACCAAGAATTGGATATATACATGTACGTTTTTGAATGAATAATACCACGGACTATTTACGGTCACGTGGTATACCTAGCATAAAATGAGCACGGAATACCCGTGAGTCACATAACAATGTTTAAAACACTGTCGTGACGTCATACATTTGTACTTGCAGCCCGTTATTATTAATATTGGACTGGTGTCAAAAGGCCCGAGTATTACATTAAATCCTACGTGTAAATGTACGAACTTAACAATTTTAATTAATAGGATCGTGTTATTTAAGTGTGTGTTTTAAGTAAGATATAAGCCTCAAACTTATCCAATATGTAAAATATTGGTATTGTATTCGGCTCTACGCGCCTTACACAGTCCAATAGTTTACATATTGGATCGTTTTCGGCTTATATCCTATACAGAAATCGTGGACATCAGTGGTCGGGTGGTTTAGGTTCGAAATACCTGGAAATGAGTCGCTTTGTGTGGCATAGCGGGGGGGGGGGGTTCGAACCAGTCGCGTATCTTCTAATATGATTATTTCTTCTTCTTGTGTGGAGTTGCAGGTTCAGCCCAGGCGGCATAACATGAAGGGTAACTCTTTCTGAACGGCAGCTGGTTATTGCCACATCCTCCACGAGTTGCCAGTCAGCAGCATCAATAACGTGTCTAGTTGATTCGCTGGTGTTTCGTCGCATCCCCAGCTACGATCAAAGCTGTATCTCACCGTCACCAAAATTATCCGGATAAAGCTATGGACAACGCCAGATAACGAACCGAAACATTATATCGAATTATTTCATCCACAATAGAAAGCTAGTCAGTTGTTTTGTGGAAGGCCACTAGTTAGTTGGCATCCGTGGCCGAGTGGTGAAGGTTATATTGACTTGCCTCTCACCGCTGTAGATTCGAATCCCACTGATTATGTCGAATTATTTCCTGTGATGCAGCTATCTAGCTGGCTTGCGGAAGATCAGTGGTTCTACCCGGGTGCCCGACCGTGTCTGAAATACTGCTCGGAAGGGCACCCGGGGTCTTTCTCCACCAATACTAGCTGGAGAGACGCAATATGACCGAAGCTGTTGGTGGTGACCTTAATCCCAAACATAAACCGGGTGAATGTGTCGGGTGAGTTGGAATCAAGCGATAACATAACATACATTATGACGGGATATAATGCAACTTGTAGATTTCAAGGCAAGGGCAATCTTTGTGTTTCTGTCGTTCGTTCGGCTTCGTGTGTATTTCACAGTTGGAATTTCTCCATGTATACATTGTCTTCTGATTATTATTACATCTCACAGCAACACATTGTTCCCCCGAACTGTTTATATACGGCATTTTGCCCAAATAGCGAAATAAATTATCAAAATTCTTAATTAAACTATCGGCATTTTTTATCTGCAAGTGTCTAATGGCGGATGTGAAGAGTGATAAGGGGAGATAATCGGTAGAACTAAATAATATTTATAGAATATATATAGGTATCCAATGATGCGATTGTCAATGACTTTACAGTCACAAGAAAACTATAAATAAGTATATATATATATATATAGATTGATTTCTTTATTTATAGAGGGTGACTTAATTAGTTCTGAACTAATCTTCCTTAGGGCCCTCTTAAATTGCTTAACACTATAGCATTAATGCACATATACAATACTTATAACCAAAGTACACAGTTACGCCATGCAATATACATGTATAACACTATAGCATTAATGCACATACACAATAATTATAACCAAAGTACACAGCCATGCAATATACGCCATGCAATTACACCATGCAATATACATGTATACTGTTGTACAATGTAACTTAAACAAATCAGGTAATGTTATCGAAATACAAAACGACGTAAGCATATCGAATGACAATCATTATATAATATATATATATAACTTTCTAGTATATACCGATTAAAATATCATGAGTAGTCAACAGATAACAAGAGACACATGTGCATGATCATGCATACATTACTTACTTCAAAGGTAAAATAATATTTGATGGTCTTAATGTCACATTACAAAGTACAGACTACAGACGATAATACCACTACATCATTTATATATTGTTTGCTTAGAATTGATAGTCGATGGCGGGAAATACCCGTAATGCATAATAGAAATTAAATTGATAAGCTTCCACGAATTGCTGAATACTGTACTTAACATGTACATTATTATTATTGTTATTATTATTATTATATAGCTTGTGTATTTTACGTTTATTTATCGTCGCTACCAATTTGCTCATATGAGCGACGCCTCCTGAATAGATTAGTCATTTTAGATTTTTGGAGGATAGTGCATGATACAGACAGAGACCCATTCCAGAGTCTCCTCTGGTTCTTTTACGTACACGGTGTACAGCACCGACACGAGACCTCGGTTTAACGTTCCATCTGAAAGACTGCTAATTTTATTAAGGTCAGACGGGGGATCGATCCCTGGATTACCAGTCCAGCGCGTTACCACTGGACTACAGATCCGTCTGTTAATTATAACATTATTTTATTATTTAAGTTTATTTAACGTCGCTACCGGTTTCCCATTTGAGCGACGGGCAGTTTACCTAACAACACCTTTCCTGGGCAGGCTCCAGCGGTTAACCAATACTTGGTGCAACAACCTACTGCCAACTTTTTCATATAAATGAGACACGGTCTGAGCGGGGCTCGAACCCGTGACCATCAGTGATGATAGGTTACAGTGGTATACAAGTCAGCGACCGTAACCACTCGGCCACGGAGGCGGACAAGGGCTCATTTATAACATGTTACATTATGTAGCTTATATCTCATTTCCCACGCCAGTCTACATGGTGGCTGGGTGGTCATTGTTTACCCCCGTTTCATCGCGTGGGCCTAGTGATAGATTTGCCATCACTGTTCGAATGAGTTCTCTCGTTGCATAAAGTATTTTTTTTTTTTACTAATACGCTGGTTTCGATTTCTACTACGGTGTGTTCAGGTTGTAAATAAAACAGATACTGTTTCGATTCTTACATTAGATATCGTGGCGATTTCATGTCAATACTCGATTATGTATCAGAGTATTCTATTTCCGTTGCAAATATAATAGTCATTTCCGGTTCTCACCTTAGCTTTAGGTTAAAAGTATTTCAGTTGCTCATTCGCGTATTAGTTATACATGACATGCTTTGTAATGTTGTTACACGGGAAACCGCGATGCACGTGTTAGCATGTCAGCATGCATGTACTCTCACGTTCATCTGCTATTGTTTGATAGCATGCAATATATACTGACACCGAAAAGAAACTGGGTGTGTGTTTTACGTTTATTTATCGTCGCTACCGGTTGCCCATATGAGCGACGCCTCCTGAAGAGATTAGTCATTTTAGATTTTTGGAGGAATGTGCAATGATACAGAGAGAGACCCAGTCCAGAGTCTCATCTGGTTCTTATACGTGCACGGTGTAAAGCACCGACACGAGACCTCGGTTTAATTTCCCATCTGAAAGAATGTTAATTTTATTAGGGTCAGACGGGGGATCGAACCTGCGATCACTGGATTACCAGTCCAGCGTGTTAACCATTAGACTACAGATCCATCTGTGAAAAGAAACTGGGCACTTAAGAGATAAGATTTTTAGGGGGGAAAATGCAAATTTGGACGTCTACGTGCTTAAATATTGGGTAAATAAAATTAGTGCAAAGCAGTTTTGTTATGGTGTCTGTATATGATTGGATAATAGTCCAACAAAGGATTTAGGAGGCTATTATGCAGTGCGTGCGCAATGCATGTTATAGTGCTGTCCTACATTTTGTGTAATAAAAGTATTCCTTTTTCGTCTGCCGTTATGTAAATATGTTATTGAAAGGCAATGAGCTCATGTCTACCATGGTGGTCGTACTAATTAAGGGTAACTTAGCATGCGAGAATCGGGACAAAGACTCCTGGTTTATGCGAAGATCGGGACAAAGACTCCTGGTTTATACAAATATAAAGTGTTTGTTTATTATAGTTAAAGGGCCAGCCATTTCTGACTTACGAGACACCTCGTTTTATGAACATCAGTACTTCCCGAATCCTATGTTTGTATGCCAGACGTCAGGCTGGTAGGCAATCGGTAACCATTATTTAACTAGCTGGTGGCTCACCAACCAGCCATATCAGAACAAACACCTGACGAGGTTCGAACCTTCGACACCCCGCTCCGTAGGCGGACGCCTTAACCACTAGGCCATGGAGACGGATGTATTTTAGCTCCATTGCCAAACTAAACTAGAGGACATAGAAAACGCACACCTACATTATATGATTATTATTATATGAAAACGAAATATGAAGGTTTCCATCTTTATTACAAAACACAAACTAACAACTAAAAATATTCCAAAATGTTTAAAACTATGTATTTATATAGATATTGTTTTTCTATGTCCTCTAGTATAGTTACATTAATCGGTCTCGAGACCTCATCCCCGATGGAATCAATTACACGTAAGGAGAGAGAAGGGGCAATTTGGAATTGTAAGTGTCCTGCACACACTGGTAACGGCTAGATATGGGCGCTAGGTCTGGGCCTCTCACACCGGAAGCGAATGATATACCACTGCGCTATCAGTGCACGACTTCCATAGCGACTCGTAGAACGGACTCTAACACACGACCTTTCTGTCTTGATCTAAGCAAGTCAACATCTTGTCCAAAGCAAACAAATAAACACATACGCAGTTTTATGTTATTGCCAAACATACATGTATGTTTATTTCACATTTCTTATACATGTATAAATATATGTAGTATATATATTAAAGCGACACTACATCAGCGAAAAAGCAAATTTCTACAGAATGTAATTTTCTATTGTATGGTATAATTGTATTCCAAGTATTTCCCTCAAAGACTGATTATTTCAGCAAATAAACAAACGTCGTATACGCGGTTTGTTGACATAACAAAATAATGTAAAATAGGTCGACATTCAAGCGTAATACAACGAGTGTATCCTGAATAACACTATTTATGGTACAGATTTACCGTGATATCTCACACGTGTGACTATGCATATTTATTTGTAGACTAATCTTAGTCAAACTATCTCTAAACGACAGTATCACGCGTTTAGTATCGACTCCAATGACAAACAAACGTCAATTCAGGAGCGTGGATGAACGTTATATGAAAAGCTACTTTCACTTTTGAATGTTAAACATTGAGGATCACAAAAACACAGTTTATTGATTCATTGTTATTGTTCGAATGTATTCGGAAGAATTTGTAGTAGCGATGCATTTATTCGTGAAAACAATGCATTTTAATTACTTTTTGCGATGTAATGTCGCTTTAAAATAACTGCATAATACTAGGAAATAAACTATGGTTTTTCTTCAACATAAAATAGGGATTCTATACGTATATTGTTCCAAACAGGGAACTAGTAATGATATATATGCTATCCAATTTGATATCTAGGAAAATTAATATCGTTATCTGCACAATATTATATTTTGAATAAAATGAAATTAATTCAAAAATATACAATATGTACATAAACGCAAAAGAACAGCAACATTTTAGAATTCAATTTTCTGTGTACATTCTATGAACATTTTCTATGCACATGTACATTCTATGAACATTTTCTATGTACATGTACATTCTATGAACATTTTCTATGTACATGTACATTATATGAACATTTTCTATGTACATGTACATTCTATGAACATTTTCTATGTACATGTACATTCTATGAACATTTTCTATGTACACATTTTTCTAGTGAAACATTTTTAGATGTTGATTATTACAGGAATATGTTCAGGTGATTATCTAGTGCATACACTCAACAAAATTCCTGTGTTTTACGTTTATTTATCGTCGCTACCGGTTGCCCATATGAGCGACGCCTCCTAAAGAGATTAGTCATTTTAGATGTTGGAGGATAGTGCAATGATACAGACAGAGACCCATTCCAGAGTCTCCTCTGGTTCTTTTACGTGCACGGTGTACAGCACCGACACGAGACCTCGGTTTAACGTCCCATCTGAAAGACTGTTAATTGTATTAGGGTCAGACGGGGGATCGAACCTGCGATCCCTGGATTACTATATTAAAATGTCACATACTTATACAACGCGTTGCGTTTCTTTTGTATTTAAGTATATAATAACACAAACTATATGCTGATCATCTTCAACAATAGATCACCACAACATGATCTTGCATCAATTATGGGAACCACAATTATGGATAAAGTTATGCGTAACCTAGTGTAATAATGATAAGGCACAACTGTAATGGTTTACAGTACAACCTGTGTCAAGCAGCCAGCCAAGATACTCACAAAACGTGGCTTAATGGAGGGCAAATGTATAATATATGTCACGTGATTTATCAAAGGGGACCGGACCCACTGGGTGAAATTTTCAAAAATGTTTTTTTCGATAATTATGTTTTTCAGTCATTTCCTTAAGCGATTTTCCACATTTACGGTAATTCCGTTTAGATTATTTGTTCTAAACATGAATTTTAAACGCACACGTAATTGTATAGCGCGTCAAGCATGACGTCATTTATAAACTCCGTTGTCAATCTGTCTCCCACACGACCGTTCGTCCATACGGTTCGCAGGAGGCGAGGTTAAATAAGCTTAAACATCATCATCTCCCACGCGACTACGGATTTACACATTCAGTTATCAGCGCAATTGCGTGACGTAACTTTAGACGTCATTTCGTGACGTAACGTCATCCACCCGTACACCGTAGTAAATAGTCCCTGATAATCAAACAATTTCAGGCACATAATCGACCCAATATTTTTTATCACTGTATTCTGCTAGTTCATAGTTTACATTTATTGATTAATCAGTTGATTTTCAATAAAGAAAGCATGGACGTAAACAACATGTAATGTACATTGCAAGCTGTCAGTGTCATGCCGCGACCAATCAGAATCATTTCAGGTGTTACTAAACGTGTGGTCATATAAGAATGTATGAGATGACTGTATTACACTGAATACAAGCAAAGTTATGTGATAAAACAAAATATTGGGAATCAGGAAACTGGCTGCTTAATACAAGTTGACTGCTTAATGGAGGTGACCACAAGTTTGGCTGTATACAAATTTAATTTCGTTCGATTGTGAAACAAGTTCTTACAAAATTATTTTAATTGTTCTCGAGATCTCATGTCTGATTTGAGAGACAGAGAGAATAGGCCGTGTGGACTTTTAAGTGCATTGCCTAAGGGCACAATCGTAACGGCTACAGCTAGGAGAGGTGTTCGAGCCTCTCACATCACTGCGCAATCACGACTTCCACAACTGTAATTGAAGATCCTAGTACATTTCGAGACATACACATATACATTGTGCGAACACTTTGCTTTCTGAACATCATCAACATTTTGGTGGTTAATCTTATTAAAGTAATGTTCCTGTCCAAATAAAAACGAACTTGCACTTGAACAAGCGAATGTCACGTGAGTTATGCTGTTGTGATAGTTTTACGGAGAAATGGAGCTACAAAGAATGCCGACTGAGAAAAAGAGGCAGACTATATATTTTTCAACAATTTTCAATAACATCAATTACGTTAGTTTACACAAATTTATTTCATCTCGATTGCGAAACAAGTTCCTACAACCTATATAAATCACTCTCGAGACCTCATTCCTATTGGAATTCATCGCCACGAGGGAGAGAGAAGAGGTAACGTGGAATTTAAATGCCTTGACTAAGGGCACTATCGTAACGGCTCCAGTGACGCTCGAACCGTGGGCCTTTCGCACCCGAAGCGAACACGCATCCAGAGCGCTATTACGACTTCCACTCATATTTTTAGTTTAAACATATTTTATTCAGAAAATAACATATAAGAATAAAGTGTTACAAGAGAAATAATTTGGATTGGAAAACAAGCATATTAAAATGCTTATACAAATTCCTTTCCACTCATATTTTTAAAATGATGGATTTCATTACCGCCTTAACATAAGGCGTGTAATATTGGTTTTATAACAAATACAATGTTATGATGACAACTTGTTTAGAAATTGTGAGTCAGTTTGAACAGAACTATGATCTTAAGGGGCTATGCCATATTCAATGTGCTAAATAATTTAATATTGACCCAAATAAATTCTTTGAAAATAAACAAAAACAAACACTGTCAACATATGCTTCTTTTTATTAAATTAAATATTTGCCCAAATATAAAGTTTAGATTGAAAATGTATGGTTAATTAATGAATCTCTAGAACAATAGATTATTTATTGGGCGTCATATCGACCATAAGGAATGAACAGTTTATGTAAATAGCTTACAGAGTTATGCTATGGGTAACTATCTAGGGTTTATAGAGTTGAACATGCACATATGCTATGCAGAAAGAGCAAAATCATTGAAGACATGTTTGACCTTGGTTTGTTTTGGTCGCGAAATTAGGCGACACACTTTTGGAGAGCAAAAAAGTTATCATAGATACAATAAATTTTGAAAATTCTCTCTATAAACCCTAGATAGTTACCCATAGCATAGCTGCGTAAACTATTTACATAAACAATTCATTTTCAAACTCAAGTTTCAATTTATAAACATCACAGTTGGGCCAATATTTAATTTATTCAAAATGAGCGGGGTGATAGTGCTTTGTGTTGTTTATTTTCGAAGTATTTGTTTTTGGGTCAATATCTAGCACATTGAATATTACATAGCCCCTTAAGATATATCCACTGTTCAAATTCATATTAACAAACAGAGAACTATCGCGTATATCTGGCATGAACGACATATTAGAAGTAGTTGAGATCACAGGGATTCGGCACGTTTGGGGGTACTAGTATATATATTCACAGGGATTCGGCACGTTTGGGGGTACTAGTATATATATTCACAGGGATTCGGCACGTTTGGGGGTACTAGTATATATATTCACAGGGATTCGGCACGTTTGGGGGTACTAGTATATATATTCACAGGGATTCGGCACGTTTGGGGGTACTAGTATATATATTCACAGGGATTCGGCACGTTTGGGGTACTAGTATATATATTCACAGGGATTCGGCACGTTTGGGGGTACTAGTATATATATTCACAGGGATTCGGCACGTTTGGGGTACTAGTATATATATTCACAGGGATTCGGCACGTTTGGGGGTACTAGTATATATATTTAAGTACAGGGATTCTACTCTGTGGGATGTCAGATTTCGCATCGATCAGTAAAATGGCCCTATCTGAAACAATTTTGTACAAATCTGTCCAAATATAACGCCTATCCCGAGTCTTTATATTGTTCTTCAAATAAAACACAACTTTAAGCTGCATGCATTTATACTTTGCAAACAATTGCCACAGACATTGGCCATAGCAGGTCACATTTCCATACTAGGACACGGGTTCTGTCAGCAACAAAGAAAAATCTTCGACGGGAGAGTTTTAACTGTGAAAAACATTATCAATAAAATGTGTTTCCACTAACGTATAGGTTTATTCGGCAAAAATGTACGTCAAAAAGAGATTTCGTAGATTTTTCAATTTGTTTTGAAAATTTCTAAAGCGGATCAATTCGCGTTGAAACGAGCGTTCTGATTGGATTATTAGAATGTAACAAGATGTTTGTTTTTCATATGAAGAATAATCATAATCCAATCAGAACGCTCGTTTCAACGCGAATTGCGCCGCTTTAGAAATTTTCAAAACAAATTGAAAAATCTACGAAATCTCTTTTTGACGTACATTTTTGCCGAATAAACCTACACGTTAGTGGAAACACATTTTATTGATAATGTTTTTCACAGTTAAAACTCTCCCGTCGAAGATTTTTTGTTGTTGCTGACAGAACCCATGTCCTAGTATGGAAATGTGACCTGCTATGGCCAATGTATGTGGCAATTGTTTGCAAAGTATACATGCATGCAGCTTAAAGTTGTGTTTTATTTGAAGAACAATATAAAGACTCGGGATAGGCGTTATATTTGGACAGATTTGTACACAATTGTTTCAGATAGGGCCATTTTACTGATCGATGCGAAATCTGACATCCCACAGAGTAGAATCCCTGTACTTAAATGTATATACTAGTACCCCCAAACGTGCCGAATCCCTGTGGATGAGATAGGCTATAGTTGTTTATACACATCATACTGGTTAACCAACTGGCCGTAAACCCGGATATCCGTTGACAACCGGATTAACGAAGCCATTAGGTTCACCAACCGGTCGCAACCCCGGATATCCGGCGACAACGGGATCAACCAACCATCCCAGTTGACCAACCTACCGCAATCTCGGAAATCATTTGACAAGAGTATCATTGAAAACACTCGAGAATTAGTTCACAGACACTTGTATAATAGTCTACTATAAAATTGTAGTAGGCCCTATGTTTATTCTATAAATAGATCTATTCATGTATATTCGGTACCATTTTGATGATTATTCAGAAAGCACACAGAAATAAGACGTTTGGTATGAATATGTGTATGTCCCGGGCCTCAGTTAGCAATGACCGGAAGCGGATGTAGATATTGACTCTTCTGTACACTCCACGGATTTCTTGTCATTCTGGAAGGATGTTGGGCTGAGACGAACTGTGTTCTGTAACATCCTGTGTAACACAGACGGAGAATGCATGTGTGTATTATACAGCAAGGGTCATGACATTTCAATATTTTCATTCAATGAGAGACATCGGTCAGTTACTTCCCCTGAATACTCCCTAAAGCAGATAGGTCCTATTAAGTGTTTTCCTCTGTTTTTATCGTTGTTTCCTTTGCACAGCATGCTAGCAGTTTGTATTCCACTATCGCTTCTACTGGGTATTAAATTACTATATTTCGACAGATCTCATACAGTGTATGCAATGAGTACTTATTTGTAAAAGAATATTATCAGTTAATTAACATGATTTTGATAAAATCACTTTTATCATACCGCAACATCTGGTTATGCAAGACAATAAAAACAAAGGATTCTAACTAAAATGACCTATTAACATTATGGAATAAATCAGACTTTATCTGCCAAGGCGAGGTAATAGAGAAAATTATAGAGATGTCTCTCAGTGAACAAGCCTGTGCAAAAGACAAGACAGCATAGTAGTTATACATGTACTGTATAATTTAATTTAGTTTTTATTTTCAACACTTATTTCGCAATCGAGCTAAAATAAGCAAATTTCTTTTTTTGATTGCGAAATACGTGTTTACAACATTCAATTAATTGCTCTCATGCGATACCTCATTTCTGGTGGAATCCATTGCGATAGGGGAGAGAAAAGGGACACAATGGTTTAAGTGTATTGTCTACAGACATGACAACCGTGGTGTTGGGGGTCTAGAAGTGAGACATCTCGGTTATAAGTCAGACATTACACCACGGAGCACATACATTACATCACGGAGCACATACATTACACCACGGAGCACATACATTACACCACGTAACACATACATTACACCACGTAACACATACATTACACCACGTAACACATACATTACACCACGTAACACATACATTACACCACGGAGCATATACAGTACACCACGTAACACATACATTACACCACGTAACACATACATTACACAACGTAACACATACATTACACCACGGAGCATATACATTACACCACGGAGCATATACATTACACCACGTAACACATACCTTACACAACGTAACAAATACATTACACCACGTAACACATACATTACACCACGTAACACATATATTACACCACGTAACACATACATTACACCACGTAACACATACATTACACAACGTAACATATATATTACACCACGTAACACATACATTACACAACGTAACAAATACATTACACCACGTAACACATACATTACACCACGTAACACATACATTACACCACGTAACATATACATTACACCATGTAACACATACATTACACCACGTAACACATACATTACACCACGTAACACATACATTACACCACGTAACACATACATTACACCACGTAACACATACATTACACCACGTAACATATATATTACACCACGTAACACATACATTACACCACGTAACACATACATTACACCACATAACACATATATTACACCACGTAACATATACATTACACCACGTAACACATACAGTACACCACGTAACACATACATTACACCACGTAACATATACATTACACCACGTAACACATACATTACACCACGTAACACATACATTACACCACGGAGCACATACATTACACCACGTAACACATACGTTACACCATGGAGCACATACATTACTCCACGGAGCACATACGTTACACCATGGAGCACATACATTACACCACGTAACACATACGTTACACCATGGAGCACATACATTACACCACGGAGCATATACATTACACCACGGAGCACATACATTACACCACGTAACACATACATTACACCACGTAACACATACATTACACCACGTAACATATACATTACACCACGTAACACATACATTACACCACGTAACATATACAGTACACCATGGAGCACATACATTACACCACGTAACATATACATTACACCACGTAACACATACATTACACCACGGAGCACATACATTACACCACGGAGCATATACATTACACCACGGAGCACATACATTACACCACGGAGCACATATACATTACACAACGGAGCATATACATTATACCACGTAACACATACATTACACCACGTAACACATACATTACACCACGTAACACATACATTACACCATGGAGCACATACATTACACCACGTAACACATACATTACACCACGTAACATATACGTTAACCATGGAGCACATACAGTACACCACGTAACACATACATTACACCACGGAGCACATACATTACACCATGTAGCACATACATTACACCACGTAACACATACATTACACCACGTAGCACATACATTACACCACGTAACACATACATTACACCACGTAACACATACATTACACCACGGAGCACATATATTACACCACGGAGCACAATTACACCACGGAGCACATACATTACACCACGGAGCACATACATTACACCACGGAGCACATACATTACACCACGGAGCACATGCATTACACCACGGAACACATACATTACACCACGGAGCACATACATTACACCACGGAGCACATGCATTACACCACGGAACACATACATTACACCATTCGTATTATGAAACTGATACATTTTAATGTGCTAACATCAGGACTTAACTTTGATTGGGGAGGAGCTAGGTCGTGGCCGAGTGTTTAATGTCATTGACGAAAAATCACTTGCCCCTCACCTCTCACCCCTCACCGCTACAGGTTCGAATGGCACTGGAGTTGTCGAATTCATTAATGCGAGGAAGCTATCCAGCTGGCTTGTGAACGGTCGGTGGTTCTACCCGGGTGCCCGTTAATGTCGGAAACATTGCGCGGAGGGCCACCCGGGGCCTTCCTCATCCATAATTATTAATAGCTGGATAGTCATCATATGACAGGTGCGACATTCAGACTCCCTCCCCCAAATAAACAAACAGAGCATTAACATTGACTGAAGAGTACTGACCGTTTTAATTCTAACAGTGATTGCGTATTTGACGTCATAAGTGTGTCCAGCTCGGATCGGTCTGCTTCGAGACGAGTAACCCTGTAAATAAAACATGTATCAAGTCAACCAGTTTGTTTTCCTCAACCAACAACAAATCGCCAATGATCCTTTGTGTTTTTTACGTTTATTTATCGTCGCTACCGGTTGCCCATATGAGCAACGCCTCCTGAAGATATTAGTCATTTTAGATTTTGGAGGATAGTGCAATGATACAGAGAGAGACCCATTCCAGAGTCTCCTCTGGTTCTTTAACGTGCACGGTGTAAAGCACCGACACGAGACCTCGGTTTAACGTCCCATCTGAAAGACTGTTAATTTTATTAGGGTCAGACGGGGGATCCACGATGTTGGTGCGACTTTAAACCCCTTGTTGAAATCGTGATAGCGCCGTGGTAGCACGTTCACTTAAGGTGTGAAAGGCCCAGAGTTCGCGCCGTGCTGGAGCCGTTACGAGTGTGCCTTTAAGCAAGACAATGTATTTAAATTCCACATGCCTCTTCTCTCTCCCTTTTTTACCAATTTACTTCTGGCAAAATGACAGTATCAGAAACTCAATACGGCCCAATTAATGGTATCGGTATTAAGATATGTTTATATGACTGACCAGGCAATGCCTGTTCCCAGGCTTCTCTCTCCCTCGTGGCGATGGATGGATTCCATCAGGAATGAGGTCTCGAGAGTGATTAACAAAAGTTGTAAGAACTTGTTTCACAATCGAGCTAAACAAACTAATACAACTATTGAAGATGTGCAAGCATATGAAATGCTTTTTGTGAATTTACTATTTGTAAATTACCTCCCTTAATTGATATTTATTTACATAATCTTCAAACACTTTGTAAACGTTGACTATCTAATGTTAACACTAGGATAAAATTTCATCTTAAGCATACAGGGGCGTAGCTTTAATCGTGGTATTTTTTATTTAATAATATTTTATTGCAAATCAATAGTACATATGTCATACACATAAAGATACAATACATAGCATGAAAATACAAATGGTTTGGGCCACACGTTTCAACAACATTAGACAACGGCCCGCCCGCACCAGAACTCGTGGTATATATGTGTGTGTGTAGGCACCATTAAGATTAACTTACGATTAGCTTTAGGTGCGAAAGGTCCGGAGTTCGAACCCCGCTGGAGCCGTTATGAATGTGCCCTTAGGCAAGGCATTTAAATTCCATGTTGCTTCTTCTCTCTCCCTCGTGGTGATGGATTCCATCAGGAATGAGGTATCGGGAGTGATTAATATAAGTTGAAATAATTTGTATAAACTAATATTAACTAACTCGGAAGCGTTTTAAACGTCTATAATAATAATAATAATAATAATAATAATAATAATAATAATAGTAAAGACGAGAGAACTCATTTAATGTAAATTATAAAGACAATGTGTCATAAGACAGACCCCTGTGGAACACCAGAAACAACAGGTCCAGCATCAGAACGAGCACCAGAAACATTGAACGTGACAGCTATACAACTACTACAGATAAATATATACCGTGACGAATATTACAAGAATAACTTACTCTGATAGTAAACGCTTCATCAGGTTCGCCTTCTCCGCCGTTGCTCCGTCGGAATCTCCATTGAATTCGCATGTTTCTCGTCGTGCTATTTTCGAAATAGAGCTAGGATTTGCAAGAACATCATTAATATTCTTCTTCATTAATTCGGACACTGTGTGATATCGTTCGTTCATCTGTAAGACATGATAGATGAATATTTTATATAGACACCGTTTAATAATGGAAAGAGGAAGCAATTATTTACATTAAACGCGCGCACGACCTTTCGCACCTGAAGCGAACGCGCATCCACTGCGCTATCACGACTCTCCAGAGGAGACTTTGGAATGCCACTAAACTATTTATCTCGGGTAAAAATCTAGATTCCAGCTTACTTTATCAAGTTTTTCATTAACTTGGCCTTGACAATCCACAACACACTTTATGTTTGTCACAACCTTTCCAGCTCTGGTCAAATGCTTCAACAAAATACTGAAAGAAAGAACAAACCATATTTAGATCCTATGTCGGAAGTAGAAAAAATACAAAACAGTAATTAACATATTTAAATTCACTGTACAGCCATACTTATTTGCTGCGGAATTGCAATAACGCTGAAATACGCTATCTACTGAATTCTGTTTCCACAATCGATTTTACGACATTTCACGTGACAACTTGATGTTCTTTATTTAAAGACATATTCCTGTTCAAGCTAGATAGATAGATAGATTCTTTATTATCCTCCATTATAGGAGAGCTATATTTCTAAAAACGTGTGCCTTCGTACAATTATATTCGCTATAAAATCAGTTTTGCACACGTTTTCAGTAAAGAAATCCGTCCTTTTTTTACATTTTTAATGTACAGTCTACATCCGTTATGTCAAAGTCGGTTATGTCGAATTCTCCGGTTATCTGAAAGTCGGATCAAAGTGCCGTTTCAGACACCTATCATTGTACATATAACTAGCTACGCTTATATAGAATTTCGTTAAGTCAAACTTCGGTTTAGTTGAAGTATTTTGTTCGGTCCGAAGGAACTATAGGACTGTAAGTGAGAACTGCACATTATAATTATATAGTAATGTTAAAACTGAAAAGTAACGAAACTATATATAATATGTTATATTGCTGTCGTCCAGTTAATACAGACGGCTCTGTAGTCCAGTGGTAACAGGCTGGACTGGTAATCCAGGGATCGCAGAAGCGATCCCCCGTCTGACCCCAATAAAATTAACAGTCTTCCAGATGAGACTTTAAACCGAGGTATCGTGTCGGTGCTGTACACCATGCATGTAAATGAACCAGAGGAGACTCTGGATTGGGTCTCTGTCTGTATCCATGCACTATCCTCCAACAATCTAAAATGACTAATCTCTTCAGGAGGCGTCGCTCATATGGGCAACCGGTAGCGACAATAAATAAACGTAAAACACACGCATTTACCTCAGTTGCTTGTTTACAGCACTATGGGTGTCTTTTAAGTTCTGAACACAGTGACTTTGAAAAAGAGATATTATTTTCACACACAAATCTTCCAGCTTTTCTCTGAAATAAAGATATATGAAATATAAAAGCTGGAAATCGAATGCTGCGGAAATACTTTTTTAAATAACTAGAATTTACATTTCCACATAATAGCTTATGAACATGTACACTGGGAATATATTTAAATACAAAACTATTATTTCAAAGTCTTATGAATGCATGGAGGTCAGTGTGTGTTTGGACATTGTACTGTTAGTTTATACAAATTTATTTTAGCTCGATTGCGAAACAATCAATCAACTTATATTAATCACTCTCGAGACCTCATTCCTGGTGGAATCCATCGCCATGAAGGAGAGGGAAGAGGCAATGTGGAATTTAAATGCCTTGCCTACGGGCACAATCTTAACGGTCCCAGCGGGGCTCGAACTCCGGACCTTTTGCACCTGAAGCATGGGTTACTATTGCACACTAGTATTATATATTTTCTCTGAAATATCACGATATTTGTGTTTACTTGGTGACTTGCACAGCTTTGTCATTAATACTATAACTATTCTATTACTAATAATAATAATAAAGACTTTATTTAACGAGAGAACTCATTTGAACAATTAAGTCAATCTACCATGATGCCCTCAACAAATTAAAACATGAAATAGCATGATGAAACATGTAAACCAGTACAACTTTCATAGGAAATAAGATATAAGCTGCAATAACTAATACATACTATATACTAACAATACTAATTCATGTATAATTGTATATTATCAGTTTATTGGGTTATTGGTCTGTTCTTTGCACCATCTGTTATATTAAGCATTGCAGTGTGGAACAGAATGTGCTGTTTTGATGTGATAAGGGAGGGAATTCCACAAGTGTGACTCTGAATATAACAACGATTTCCTAAAAACTTCAGTAGTTGGCTTAGGAGGGTAAAGTTGGCGGATGATCGCACGTTTTGAGTTCGAACATCGGAAGTAAATCTGAATGACTCTTGCAAATGGACAGGTGCTAGGCCATTGTTGTTGTGAATCATTAAGCGATTTTTACAGACGGATCTGTAGTCCAGTGGTAACACGCTGGACTGGTAATCCAGGGATCGCAGGTTCGATCCCCCGTCTGACCCTAATAAAATGTACAGTCTTTCAGATGGGACTTTAAACCGAAGTATCGGGTCGGTGCCGTACACCGAGCACGTAAAAGAACCAGATGAGAATCTGGAATGGGTCTCTGTCTGTATCATTACACTATCCTCCAACAATCTAAAATGACTAATCTCTTCAGGAGGCGTCGCTCATATGGGCAACCGGTAGCGATGATAAATAAACGTAAAACACACACATTATTTCAAAGTCATGTGAATTGGCTGTGAATGTGTGTCATATTGTTTGGGCATCACGATCGGATATGCATAATTATAGAATACAGTCTCGTGATATCGAGTAAATAGGGCGGGTTAGAAATAAGAACACTATAGTGTCTAATATCACGATAGTTGTGTTTACTTAGTGACTTGTACAGTTTTGTCATTAAAGGCGTATAGCACAATAATTGATAATCGTCAAAAAAAATTTAAACTTTGCATATATTTAGATTAGACATTTCCATGTATGAAAATATTTTAAAACTAGTGGGTCCCCGTGCTTGTTTTTGAGTTATGAGCAATTGAAGAGTAGTACCGTGTACACATTATTGGTCCAAATTTTGACGTCAAAAATGAGCATACAAATTCCTTTAAACATACATAAAAACACTAGAAAATGAGTTTAGTTCCATTTAATATTGCATATATTTGATGCAAACTAGCAGATGTTCATGTATATCAATAAAACTTTATAATTCTATGTGAAATATTTTTCATTTTGACCATTTTTTATTGTTTACGTCTCGGATATGTTTGCAGTTTGGCTTTGCGAAAAGTAAGAAAATGTGTCATAATTTTTTTTTCAATCGTCAGAATGTTTTTAAATTTTCTGTGTAGTATATCTACAATATACTGATAAATATGAAAGCATAAAAAACATACCACACCGTGCTTGTTTTTGAGCTAAATGAGAATAATCGTTACCATTTCAGTGTCAAAATAGGATATTTCCACAATTAGAGACTAATATTTGTGGTATTTCGTATTTATCATTTTATCTCAATTGCATTCTATTGTATTAAACTTACAACACAAAATGCAGCATTTATCATCGCCGTTTAAAGTGTCCGAAATTACAATGGGATGTGTCCCGTCCGAATTGATGTCAGTTTTATTATCAGGCAGTACGTGTTCAAATGCAATTTGTTTCTTTCTTACAGATGACTTGGCTCCAGATAAAAACTTTCCTGTTCGATTGCGTTTATAAAAGACCATTATGAATATTAAGACGCGTACTAATTTATTGAAATATAAAACTAACACAAAAAGTGATATTATTTTTTTCTGTAGAGGTGAGCCGTGAAATGTACCAACGGTAATAATCGCGATGCGTAGACAGCTGCGCACGAACAATTGTGATATACGCCTTTAATACAACTCACAGGCACCAGACACAAATTTTTTTTATATTTTTGGCCTATGGTCATATATTAAGTAATATATAATAAAGGCAACCAACGAAATTGAAACATGCATGCAGAAACATCGACGAGAAACTCCATGAAATAAAAAGTATTTGTTGATAGAATAAGGTCTTCCGGTCGGGACCACGAGGGCAAATCAGTGATCTGGTCGTTTTTACCTAGTTTCTCGTCGATGTTTCTGCATGCATGTTTCAATTTCGTTGGTTGCCTTTATTATATATTACTTACTATATGACCATAGGCCAAAAATAAAATTTTTGTGTGTGTCTGGTGCCTGTGATACAACTGGTGTGAATCATTAACAAGCTTACAACTCCCTGTATAGAGAATCTATTTATAGAAGAGAATATATTCATAAATACTACGCTCGATAGTATAGCTTACGTAGTATTTCATTCATAAAACTATAATATGATGTTGATGATTAAATCGTTATTGACGTCATATCGGCTGATGTAATTTCACTATTGGTACGCACCTCGTAATGAATGCACGCCATTATGAGCAAACCCATTAATTTAAATATGCATGTGTATTTATCGTGTCAATTAAATGTATGAACACGTAGATACACACGTATGTAGTTATAAACAAACAAGTCAATACAATATCACATTATAAAATTAATGATGATCGCCAGATGATCAGGTTGGGTTTTCTCCGGGTACTCCGGTTTTCTCACACACGAATGACCCCATATACGCTTTCATCCGCGCCAACGAGAGTGATTAATATAAGCTGTTAGAACTTGTTCATTTCTCCTGGCAATGGCCAAAAGATTACTGTTGCACTGACTTATGACCAGGTATATTTGCTTTTTTTATACAAATTTATATTAGCTCGATTGCGAAACAAGTTCTTATAACTTATATTAATCACTCTCGAGACCACATTCCTGATGGAATCCATCGCCACGAGGGAGAGAGAAGAGGCAACGTGGAAATTAAATGCCTTGCCTAAGTGCACAATCGTAACGGCTCCGGACTCTCGAACTCAGGACCTTTCGCACCTGAAGCGAACGCGCATCCACTGCGCTATCACGACTTCCACAAACTCTATTCTTATACATTGTATATATAAATATGCTTAAACAAGGCTAACCACACAACGTGATTACTTGTGAGATTTATACTTCCTTACATTTGCAAGATAGGAAGAGACAACTATTTGGTCTTTAACCCATTCAACACCACAGACCTCTCAATAGGCTTACAAAAAGTGTAGATCCAGATGAGCCGGCTCATGATGAGCCGTCTCATCAGGATCTGCACTTTTTGCCAGTAATATTACTATTTTTAGACAAAAATTACCCATTTTGATCAATGAACTGGTCCAAAGGTAATTTTCTTAATAATTTATTGGTCTAAAAATATCATGCACCAGTCCATGTCAGTTACTTGGTGTTGAATGGGTTAACAATTAATTGCATTTCTGTGCTCTCCAGCGGGTATTATTATTTTGGCTCGATATCTCATGTGTGCATTTTAAATTCAACGTTGCCTCTTCTCTCCCCCTCCCTCCCCCCGCCCGTGGCGATGGATTCCATCAGGAATGAGGTCTCGAGAGTGATTAAATATATGTCGTAAAAACTTGTTTCGCAATCGAGCTCAAATAAATTCGTATAAACAATGTGTTTATTAAAAATCAAATATAAATTAGATACGACAGTTTCCCGGCCTGTTTGGCGCCAATTAGACATGAACTACGTGTGTTCGCCGTAAAGCCCAATTCAACAACACGATTGAGATTTATACTCGTAATTTCAACACTTTGAGTGAGTGAAAAATAATCTCTGTTAACCCATTCAACACCAAATAACTAACATGGTGCGTGATATTTTTAGACCAATAAATTAATATGAAAATTACATTTGAACCAGTTCATTTATCAAAAAGGGTAATTTTGTCTAAACGTAGTAATATTACTGGCAAACAGTGCAGATCCTGATGAGACGGCTCGTGACACTTGCTAATCTGGATCTACACTTTTTATAAACCTATTTAGAGGTATGTAGTTTTGAAAGGGTTCAGAATCTTCCAATTTGTGTGTGTTGCAATTCGAACGGCTCATACCTTTCCACTTTATGTATGAATACTTCGTGTGGATGGAGATCTCCATATTTCTTGTGCTTTGAGAACGTACTGGAGACTGTTTGGATACCTTGTCGCATGTGTTCAACCTTAGACACACTGAAAAAAATACCAATGTTTCACTCAATTTACCAACTTCAATTTCAACACCAGTTTGAAAAAACTATGCGTGTGTTTAATATTTGTATATAGAGTACATTTCAAATCACATGCATATATAAAATCTGTTCTAGCATTAAATTTATCAAAATGTGAAAGGTCGGTCTCCGACCACTACTATACCTATTACAGATATGTCAATAAGTGCGATCTGCTTAGGTCCCGAAAGGGGCCTGCCTAGGAAAACAAAGTGTGTTCAAAATATGAAATAAATTTCTTTCAGAAAACATTTCTTTCTTTCATAAACCTGATACATTCTCGGAAAATTATAATAATAGTAGTAATAATAATAATATTAATAATAATAATAAAGACTTTATTATGCGAGAGAACTCATTTAAAAAGTTAATCTACCATGAGGCCCTCAACATATATACAAATCAAATGCAATCAAAAGATAGGGCTATAAGTGAGAACTGCACATTGGAATTATATAGTAATGTTACAGGTGAAAAGTAGAGCAACTATATATGATATGTTATGGAATATGATGATATATGGAATTGGCTAGTAGAGTAGAAAAGGGGGAATGAGACAATTAATGATAATACATCTGTATAACAATGTGCAGATATGATTTATAGGGGTATCTTGAAAAAATAATTATGAAATCAGCTTTAACCCTTTCAACACCAAGTAACTCACATGGACTGGTCCATGATATTCATAAACCAATAAATGAATCAGAAAATCACATTTGGACAAGTTCATTTATCAAAATGGGTAATTATGTCTAAAAATAGTCATATCACTGGCAAAAAGTGCAGATCCTGATGAGACGGCTCGACACGAGCCGGCTCATCTGGATCTACACTTTTTGTAAGCCTATTTAGAGGTATGTGGTGTTGAAAGGGTTAAGACAGCCATTCTCATAATCTAAGTAAATATAGGAATGGTAATGGGCTCGTCCTTGACCCGAGTCATCCATCATTAATCAATGTTTCGTTCAATAGGCCTACACTAGTTAATAGAGGGCTTAATCTCATTTTATCTTTGAATTTCCGTGTTTATTTTGAAACCAAATATGTCCTACGTGACATTTGTCAAAAGTGTTCGTATAATAAGTGCCACCCTGTAATCACTATTCGGACGATTTCCCGACCAGGAAGAGAGATCGCGGAACTACATTTACGATTAGATTCCCCCATGATCAACACTACACCGATTTATCCAATACTCTGCGAGACATTCTCTTCCAACAGCTAATGGTAGAACTCCACAGTGTACTACGATACAGTGTACCCCTGGTTCAGATAAAATTTGTATAGTATAGATACATACAGCCAGGTAGTATTTTGATAATTAATGAATATAACGCGCCAACAGTACATGTCATATTCTCGAACATCTCGTATGGATTGCAAAGAATCATGTGTGTGTTTTACGTTTATTTATCGTCGCTACCGGTTGCCCATATGAGCGACGCCTCCTGAAGATATTAGTCATTTTGGAGGATAGTGCAATGATACAGACAGAGACCCATTTCCAGAGTCTCCTCTGGTTCTTTTACGTGCACGATGTAAAGCACTGACACGAGACCTCGGTTTAATGCCCCATCTGAAAGACTGTTAATTGTATTAGGGTCAGCTAGGGGATCGAACCTGCGATCCCTGGATTACCAGTCAAATAATCATATGTTGTGTACTTTGTATTGGACATGTTCTATGTAACCGTATTGGCGTGATGGAATATTGAAAATAAACTTGTCATGCATGATCTGCAACTGGTAAACAAAACACTTAAACTAATGTCTTACTGTGATATTCCGCTTAAGTGAACTACTAAGCCTACATAATTGTATAGTGGTCGTAAACAATGATGTTTTTATTATTCATTTGACAAGGACTTTGAACCAGAATGTTTCCTAGATTCCGAATGTTTCTTGACCTCATCAATTGAACCTAAATTTGATTCTAAATTGATATGATATCAACTAGCTGCATATATTCTGAAGATCTAGATCTCGTAAATCCTAATCCTGTATTTGTATTAATACTCGCCACCGCATTAATCCATATGGGCGAGTAAAGAACGTGTACAACTAAGTAGTATCCTTAATATATATATAGTATATTGAAGGTACGAAAGGCCCGGAGTTCGAGCCCAGCTGTAGCCGTCACGATTGTGTCCTTATGCAGTGCATTTAAATTCCTCATTGCCTCTTCTCTCTCCCGAGTGGCGATGAATTCCACCAGGAATGAAGTCGAGAGAGTGATTAATATAAGTTGTAAGAACTTGTTTCGCAATCGAAATAAAATAAATGTGTATGAACTAATGAAGGCTGTTCTATTAACGACGTCATTAGCACGTTGAGGTCTCCTCGATACAACCCGTGTTCGATCCTCGGGCGTATGTGACTACGTACGTACGTACGTACGTTGTGCAAAACCCCAATTTGCACGAAATATTTATTATTGTTATATATAAATAGTAATGTATTATATAAATACATTAAACTGTTTCTATATATGGCCAAATGTTTACCATGTAATATATATATATTTGTTTTATGCATAATCGTCTGCTATTATTTTCGCGCCTAAAATTATCAATCTCGCTTCGCGCGGGAAATGTCTTAAGATGTTAGGCCTAATCTCAGTTTATCAAGGCCGTGGTTGCAGGTGTCCAGTTATGTAATACAAAGGCACCGAACTGGTTTGATGGTGTAATATTAGATAACAAGGCCGTGGTTGCAGATGTCCAGTTATGTAATACAAAGGCACCGAACTGGTTTGATGGTGTAATATTAGATAACATAACAGATGTTTAGGAATAACAGATGTTTTAGGAATTGTTATATCATATATACACTGATTCAATTATGTATATAAGAAATGGATTTTATTAACATAAATCAGACACACTAGAGCCTAACTCCAGGAGCGAGAAAGGTCGTGATCTCAATCTAGTATATAGAACATATAAACTGTATTTATGATACTTAGATATTATTGACATTATAAGAAATATAACTTATAAAGATTTGTCGAATAATTAAATTGTTCAGCCACAGAAGAAACATAGAGTTTCGGCGAACCATACCAGAAGTTGATTAAAAGTTAATCTAATCAGAAACAGTGATTAGATTATAGTGATATTGAGTAATGACGGATTAGAAAGATTGGATGTTAAATATACTGTGTAAGCGCATATTCGGCTCACACAAATGGATTGTTAAATAAGCTTTTAATGATACGATGATATATATATATAGATCACTGATTATATATATATGGATATTTCTGATGCCAATTTAAACAAGATATTATATAGAAGAAATGTAATACTGTGTTGAGTTATCATTAATACATATAATAACGAAGAAACCCCCTAGACAACTCCAGCGAGTCTACAATAGGATAGACCCTGGTAAGAGCCGTAGCAACCGAGACATATTATTACGAGAAGAAAAAGGAGAGTTTGCGACAACGTACGGATCGAACCCGAGTTGCATTGGTGAGAAGCGAGCGAACTTGTTTCGCAATCGTTGTAAAATTAATACGGTTTATACTTTATACTACAACTCACCAGTAATCCTCCTCGTTGCAGCCTAGATGGTCGGTTGGACTAGGTGTTGAACCTTCTCTCAGGCGCTGACTTAATACCCCCAAATACACCTTGATTTCTTCACAACGCGTGATAGTCTGAAATAGTATTATTAAATATATGAACTGTAGTTTATACAAATTTATTTTAGCTCGATTGCGAAACAAGTTCTTTCAACTTATATTTAATCACTCTCGATACCTCATTCCTGGTGGAATTCATCGCCACGAGGGAAAGAGAAGAGGCAACGTGGAATTTAAATGCCTTGCCTAAGGGCACACTCGTAACGGCTCCAGCGGGGCTCGAACTGCAGACCGTTCGCACCTGAAGCGAACGCGCATCCACTGCGCTATCACGACTTCCACACGTACATGAAGTATATGAACTGTGATCCCTACTTTAAATAGATACCACAATATACAAATACAATGTCAGTTAATTTGTCATCACTTGAACTTTGGTAAATGCTACGATTTTAGATGCACGTGCATATTTGTCATTTGTTGGCTAAACTGAGAAATCAAACTTTCATTTGATATCACTTGACCTTTGGCAAATGGTACGCTGCACGTGCATAATTGTCAAATATGTCGGCTATGCTCAGAAACTGAATGTCAATTGCGTATGGTCGCTACGTTTGTGATCAACGCATTATTTATAATATTATGACTATCTCGGGTTTCCATATGAAAATACAATCTAAACAAGGTCTGACATATTTGTACATATACCATACCATATATGACAGTTACACATTCGTTAGCCTGGGAACAGGCGTCGATATATTTTGACTGGTCAGTCAAATAAATATATTTTAACACCGGGACATTATATGTTTGCAATGTAAATGAGTCTACGGGAGCATTCGTGTATATTCGTAAATGATCGTGTATAATCGTGACTGTTCGGCGATTTCCGATAGAATTCCGTTTCTATATTTAGCGATATTATCTTGTAGAGAAGAGTTGTCGTTCTTCAAATCTACACCCTCTTAAAAGTGGGTATACCCTCTTAAAAGTGGGTGTACGTAGATGGCGCTACGATCGGAAATCCAGTTTCCCCAGGCTGTCATTATGCCAGAAGTTAAAAAGTGAAAATCGACAGGCTGGAACCCAGGCTACACATTCATGCATATTACAGAGTTTGATTACTTCCAACAGATTATACTGTTTGTCGCGTCACAACGAAGACAGACTGTCGGAGACTACGAAGAAAATTAATTTGTTTTCACATTCAAGTTCAAACATATATTAAAACGAATCGACGCTTAGAGCAAATAAATACATGATCTGTATATTTTATGTGTGTATATATGTTGGCTGTTCTCCGTTAGCGACGATTTATTCCAGGAAGTGGTGACGAAGTGTGGCTTGGCTGGGGAACTTTGTATGATGACGGATGTTGTCTCCATAAATTTATGTGTTTGTTTGTTTGTGTTTGTTTGTTTGTTTATCAGCTAGCAAGATTAAGCAAAACGTTAAGGACGTGTTTTTATGACATTTGGTGGAAGGGTGTGCCTTGGGTCAAGAACGAACCCATTATCATTGCAATATTTACTAGATTCTGTGAATGTCTGTCTTTAAACTGATTTCATACTTATTTTCAAGATACCACAATAAGTCATATCTGCACATTGGTATATGGATTTATTGTCATTAATTGTCTCATCCCCCTTTTCTACTCTACTAGACAATTCCATATATCATCATATTCCATAACATATTATATATAGTTTCTCTACTGTTCAGCTTTAACATTACTATATAATTCCAATGTGCAGTTTTCACTTATAGTCCTATCGTTTGATTGCATTTGATTTATATATAATTATGTTGAGGGCCTCATGGTAGATTAACTTTGTTAAATGAGTTCCCTCGTAACATAACGTCATTATTATTATTATTAATATTATTATTATTAGATTTTAGAGGTTATCCAGATAGCATTGACAGAAAGGGAAAACATGTACATTTAGCAGACTGATGGAGGTTTGCGATCTCTCACTGCGCGTGTCTTAAATAAGCAACCCATTTCCTTATCTGTATGTGGAATCTTCTCCACCATAGAATAAGCTGACTTATTTCAGTATGTACCTTGCCCATGATTTCGCTTATATATCCATCGTCTTCGACAAATGATTGAACTGCTGTTTGAAGTGCTTTCGTCTTGCCTTCCCCTTGCGCGAGCACCTCTATAAGTCTTACAAAAGTGTCAATGTTCTGTTGAGATAATTGAATACAGTCTGCACGTTTCCTTGTTAAAGCAAGTTCTTTATCGAGTTCTGATACAACCTTCTCTATTGGATTTAACAGTTCTTGTACATACAACCTGTAAACATATAAGTACATTAGTTATTACCTCCGCTACGTTTATTTGTCGTCGCTACCGACGCCTCCAGTCATTTTATATTTTTGGAGGATAGTGCAATGATACAGACAGAGACCCATTCCAGAGTATTCTCTGGCTCTTTTACGTGCACGGTGTACAGCACCGACACGAGACCTCGGTTTAAAGTCCCATCTGAATGACTATTAATTTTTATTAATGTCAGACGGGGGAACGAACCTGCGATTCCTGGATTACAAGTCCAGTGTGTTACCACTGGACTACAGATCTGTCTGTACAGACTGGGGATTTAACTGTAGCAACTAAATAGTGGTGTTTCAAGTCGAATATACAATAGTACAGTGTTTAGGTTGCTGTAAAACATGTTTTCAACTACGTGCATGATACGGGAAATGACTCATTGGCTCATTAGAGAGATGTACTAAATGATAACAGAACGATTTCACATACAATGGGGCGGGGCTACTGTAAGTGGTAGATACACATCTTACACTAAACAACCCCCTTAACCCTTAACCTGCCGAATAAATTGGACGCAATATGTAAACTTTAACAACATAGATCCAGATCAGGTCACATGGCGACTCTCAAGCTATTAGTGGCGGGGGAAGACCCGGGTGCCCCTCTGGGCAGTATTTCGTGCATGGATTGGCACATATGTAGAACCGTCGACTTTCCGCGAGCCAGCTGGATTATATTCCTCACTTGAAAGAAGTCGACACCAGCAATGGAGATTCGAATCTACAGCGGTGATGGGATAGTGATTTTGGGGTCAATGACCATTACCATGGCGCCCCCATTTGAATAGAAACGACATAGTGTGATAAATGATAGTAAAAGACGGGTCGGTAGTGCTGTGGTTGGAGTGCGAATACAGGGATCGCAGGTTCGATCCCCAGTCTGACCCTAATAATATTATGTCTTTCAGGTGGTAGTTTTAAACCGATGCCTCGTGTTGGTGCTGTACACCGTGCACGTAAAAGAACCAGAGGAGATTCTGGAATGGGTCTCTGTCTGTATCATTACACTATCCTCCAAAATCTAAAATGACTAATCTCTTCAGGAGACGTCACTCATATGAGCAACCGGTAGCGACGCTAAATAAACGTAAACACACACAGATAATAGTACACCCACGTATACAGGAAATTTGTTTACCCAATGCATACGTCACATTAGGCATGTTGCCTATACAACTTGCCATTCATAAGAACGGGTATGTAAATATAGAACAATAAATGCAGTCAGTTTAAAACGTCACACATAGGCGTGTCTTAGATTAATTAATCTCCGTCAAATCCTTCGTAAGTTTTCGTGAACTACCGGCAATATTTGAATCAAAGTAAGTAAGTAAGTGTACAATAATCTAAAGCTCATATTTTACTTCGGAAATCGATTATTAACGAAGCAAGTTCACGGAATATGCAAATGTCTCAGTTTAATATTGTCAAACAATTCCATTTATAAGGTTTGTAATGAATACGTTGTGAAGATTGAATTCAAAACATTCAAGAATATAGAAAATAATAGCAAAATCAGTTACATCACTAATTACTTACAGTTTCAATAATTTATGCAAAATCATGGAATCCAGATCTCCCGACACTCACCTTAAGTTAAGCTTGGCCTCTAGAAGTAAGTTCTGGCAATTGTTCGCCTCTTGCGTTTTCCATCCGATAAAGTAACCAATAGCAGCACATTGCTTAGCAACGGATGAATCGTTGCTTAGCGACGAATTAAAAGAAAATGACGGGAATGGAGCTGAAATGATAACCACGAAATCGTTAAATGTATTGCTTTTCACACAATTTTTGTTTTGTTTTGGAGCACAGATTAGTTCATATCGCGACTATCCAACTAATGGGCACCCAACGGTTTTTACCAAAAATATCAGACACTTGTATTGTTGATAGAAAAATCACAAAATGTATTTTACAGGCATAAGAAATAAATATGTTCTTTGGCTAAATGAACCATTTGCCTGCATTATTAAAGACATAGTCATGTTTAAGCTGACAGTTTCTATTTCTAAAAAAAGTTGCTATCGTACAGTATAGTATTCGTTACAAAACAATGTTAAAAAACATTACAATGCTAAAAATGATGGATTTCATTACTGCAAAACTTGGTTACTATGGTTACAAATACTGAAATAAATAATGTTTAAACTAAAATACTATTGCCTTTGATGTAAAATTCGTTATGTCCTTTTAGAAAAAATATAGGCAAATTTGGTATTCCGTAAAAATATTGCCAAAACAATAATATTAATTATTACTCGTATTCCTTTACTGGAATATCAAATTTGCCTATCTTAAAAATGTTGATCTAAGATGACATTAAAGAATACCAAATGTGCCTATATTTGCTCTAAGATGACATAAAGAATACCAAATTTGCCTATATTTGCTCTAAGATGACATAAAGAATTTTACATCAAAGGCAATTGTTTTTTTAGTTTAAACATTATTTATTTCAGTGTGTGTACATGTAATCAAGAAATGAACATTTTACATATAATTTAGCAGCAGTAGACTGAAAGGGATTAGGACGAAAGAAAACATATTTCTATCAATTGATTTTGATATACAATAGGCAGGAGAATAATATATAATATAACAATGAAAATACGTGAAATATATTCTAGGTATTTGCTAAAGAATTTCAGAACTTATTGTATTAGTGAGTCAATAATTTTGGATGTAAAAAAGAAAATGGTTAATATTTAAAGGAATATTTGAAGAAAGTTCAAGAACATGAACTATCAAATCGGAGCACGAGAAGAAGAAGAGATTAGTATAGAGAACAGTGGAATAAATAGGATCGGTTGTTGTGTCAATAACGACAGCATTCAGATCGGGTTTTTATTATGGGATAGTAGTTTATTCAACAAATAAACAAGCATCATATACGCTGAAATGTTGCCATAATATGACATTGAGAAATGTTTCAAATATGGATCTCTATATTCCAAGACCTAGATGTGAAATGTATAAGAAATCATTAGAATACTCTGGTCCAAAGATATGGAATTGTCTACCATTTGAAATTAAGACGTCCAGATCTTTAACTATATTCAAGACAAAATGTAAAGTATGGATACAACGTTTTAATCGATAGACACTAGACAGTTATATATATATATATATATAATGATTGTAAATCAATATGCTCATGTCGTTTTGTATTTCTATCAAAGTACCTGATTTATTTAGGCTGTTGTGTAAGTTACAGTGTACAACATTATGCATGTATATTGTACGGCGTAACTATGTCATAATTATGGTGTATGTACATTTATTCTATAGTGTTAACAAATTGAAGAGGGCCCTAAGGAGGATTAGTTCAAAACTATTAGAATTAGGTCACCCTCTATAAATAAAGAAATCTATCTCTATCTATCTATAACAAAATAATGTAAACAGGGTCGATATACATGCGTAATACAACCTGTGTATCCCGAATAACGAGATTTATGGTAAAGATTTACTGTTATATCTCACATTTGTGCCTATGCATATTTATTTTTAGACTAATTTTAGTTAAATTTACTATCTCTAAGCGACAGTATCAATCGTTTAGTATTGACTCAAATGACAAATAAACGTCAATTCAGGAGCGTGGATGTCCGTTATATGAAATCCTACATTCACTTTTGAAAGTGTATCTACTTGTTTATTGATTCAATATTTGTGTTCGAATGTATTCGGAAGAATTTGTAGTAGCAATGCATTTTATACGGGCACAATGTATTTGGGGGGGGGGGGGTTTTTGCGATGTAATGTCGCTTTAAGGGAATATAACATTAAGTTAATTAACTCGAATGTTAATTATGATACGAACATTATACAACATGTTGATCAAACTTACGTAAGAGTGAATGGGGAAATCTCACAGAATCATAATTTTCCTTCTCAAAGAGAAATATTTGTGCATTTTGGACGGGTTTTGGATATGTTTGTATTTGCTCATGTATTTCTACAATGTCTTTAAGCTCGGTATGAGCCAACAATAGCAGCTGTCGTTCCGCCGGAATATCCGTCAAACACGCTACTTTTTCCTGAATATGAACGTAACTGAAAATATGAAAAATCAAAATACAGGCATATGAGCGGCGCCTCCGGAAGAGATTAGTCATTTTATATTTTCGGAGGATAGTGCAATGATACAGACAGATACCCATTCCAGAGTATCATCTGGTTCATTTACGTGCACGGTGTACAGCACCGACACGAGACCTCGGTTTAACGTCCCATCTGAAAGACTGTTAATTTTATTAGGGTCAAACGGGGGATCGAACCTGCGATCCCTGGATTACCATCCCAGCGTGTTACCACTGGACTACAGATCCGTCTGTAGAGGAAAGTATTCAACACATATGGTACATATATATGCATACCTGTTCGTTTTTCGTAGGTAAAGAACTAGCTCAGTTGAGTTTTGAGTACAGAATACTTTCAACGTCTTCATACTGATGAGGTCATTGACAACGTCAAAATACTGATCGAACGTCAGGGCACAGCTGACGTCACTTGCAAACAGTCCAGCTAATATCGGTTCAATCTGCTTCCTTAAGCCCCTGAAAATGAACAGAAAGTTTGTGATTAATTTAAACAGCAAGAACAATGGGAGACATTGATCAGTTATATTTAACTTTTAAAAAAACCTTTAGCTGTCTGGTTAGCACAGTGGTTAGCGCGCTCGCTTCTCACCAATGCAACCCGGGTTCGATCCTCAGACCGGGAAGTATGTGAGATTGTACAGTGGTCGCAAAATCGGACAGGTGTGTTTTCTCAGGGTACTCCGGTTTCATCCCACACGAATGACCACATATACGCTTTCATCCGCGCCAACGAGAGTGATTAATATAAGTTTTTAGAATTTGGTTCGCAATCGTTAATTTAATCTTAAACTTAAGTTATTTATCAACTGGTAAAGGAGATAATCGGCGTTGTAGACAGGTGGTCTTTATTCCCAGATACATTGATTGTAGGAAGTCAAAGAAACAGTGCACTGATTAGTTGTTGCAACCAAGTTGGTCTTCATTGGCAGGTGGTATACAATATATTGTCATACGATGCCACATGGGGAGGGTGTGGTGGTTGACTCCGTGGTCGAGTGTTTACGGTCGTTGACGTCAAATCACTTTCCCCTGACTGCTGTAGATTCAAATCCCACTGTGGGTGTGGAATTAGTTCATGTGAGGAAGCTATCCAGTTGGCTTCCGGAAGGTCGGTGGTTCTACCCGGGTGTCCGTCCGTGCCTGAAATACTACTCGGAGGACCAACCGGGGTGTCCGTCCATGCCTGAAATACTACTCGGAGGACCAACCGGGGTGTACCTCCATGCCTGAAATACTACTCGGAGGACCAACTGGGGTGTCCGTCCATGCCTGAAATACTACTCGGAGGACCAACCGGGGTGTACCTCCATGCCTGAAATACTACTCGGAGGACCAACCGGGGTGTCCGTCCATGCCTGAAATACTACTCGGAGGACCAACCGGGGTGTACCTCCATGCCTGAAATACTACTCGGAGGACCAACCGGGGTGTACCTCCATGCCTGAAATACTACTCGGAGGACCAACCGGGGTGTACCTCCATGCCTGAAATACTACTCGGAGGACCAACCGGGGTGTCCGTCCATGCCTGAAATACTACTCGGAGGACCAACGGGGTGTACCTCCATGCCTGAAATACTACTCGGAGGACCAACCGGGGTGTACCTCCATGCCTGAAATACTACTCGGAGGACCAACTGGGGTGTCCGTCCATGCTGAAACTATCGAGGACCAACGGGGTGTCCGTCCATGCCTGAAATACTACTCGGAGGACCAACCGGGGTGTCCGTCCATGCCTGAAATACTACTCGGAGGACCAACCGGGGTGTCCGTCCATGCCTGAAATACTACTCGGAGGACCAACCGGGGTGTCCGTCCATGCCTGAAATACTACTCGGAGGACCAACCGGGGTGTCCCTCCATGCCTGAAATACTACTCGGAGGACCAACCGGGGTGTACCTCCATGCCTGAAATACTACTCGGAGGACCAACCGGGGTGTCCGTCCATGCCTGAAATACTACTCGGAGGACCAACCGGGGTGTACCTCCATGCCTGAAATACTACTCGGAGGACCAACCGGGGTGTACCTCCATGCCTGAAATACTACTCGGAGGACCAACCGGGGTGTACCTCCATGCACCAATAATAGATGGGGAGTTGCCGTATCGCCTAAGCTGTCAGGAGGGCTATAAATAATGTTGTTATAACTTGTAGCCCAACCCATTTGCTTATTTTCCCTTGACAAAACAAATGTATCGTATACTACAATCATATAATTACATATTAATCTCTGATTTGTTCGTAGTATTGTATGTATATATGTAGTATTGTATGAAAAAATGCAATAAAATATTATTTAAAAAAAAAAGCTGTCGGTGTAAATTTAAAACCCTACTAAAAACAAAATACTGCATGCTAAGAATTATAACCTAGCATTGAAATCCACAACTATTGAAACATTGAACAAGTGTTGCTATTTGGTTTTACAATTAACAAACCTGGACATGTAGCAGGAGTCAGGTAGGTTCTTGGACCTCTCTATCGGCCCTCCCGGTGTTCTCTGGATACCGGAAATGTCACCCGGCTTCCTTCCACACATTATCTGGAACCTACAAAGCGTATCAACAATCATATTTAGGGTCATTTGATGAAATACATTTTGTTCCATTAATAATATACAAATACTCGAGTCAGTACGCTTCAGGTGCGAATGGCCCCGAGTTCGCTCCCATATGTAGCCAGACAGAAGGGGGGTGTCTTACGTTTATTTATCGTCGCTACCGGTTGCCCATATGAACGACGCATCCTGAAGAGATTAGTCATTTTAGATTTTTGGAGGATAGTGCAATGATACAGACATAGACCCATTCCAGAGTCTTCTCTGGTTCTTTTATGTGCACGGTGTACAGCACCGACAAGAGACCTCGGTTTTAAAGTCCCATCTGAAAGATTGTTAATTTTATTAGGGTCAGACGGGGGATCGAACCTGCGATCCCTGGATTTCAAATCCAGCGTGTTACCACTGGAATACATATCAGGACTGGGGATTTAACTGTAGCAACTAAATAGTGCAAGATCGGTGGTTCTACTCTGGTGTAAAAGAAAGTGTGCACTTGGTTAGAGGGAAAATTTTATACTTATATTCACACGTAAAACAATGTTCTTAGATTAAACATATACTCACACGAAAACGAAAGTGTGCACTTTGCTTAAACATTATTTATTTCAGTATGTATACATGTAGTCAAGAAATGAACATTTTACATATAATTTAACAGCAGTAGACTGAAAGGGATTAGAACGAAAGAAAACGTATAGTAGTTCTTGTGTGCACTTGGTTAGAGGGAAAATTTTATACTTATATATATAAAAGCAATAAATAGGCACATTTAGTATCAAAATGTACACAAATGTATTGGCTACACGGTGTTTTACTTTTAATTGAAATTTGATAATTATCAGAACACTGTTTTATGAATTTATGAGTATATATATTTGAACGACTTTAAACACACACAACTTATATCAGGGTCGTTCAGTGTGTATATGTATTGGCTACACGATGTTTTACTTTTAATTGAAATTTGATAATTATCAGAACACTGTTTTACGTGTTAATATAAGTATATAAATTTCCCTCTAACCAAGTGCACACTTTCTTTTTCGTGTGAGTATAGACCAATAACACACATAACACTTACATCATTTTTGAGTCATTTCTGCCGCCGAATGCTTGGAATGGCAGCTTGCCTGTCGCTACATGGTAGATGGTCACAGCCAGACTCCACAGGTCTACTGAAGATGTAAAGTGGTGCTGCCCGGGCTCTCGTAACACTGCTCTTTGAAACATGTCTGGGTGCTGAAATATACACGCCAGTTCCATTAAACTGTGTATGAAGTCGCATGGACGGGTGCGAGTGGACTGCTGAGAAACTGTTTAGTTTAAACATTATTTATTTTAGTATGTTTTACATGTAATCAGGAAATGAATCTTTTACATATAATTTAACAGCAGTAGACTGAAAGGGATTTGAATGAAAGAAAACTTCTCCCCTATCAATTGATTGATATACAATAGGCAGGAGAATAATATATATATTATAATATATATAACAATGAACATACTTGAACTATATTCTAGGCATATGCTAAAGAATTTCAGAAGTTGTTGTATTAGTGAGTCAATAGTTTTGGATGTTAAAAAGAAAATGGCTAATATTTAAATGAATATTTGAAGAAAGTTCAGGACCATGAATTATCAAATTGGAGCACGAGATGAAGGAACTATTTGGGGTGGATATTCTTTTAATTTAGACCTGAATGTATAAATATTTATTTGTGTTTTATTTGTGTTATTTGTATATTGTTACAACAAACGTTTCCAACTAAAACGACCAATATACGTTTCGGGATAAATCGGACTTTATCTGCCAAGGGAGGGAATAGAAAAATAAGAATAGAAATGTTCATTACGATGTATTCCTCGGTTCCATATATTGACATAAAGGTCTCCTCCTCTCCGAGCTCCCTGGCAGCCCCGAAATCTGTGAGGATATAAATGGAACTGAAACGAAAATAAAAGGATCTGGCATGAATTGATTGACAGAAGATTAATTCGACACCCCCAAATAGGGATTCGATCCTAGGCAATAAAAAGGTAAGTGATTTGAAGTAAATACCCGTAGCTACTCGGTATATATATTGTGGTAGGCCTACCACAATACTGTCTACCACCCAGGTTGAGTTTTCACTTATCGTCCTATCTTTTGCATTTGATGTGTATGTATGTTCATGGCCTCATGGTGGATTAACTTTTGCTAAATGAGTTCTCTCGTAAAATAAAGTCGTTATTATTATTATTATTATTATTAATATTATTATTATTATTATTATTTCATCATCATCATCATCATCATCATCATCATCATCATCATCATCATCATCATCATCATCATCATCATCATCATCATCATCATCATCATCATCATCATCATCATCATCATCATCATCATCATCATCATCATCATTCATCATCATCATCATCATCATCATCATCATCATCATCATCATCATCATCATCATCCATCATCATCATCATCATCATCATCATCATCATCATCATCATCATCATCATCATCATCATCATCATCATCATCATCTCATCATCATCTCATCATCATCTCATCATCATCTCATCATCATCTCATCATCATATCATCATCATATCATCATCTCCATATCATCATCATATCATCATCATCATCATATCATCATCATCATCTCCATATCATCATCATATCATCATCATATCATCATATCATCATCATCATCATCATCATATCATCATCATCATCATCATCATCATCATCTCCATATCATCATCATCATCATCATCATCATCATCATCATCACATCATCATCATCATCATCATCATCATCATCATCATCATCATCATCACACATCATCCATCATCATCATCATCATCATCATCTCATCATCATCATCATCATCATCATCATCATCATCATCATCATCATCATCATCATCATCATCATCATCATCATCATCATCATCATCATCATCATCATCATCACATCATCATCATCATCATCATCATCATCTCTCATCACATCATCATCATCATCATCATCATCATCATCATCATCATCATCATCATCATCATCATCATCATCATCATTATTATTATCCTTATCATTATTATTATCCTTATCATTATTATTATTATTATCATTATTATTATTATTATTATTATTATAGTTTCATATCAGCATTGGTATGGACCCGGTGTAATTTTATGTCAGCCTGAGCCCGCTTCTCAGATTTAAAACATGCTCTATATTAGCTTAACCCTTAACCCCCCGAATAAGCTTGACGGAATGTGCAAACAACATAGATCCATATCAGCCACGACGTACCACCGCGTCTGACCAGAAAACTATGTTGTTTGCTATTCAGACAAGTGTTCTAGCTCCACTATCCCAATAGCAAACAGCATAACGACTGGTCAGACGACACTTTCTGTGCCGTCTGATCTGGCTCTATGTTGTTTGGAAAAATGACTATTTTATATGATTGGTAGGTTAAGGGATAACAGTTGTATGTATTCAATTACTCTCATGTGATGTTGCACGTGATAATATGAGGTACCTACACATATCTGATATCGAGTACAGACGAATATGTAGTCCAGTGGTAACACGCTGAACTGGTAATCCAGGGATCGCAGGTTCGATCCCCCGTCTGACCCTAATATAATTAACAGTCTTTCAGATGGGACGTTAAACCGAGGTCTCGTGTCGGTGCTTTACACCATGCACGTAAAAGAACCAGAGGAGACTCTGGAATGGGTCTCTCTCTCTATCTCTGTATCATTGCACTATCCTCCAAAAATCTAAAATGACTAATCTCTTCAGGAGGCATCGCTTATATGGGCAACCGGTAGCGACGATAAATAAACGTAAAACACACACACGCACACACACACTGAATCCGAAGTTGTCCATTCATAAACTAATGTACATGTGTGCTGTGGATATTAGATGCTTTAACTATTTCCAAATTTATATATTTTCATTATTTTGCAAATAAACAACGAAACTAACAAGTTTTTACAGCATATATTTGAATACTAATAACTTACAAGTTTGCTCTTTTGTAAAATTCCATGCCACTACCTGTGTTTACTGTTTAATTGCTATAAACACGTGTAACTGTGTTATGCATTGTATTGTATCTTACGCATCGTACTGTATCGTACTGTGTCGTACTGTGTCGTACTATATCGTACTGTATCGTACTGTGTCGTACTGTATCGTACTATATCGTACTGTATCGTATTGTGTCGTACTGTATCGTACTGTGCTGTATCGTACTGTATCGTACTGTATCGTACTGTGCTGTATCGTACTATATCGTACTGTATCGTACTGTATCGTACTGTATCGTACTGTATCGTACTGTGCTGTATCGTACTGTATCGTACTGTGCTGTATCGTACTGTATCGTACTGTATCGTACTGTATCGTACTGTATCGTACTGTATCGTACTTGTATCGTACTGTCGTGCTGTATCGTACTATATCGTACTGTATCGTACTGTATCGTACTGTGGTGTATCGTACTGTATCGTACTGTGCTGTATCGTACTGTATCGTACTGTGCTGTATCGTACTGTATCGTACTGTATCGTACTGTATCTTACTGTATCGTACTGTATCGTACTGTGCTGTATCGTACTGTATCGTACT
>CM026400.1:53857893-53885393 GCA_014843695.1 Archivesica marissinica
AAAGGCTATTGCAAACAATATAGATCCAGATCAGCCGCAGGGTTACTCTGCGTGCTGATCAGGATCTATGTTGTTTGCTACATAGTCAAGTGTCTTAGCAATCATAGTCTTAGTATCATCTGAATAGCAAACAACATAGAGCCTGATCAGAGGGCACGTACCGTGTCAGCTGATGTGGCTCTATGTTCTTTGCAAATACTGTTTGAACGGTATCCAGAATCAAATGGGTTAATTAATCTATTAATATTAGGGATGGCAAAGAATATTCAAATATTCGAATATTCGCTCAAACGTTCGAATATCCGAATACTATTCCAGTATTTGAATATTCGGAAAAAATATTATATTGTCCTCAATAATACCACCCGCTCAGTCACACGTTTGGAAATGCCTGAATCGCTCTGAGAATAAGAACACTGCTAGTTGTAATCTATGCAAATTGGATTTAACATATTCGGGTACAATATCAATCTGAACAATCATTTGAAGAAGCGTAAAACAGAAATTAGGTTTGGCAATTTTTATAAGAGTTTGAGTGATTTTGAGTTTTTGAGAGAATTCTAGCAAATATTCGAATACCGTCCCAACCGAATATTCCAATAGTATAATCGCCATTCGTTGCCATCCCTACTTAATATCGATTATATGTCATAATAGAATCAAACGAAATAGCATTGAACTAAAGTTCTCATATAGCCTTGTCAAGTCTAGATAAATATCACAAACGTGAACCTTTGAAAGTTAAATAATATTGATGTCGTAACCGAGGTGTGTATATGTAGACCACTGTATTAAATGTATTAGTTTATCCCCAGGAGCAACACAAGTGCAAACATAACGAGTGATTTAGACGGTTATATAAATTTAAGTGTAGTAGTAGTAATCTTTATTTACATCTCATCATTGTACGTACAATATTTACAATAACATTACATTATACATGATAAAAGTACAATGCCACTCCAACATGGAGTTATAAGAGATGAACACAATTATACACAAGCATTGATCACAGTATGTTAGGGATAAAGCTGCAATATCACTGCTAATCGGATACTAAAAACTGCTCTAAAACAATTATAAAACACCGAAATACAAAATAGGTACTATTGCACACAGTTATGACATGAATTGGCTTCCGTATAAACGTTATGATCGATGCACATTATGCTGTTACACACCTTGTATGAATGAAGAAATTACTTTATTATAGTGACATGTGCATTAAACATAAATAACAAACAAATATATACAAAATGTTGCACCCGACCCAGTGGGCCTATAAATCACCTCATATACAAAGTTACAGTTGTATGTGTAATAGGCTGAAAATGAAGTTTGTAGAACTGGAATGCAAAATAACATCATATATAGCGTGGGAATACTATTGACAACAACACGAGATAATCCCTTCATACCCAATCCCGGTTATTTGGCAATTACATACTGTTTGTATTCGTCACAAGTAGGTCACTACTCCCACTAAATAATTATAAAGGGTATGTGGTAAACAAGTTCGCGCTACTTCTTCACCCTAAACCATAACAGTGCTATACCCATTCGTTGTACTGTATTATACAATGGAAAACATCCCACATGCCCAATAAGCCTCTATCTAATATATACTCACACGAAAAAGAAAGTGTGCACTTGGTTAGAGGGAACATTTTATACTTATATATATATTATATATAGAAGCAATAAATAGGCACATTTAGTATCAAAATGTACACAAATGTTTTGGCTACACGGTGTTGTACTTGTAAATGAAATGTGATCATTATCAGAACACTGTTTTATGAATTTTCGCTCTAAACATGTGCACACTTTCTTTTTCGTGTGAGTATATATTTTTGAACGACTTTAAACACACACAACTTATATCAGGGTCTTTCAGTGTGTATGTGTATATAGCGTTCGATTCAATCCACGCGCGGAGGTCGTGATAGCAGTAGTAGCGCGTTCGCCTCAGGTGCGAAATACCCGGAATTCGTGACCCGCTGGAACCGTTACGAGTGTGCCATTAGGCAAGGCATTTATATTCCACATGCCTCTTCTCTCTCCCTCGTGGCGATGGATTCCATCAGGAATGAGGTGTCAGTTTACATAACAACACATTTCCTGGGCAAGCTCCAGCGATTAACCTGTACTTGGTGCACCAACCTCCGTAACAAACCGCCAACTTGATCATATAGAGACACGGTCTTAGCGGATGATAGGTTACAGTAAATGTTCTAATGGAGTAGTATATTTTTGTTGGTGACTTTTGATTATTGGTGGAGGAAGACCCGTGTACCCCCCCCCCTCCCCAACAGACACGGTCAAGCACCCGGGTAAAACAACCAACCTTTCGCAAACCCACTGGATAGCTGCCTCATTCGACAGCCCCAGTGAAATTCGAACTTACATGTGGTGAGGGGCGAGTGGTTAAAAGCCAAAGACATTCACAACTCGGTCACAGAGGCGCAACCCCCTTATGTTATTGCAATTAATTAATGTAAGAAAGTGACCACTTTTATTTAGTTTTGGTTTATGGGGGACGATACAGATTCCAGAAGAATCCATGCTTATTTTACAAGTCCGGTGTATAGTACTTATATATAAAAACTCGTTTATAGCCTTTCTGAAATACTGCTACTAGTATTATAGTCAGACGGGGGATCGAACATGCGATCCCTGGATTCGTCGTCCAACGTGTTAACCATTGAACAACTAATATGTCTGTAAAGTGCCCATTTGCATACTGTCTAAACATAGCGACCCTGGTAAAACAAAATTCTGTCAATGGGTCCGAAACTTTCATTTTAACAACTGCCGCCATAGACAAATACATGACTTAACATTTTGAATGCCATAGTGGAAGTAGTGATAGCGCAGTAGATGCGCGTTCGCTTTAGGTGTGAAAGGTCCGGAGTTCCAGTCCCGCTGGAGCCGTTACGATTGTGCCCTTAGGCAAGGCATTTAAATTCCACGTTGCCTCTTCTCATGGCGATGGATTCCATCAGGAATGAGGTATCGAGAGTGATTAATATAAGTTGTAATAACTTGTTTCGCAATCGAGCTAAAATAAAATGCCATAGCAAACAGCAATTTAATATTGTGAATGCCATATAATACAGCAATTTAATATTGTGAATGCCATATAATACAGCAATTTAATATTGTGAATGCCATATAATACAGCAATTTAATATTGTGAATGCCATATAATACAGCAATGTAACATTTTGAATGCCATATAATACAGCAATTTAACATTTTGAATGCAATATAATACAGCAATTTAACATTTTGAATGCCATATAATACAGCAATTTAACATTTTGAATGCCATATAATACAGCAATTTAACATTTTGAATGCCATATAATACAGCAATGTAACATTTTGAATGCCATATAATACAGCAATTTAATATTGTGAATGCCATATAATACAGCAATTTAATATTGTGAATGCCATATAATACAGCAATTTCATATTGTGAATGCCATATAATACAGCAATTTAACATTTTGAATGCAATATAATACAGCAATTTAACATTGTGAATGCCATATAATACAGCAATTTAATATTGTGAATGCCATATAATACAGCAATTTAATATTGTGAATGCCATATAATACAGCAATTTAATATTGTGAATGCCATATAATACAGCAATGTAACATTTTGAATGCAATATAATACAGCAATTATACATTTTGAATGCCATATAATACAGCAATTATACATTTTGAATGCCATATAATACACCTATCGTCTACACGACACATGTTAAGAACAACGAACATGGACTGGGTCAATATTTTAGGTTATAGTATTAAGACTACTCAATAGGTGAAGTGAATGTATGCCCATCCTCGTGTCGTGCATGTCGCTGTAGGAGCACATCTCGCAGCAACAGCGTCGGAGTCTGGTATCTCGGTTGTCGACCTTGCGACAAGGGACACACGCCCCAGCATCACCGTCGTACGGAAATGGTGGAGGTATGGACATACCCTGGAGCGACAGAGAATACCAGATGTCTAACTGCCAGATCCGTTTATATGCTGCTGCGGGATGACTAACAGTGAGGAGGGTGGCCCTAAGAAGAGCCGTTCAGAAAGAAGAGACCATCAGGACGTATCACCCGAAGAGGAAGAAGATGCCTCCTCCAGTTGTCGTTTTATCGCACCATCATCGAATACCTCAAGACCATCACACTACAAGACCACAATCCACAACTCTACAGACACTTCACGAATAATCCATGCAGGGATATAATCATTTTAGAATTCTCGCCCACATGGTTCGCCGGTGGCGAGCCTGATACATAAACGTAACTACTACTAGTGAATTTATATGAATTGATTACCTTCCATCCTCTTCGATGCCTTTCATGATATTTCCAGGTTTAATGTCTCTATGGATGATTCCTTTCTGATTTAGATACTTCAAACCGTTCGCTACAATTGAAACAAAGTGGTCTTATTCAATAATTAGTCAGTATTGTATACAATGAGTTACCGCCCCTGAATACTCCCTAAAGTATGTAATTCCTCTTAAGTTGTTTCCTCTGTTTTTATCGTTGTTTCCTTTGCACAACATGCTATCAATAGTCCACGTTCTCATGTCGTAAGTATTACGTTACTATATCTCGACAGATATCCTACAGTATATCCAACGGGTAAAAAATAGGTAATTCTTTTTATCAATTAACTATCATGATTTGGATAAAGTCACATTTATCATAACGCAACATAACAACAAAGGATTCCAACTGAAAGGACCGCTATACATTTAGGGATAAATGAGAGAGAGAGAGAGAGAGAGAAGAGAAGAGAAGAGAAGAGAAGAGGAGAGGAGAGGAGAGGAGAGGAGAGGAGAGGAGAGGAGAGGAGAGGAGAGGAGAGGAGAGAGGATCTGCTTCCTCGTATGAACGACTTCTATACTCCTGGTGAGATTTGAACACACAACTGTGTGGTGTTGCTGTAGTATACCCACCTACCCGTGGACATTTGGGTTTCAGTTCATAATATAAGTTTAATTAAAATTAAATTATTTTTTATTATTTAAAATCGCATCATCAAAACCGGGAGACAGATTTAGGGGCTACGGCGTGGAGAGTCCTTTTTATTGTTTCTATTTATTTCAATTTCAAATTAGAATTTGTAAATATTTTATTCTCCGCATAATATAAGCCGTAATACAAAATGACGTGACGTTAAATTCACCTATGTGTTTGTTTCTCCATATACCTAAATGTAAAGCTACGTAACGTTATTTTGCACTCCGGCCTATGGGGAAAAAATAAAAGAGATTTTCGACTTCCAAATATGGAAAAATTAGAAATTGAAAAAGGTCGTCCCACCGTAATTTGTTTTGCCGATTATGTTGTTATATTCATGTAAAACTAATTTACAAGTTGTAGGTGGAACAGACTTCAATGTTTGTACACACATGTGTATGTATGTAAAACTAATTTACAAGTTGTAGGTGGAACAGACTTCAATGTTTGTACACACATGTGTATGTATGTAAAACTAATTTACAAGTTGTAGGTGGAGATACTTCAATGTGTGTACACACATGTAAACTAATTTATTGTATACATATTAATATCTAATTGTGTTTCAACATAATTGTTTCAACATAATTTCAGCTAATTGTGTTTCAACATAATTTCAGGTAATTGTGTTTCAACATAATTTCACATAATTGTGTTTCAACATAATTTCACATAATTGTGTTTCAACATAATTTCACATAATTGTGTTTCAACATAATTTCACATAATTGTGTTTCAACATAATTTCAGGTAATTGTGTTTCAACATAATTTCACATAATTGTGTTTCAACATAATTTCACATAATTGTGTTTCAACATAATTTCACATAATTGTGTTTCAACATAATTTCACATAATTGTGTTTCAACCTAGTTTCACATAATTGTGTTTCAACATAATTTCACATAATTGTGTTTCAACATAATTTCACATAATTGTGTTTCAACATAATTTCACATAATTGTGTTTCAACATAATTTCAGGTAATTGTGTTTCAACATAATTTCACATAATTGTGTTTCAACATAATTTCAGGTAATTGTGTTTCAACATAATTTCACATAATTGTGTTTCAACATAATTTCAGGTAATTGTGTTTCAACATAATTTCAGCTAATTGTGTTTCAACATAATTTCAGCTAATTGTGTTTCAACATAATTTCAGCTAATTGTGTTTCAACATAAGTTCACACCTTTTAAAGTAATAAGTTCCACAATTGAGTAATTAATGTCTATATAATAATAATCATATGATGTAGGTGTGCGTTTTCTATGTCCTCTAGTCTATATAATAATAATCCTATAATGTAGGTGCGCGTTTTCTATGTCCTCTAGTATAGTACATGTATTGTATTGCATTATGCTCAAGTATAATCACTAATGCAAAGATTGAAACAAATCAGTAAACGGTAAATGAATCGAGCCTTAAAGCTTTAAAGTCCATTACGACATATTTTTGGAAGTTTCATAATAATTAAATGCGTCTTTAAAGTCGCTTACTCACTGATCTAGAAATAATGTTTTAGCTTTAAAGTCCATACCGACATATGTTTGGAAGTTTCATAATAATTAAATGCGTCTTTAAAGTCGCTTACTCACTGTTCTAGAAATAATGTTTTAGCTTTAAAGTCCATACCGACATATTTATGGAAATTTCATAATAATTAAATGCGTCTTTAAAGTCGCTTACTCACTGTTCTAGAAATAAATGTTTAGCTTTAAAGTCCCATTTGAGTGAGCTGGATAATCTACGTAAAGTCGGTTTAAACATATTTATTCCACTATATACATTCACAATACATGCACACAAAATCAAAGAATAGGAAAGGATCAAAACAAAAGCAGAGCTTATATAGTTTCTCTCCTTGTTCTCTCTACGTAAAGTCACACTGTATTATACTGCGGAAAACATGAACATCACGAATGCACATTTCAACTACACAATTTCACGATTTCAACTTACGAATGTGAAGAAGTTGAAATCGTGAAATGATTAAAAATAGTGAATGTCAGGATTGGTCGTTCGTATATAATTTACAAACAGCAACATACTTATATCCTTCAGAAATCTGAGAAATTCTTTTTCTTGGAATCCGAATCCATTTTGAGCTTGGTCTAGCAATGCATAGACACTTCCTCCCTGGCAATACGGCATCACGATCACCCGCCGCCCAGATTCAGCCTGAAATATCGACAGGTCTAAGAACAACACGCATAATAACCGTCGTGGTAGTAGTCGTGATGGCCGTCGTGGTAGTCGTCGTGGTAGTCGTCGTGGTAGTCGTCGTGGTAGTCGTCGTGGTAGTCGTCGTGGTAGTCGTCGTGGTAGTCGTCGTGGTAGTCGTCGTGATGGTCGTCGTGGTAGTCGTCGTGGTAGTCGTCGTGGTAGTCGTCGTGGTAGTCGTCGTGATGGCCGTCGTGGTGGCCGTCGTGGTAGTTGTCGTGGTAGTCGTCGTGGTAGTCGTCGTGGTGGCCGTCGTGGTAGTCGTCGTGGTGGCCGTCGTGGTAGCCGTCGTGGTAGTCGTCGTGGTAGTCGTCGTGATGGCCGTCGTGGTAGCCGTCGTGGTAGCCGTCGTGGTAGTCGTCGTGGTAGTCGTCGTGATGGCCGTCGTGGTAGCCGTCGTGGTAGTCGTCGTGGTAGTCGTCGTGATGGCCGTCGTGGTAGCCGTCGTGGTAGCCGTCGTGGTAGTCGTCGTGGTAGTCGTCGTGATGGCCGTCGTGGTAGCCGTCGTGGTAGTCGTCGTGGTAGTCGTCGTGATGGCCGTCGTGGTAGCCGTCATGGTAGCCGTCGTGGTAGTCGTCGTGGTAGCCGTCGTGGTAGCCGTCGTGGTAGTCGTCGTGGTAGTCGTCGTGATGGCCGTCGTGGTAGCCGTCGTGGTAGCCGTCGTGGTAGTCGTCGTGGTGGCCGTCGTGGTAGCCGTCGTGGTAGTCGTCGTGGTAGTCGTCGTGATGGCCGTCGTGGTAGTCGTCGTGGTAGTCGTCGTGGTGGCCGTCGTGGTAGCCGTCGTGGTAGTCGTCGTGGTGGCCGTCGTGGTAGTTGTCGTGGTAGTCGTCGTGGTAGTTGTCGTGGTAGTCGTCATGGTAGTTGTCGTGGTAGTCGTCGTGGTGGCCGTCGTGGTAGTCGTCGTGGTAGTCGTTGTGGTAGTCGTCGTGGTAGTTGTCGTGGTAGTCGTCGTGGTAGTCGTCGTGGTAGTCGTCGTGGTGGCCGTCGTGGTAGTCGTCGTGGTAGTCGTCGTGGTGGCCGTCGTGGTAGTTGTCGTGGTAGTCGTCATGGTAGTTGTCGTGGTAGTCGTCGTGGTGGCCGTCGTGGTAGTTGTCGTGGTAGTCGTCGTGGTAGTCGTCGTGATGGCCGTCGTGGTGGCCGTCGTGGTAGTTGTCGTGGTAGTCGTCGTGGTAGTCGTCGTGGTAGTCGTCGTGGTGGCCGTCGTGGTAGTCGTCGTGGTAGTCGTCGAAGCAGCCGTGGCGGTGGTGGCGGTGGTTGTCTTGGGGTGGGTCGTGCAAAGTACGAGTATAATACAGACTAGATATGTTCATCGGAATTCATAGAGAACAGGAAACAATAATGGAAACACTAAAGCTGTCTGCTACATGGCGTGTGTGTTTTATGTTTATTTATCGTCGCTACCGGTTGCCCATATGAGCGACACCTCCTGAAGAGATTAGTCATTTTAGATTTTTGGAGGATTAGTAATATTTCAGGCACGCACGGGTTCTCTGGTAGAAACACCGATTTGCAGCAATCCAGCTAAATATCATACACATTTGAAAGAATTCGATACCCCGGTGAGATTCGAACCTACAGTGGTGAGGGGCACATTATGTGTAGTCAACGACCGTCACAGTTCGGCCACGGAGGCCTCTGTACTGAACTTTTAATATTGTGTGTTTTACGTTTATTTATCGTCGCTACCGGTTGCCCATATGAGCAACGCCTCCTGAAGAGATTAATCATTTTAGATTTTTGGAGGATAGTGCACTGATACAGACAGAGACCCATTCCAGAGTCTCCTCTGGTTCTTTTACGTGCACAGTGTAAAGCACCGACATGATACCTCGGTTTAACGTCCAATCTGAAAGACTTGTTAATGTTATTATGGTCAGACGGGGGATCGAACCTGCGACCCCTGGATTACCAGTCCAGCGTGTTACCACTGGACTACAGATTCGTCTGTATAACTTTTAATACTGTATAGACACTGTATATAAGTACCTCTCTTTCACAGGCGACGAGGCGCATGATATTTCTGTGGTTGACCGTTTTCAAGAGTTCAGTCTCGCGAAGTCTCGCTTGCGTAATCTGGTGGCATTCATGCTCCGAGAATACCTTAATGGCAACTTGTTGCCCAGTTTTCTGCAATCCAATAAGAAGACATTTATATTATCTATGGACAATTTGAAATAAACTATCAAATTATAAAAAGGGGATTTAGATTGTTGGAGGATAGTTGATTAGTTTGTGTTGAGATTTTATTACATATGTGTTGCAATGTTCTCCCACAACTGTATTTATGTATATATTATGTCCTCGTGGGTTTGCTAGCCTACTGGGACATTTTGAAAACAAATGAACTAACATGTGTGTTTTACGTTTATTTATCGTCGCTACCGGTTGCCCATATAAGCGACGCCTCCTGAAGAGATTAGTCATTTTAGATTTTTGGAGGATAGTACAATGATACAGAGAGAGACCCATTCCAGAGTCTCCTCTGGTTCTTTTACGTGCACAGTGTAAACTAACTTGTAAGTTTAAACTTTATTTATTGGATTAAAGGGCGATAACCGCACTTATTATACGGACATACATTATGGGGGTGAAATGGAGAGATTTAAACTTTATTTATTTTACAACGATTGCGAAGCAAGTTTTAACAACTTATATTAATCACTCTCTTTGGCGCGGATGAAAGCGTATATGTGGTCATTCATGTGGGAGGAAACCGGAGTACCCGGAGAAAACCGACCTGTCCGATCTGGCGACCACCGTACCATCTCACATACAACCTGGGATCGATCTACGGACCGGGAAGTATGTGAGATGGTACGGTGGTCGCCAGATCGGACACTCTTTCATCCGCGCCAACGAGAGTGATTAATATAAGTTGTTAAAACTGCTAAATCGTTGTAAAATAAATAAAGTTTAAATCTCTCCATTAACATGTCTACGTCCCCGCGAGGGGTTCGACATTAAAGGAAGATAGATAGATAGATTTCAGCCCCAAAAGGTCTGTCCGTATAATAAGTACGGTTATCGCCCTTTAATCCAACAAAATATGGAGATTTTACAAACTAATATACATGTAATAAACACTTACCCTTTCTCTCCCAAGATATACAATCGCGGTAGCCCCTTTTCCAAGACAGTCGGCAGTGTTGTAAACATAGTTGCTTGTGTATCTTAAGGGGCCAGCCTTTTCCACGGGACTATTCAATGGCATCTGGAATCAGATATAGTGTGTGTGTGTGTAGCAGGAGCAGTTACGAGTGTATGCCCTTAGGCAAGGCATTTAATTATACCCTCGTGGCGATGGATTCCAGCAGGAATTATGTCTCTCGAGTGATTAATATAAGTTGTAAGCACTTGTTTCGCAATCGAGCTAAAATAAATGTATACATAATAATACTATACATGTTTATAATATGTATGTAGATAACATGTGTGTTCTTTTATATAATTATATAACTTTTATACAAATTTATCTCAACTCGATTGTGAAACAAGTCCCTACACAACTTAATATTAATCACTCCGTAGACCACATTCCTCATCGCGACGAGGAAGAAGTGTGGACTGTATTGCCTTGCTTTGCCTAAGGGCACACTCAAAGGACTACAGCTGGGATCGAACTCCGGGCCTCTCACACATAGTATAGGTCCCGGGACAGAAGCTAACGCTTGTGTTCTAACAAATTATTTCTCATACTATTCTGTTTCTGCTTTTTATGTTATCTTAACACAGGTATATAATTTCTTTCTCTCGGTAAAATAACTTTTTTATTTTATTTGATGTAGATAGACGGGTAGAGATAAAAACAAATCAACTTTCCGATTCCATCACTAAATAATGAAGGAGTGAGAAGTTATTACACATTGCTTTAGTTGTTACCACGCAGTTTGTAATAACGACGCAGTTTGTAATAACGACGCAGTTTGTAATAACCACGAACATTTTTTTATTACGTTTGATTGAATACATGCTAAAATGAAAAATAAATGGTACATTTCTTGGAAAATACTTTACTTTACTTTATATATATACAGGGTGTGTTCTTTTATGTAATTGCTTGTATAGTTTGATACCAAATGTATATTCATGGTCATTTTTTGGGGAAGGCACTAGGCAATGTTGGTAAACTTGTTGCCCAACCCATATACTTCTCACAGTGTTCAAGTATAAACATAGTATTACAGTTTTATCATTATTTCATATATTTGTCATGTTTTCATATAATTTTTATTTGTCATGTTTTCCTATATTTGTCATGTTTATATTGGTAAGTGTATTGTATATAAAAACAGGCAATAAAATATTATTCAATGATAACAATTGGTATTAATCAATTCATTGCTTTATTCACGTGGCTTTCAAAAAGTGGAACATCTCGCATGTTCCAGAATATTCATGACCAACTGGAAATGGACTTGTGTGAGCATGCGTATTATGATGTGTTCTCAATATCGCATAGTCATGTGTGTGTTTTACGTTTATTTATCGTCGCTACCGGTTGCCCATATGAGGGACGTCTCCTGAAGAGATTAGTCATTTTAGATTTTGGAGGATAGTGTAATGATACAGACAGAGACCCATTACAGAGTCTCCTCTGGTTCTTTTACGTGCACGGTGTACAGCACCGACACGAGACCTCGGTGTAACGTCCCATCTGAAAGACTGTTAATTGTATTACGGTCAGACGGGGGTCGAACCTGCGAGCCCTGGATTACCAGTCCAGCGTTTTACCACTGGGCTACAGATCCGTCTGTAATAGCCATGCGCACGTGGTACAGATTAGTTCATATATGTATACACAATATTTATAGCTCGATTGACAGGATCGACACACAGGATTAAGTCGAAATCTCATTCCTTGTGGAATAACCGGAATGAGGGTGAGATAATAGGAAATGTGGATTTAAGTGGCTTGCATAAAGACACACCCTGGTTGGTCTCGAAATCACAACCTTTCGGTTTCGATATGGGTGCCGTATCCAATACCCGTGACATCAATCACAGATATGTCACGTGCTATAAGGACACGCATATATTATATCTATAGTTTATTATTATACAATGGCAATATTAGTTAACATATTGGCTGATTTCATCATTTTACATAATATTATGTAATATAGAATATACAAGTTTAGAGAATTATATGCATAATTATGTCATAGAGTAAAATGGGATTTGTTCTTAGTTTAAAGGCATTATTAATATTTAGCAGTATTTATTAACATTTTACTATTTAAATAAGCAATTCGTTTTACACGGTTTATACAAATTTATTTTAGCTCGATTGCGAAACAAGTTCTTACAACGTATATCAATCACTCTCGATACCTTATTCCTGATGGAATCCATCGCCACGAGGGAGAGAGAGTTTTACACGGTACTGGTATACATGTATATATAGTATACATATTATATATAACATCATTATTCTTTCACGAGTATTTATTTAAATTGTTATTCATATATTCACATTTATATTTGGTAAACAACATTTATATTTAACATTTCTATTTGGTAAACAACATTTACATTTGGTAAACAACATTTATATTTAACATTTATAGTTGGTAAACAACATTTATATTTGGTAAACAACATTTATATGTGGTAAACAAAAGCAACGAAAGACAATAACTCTTGTTTATTAAATTATTTAAAAAGGTTCTATACATACCTATAGTAAAATAGTCCTAGTTAAAATCGTGTATGTTTCATTGATCATACACGCACGTAAATAACATGGTAACTAAATAACTGACATAGTTGAGTTGTATTTATAACTTTGCGAAATACCCAATTGTTTATTTTAGATATGTCTTACGCAATGTCATATATGCATACATGTCAAGTCTCACGCATTTTCCAGTGAAATCACGGTCTCAGGGCAAGTTTTTAATTTCTCACGCATTACACAAATAAAAAAATCGTTTTATATGTGAATAAATCATATTTTCTTTAGTTGGGTCTGACCCTTAACCGAAGTCGATGTAAGAGTAGGAATCGACGACAAGGCATTCGTGTTATTCCACGAGATGTATACGACGGGAGGTAACCACAACTAGTAACATACCAAACTCGGGACACAATTATCTCCACTTCACATTCCGTGGTATGGATACAAACCGAAAACGATCCAATATGTAAAATATTGGACAGTTTGAGGCGCGTAGCCCCGAAGGCAGTACCAATAGTTTACATATTGGATCTGTTATGATCTTACTAAAACACACAATTATATAACATGATCCTACTAATTTAAAATATATTTGTATAAACTAAAATAGTTTATTTCGTCCATGTACTCGTAAATCCGGGAGGTAACCAAAACTAGTAACATGCCAAACTCGGGACACAATTATCTCCACTTCACATTCCGTGGTATGTAAAATATTGGACTGTGAGGCGCATAGCGTCGAAGACAGTACCACTATTTTACATATTGGATCCGTTTGATCTTACTAAAACACACAATTATATAACATGATCATACTAATTAATTTCGTTCATTTACGCGTAGGATTTAATATAATACTCTACCCTTCACAGCACAACAGTCCAATATTAATAATAATGGACTGCAGGTATAAAGGTATGACGTCATGACAGTGTTTTAATAACTGTTGTTAGGATGACATCACGCAACACGTACAGCACATGACTGTGTTGAGAGAAAGCGTGTCAATTTGTTATTCATAATATAACAAGGACGACAACTCTTCTCTACAAGATACTATCGTTGATATTATCAGAAACTCAATACGGCCCAGTTAGTGGTATCGGTGTTAAAATATATTTATTTGACTGACCAAGCAACATATATTGACGCCTGTTCCCAGGCTTAGAATAGAGTGTAAAGTAGAGATAAACTGTAAAATAGAAAATCTTTCTTATATTCAGGGTGACAGGAATTCCCTCCCTTATCATATCAAAACAGTACAACAGATAAACTGATAATTTACAATTATACATGAATATAAGTATTAGTTCTTGCAGCTTATATCTTATTTCCTATGAAAGTTTTACTGGTCACTGTTTACATGTTTCATTGTGCTATTTCATGTTTTAATTTGTTGAGGGCCTCGTGGTAGATTGACTTAATTGTTCAAATGAGTTCTCTCGTTAAATAAAGTCTTTATTAGTATTATTATTTTTATTATTAATATACTGTACAGATTCAGAATACTTTTGAGCGTAGTATAAGATTAGCATGCACTATATACTACATACATTATATTATGTATAGGTATGTGCGAATACATGAAGAGATTTGTCATTTTAGATTTTGGAGGATAGTGCATGATACAGACAGAGACCCATTCCAGAGTCTCCTCTGGTTCGCTTACGTGCACGGTGTACAGCACCGACACGAGACCTCGGTTTAACGTCCCATCAGAAAGACTGTTAGTTTTATTATGGTCAGACGGGGGTTCGAACCTGCGATCCCAGGATTACCAGTCCTGCGATACATGGATACGTGTATATAAAGTTATATATATATATATATATATATATATATATATATATATATATAGTGGAAGTCGGGATAGGGGCAGTGGTGGCGCTTTCGCTTCAGGTGCGAAATGCTCACGTCCAAGTTGCCTCTTCTCTCTCCCTCGTGGCGATGGATTCCATCAGGAATGAGGTCTCGATAGCGATTAATATAAGTTGACATAACTTGTTTCGCAATCGAGCTAAAATAGACTTGTATAACAAAATAAAGTTATAATTATAAGGCGCGTAGACTTGTAATAGTGACACAGTGATTAACATCCTTGACATGTAATCCAGGGGTCGCATGGCTAGCCCCCCGCTATACCATGGCTGTGTGCGTGCGTGCGTATGATTGTGCGTGTGATGGTGTGATGGTGTGAGTGAGTGAGTGAATGAGTGAGTGAGTGAGTTAGTGAGTTAGTGAGTGAGTGAGTGAGTGAGTGAGTGAGTGAGTGAGTGAGTGAGTGAGTGAGTGAGTGAGTGAGTGAGTGAGTGAGTGAGTGAGTGAGTGAGTGAGTGAGTGAGTGAGTGATTGAGTGAGAGAGTGAGTGAGTGAGTGAGTATGAGTGAGTGAGTGAGTATGAGTGAGTGAGTGAGTGAGTATGAGTGAGTGAGTGAGTGAGTGAGTGAGTATGAGTGAGTGCGTGAGTGAGTGGGTGAGTGAGTATGAGTGAGTGAGTGAGTGACTGAGTGAGTGAGTGAATGAGTGAGTGAGTGAGTGAGTGAGTGAGTGAGTGAGTGAGTGAGTGAGTGGTGAGTGAGTGAGTGAGTGAGTGAGTGAGTGAGTGAGTGAGTGAGTGAGTGAGTGAGTGAGTGAGTGAGTGAGTGAGTGAGTGAGTGAGTGAGTGAGCAAGGGCAATTATGAAATGATGTGAGCGAGAGCGAAGGCGTATGTGTGAGGGTGTGTTAGAGGGCGTGTATGAGAGGTCGTGTGTGAGTGTGTCTGTATGTGAGGGCGTGTGTGATAGGGCGTATTTGTGAGGGCGTGTGTTAGAGGGTGTGTGTGATAGTGTGTATTTGTGAGGGCGTGTGTTAGAGGGTATGTGTGATAGTGTGTATTTGTGAGGGCGTGTGTTAGAGGGTATGTGTGATAGTGTGTATTTGTGAGGGCGTGTGTTAGAGGGTGTGTGTGATAGTGTGTATTTGTGAGGGCGTGTTAGAGGGTATTGTGATAGTGTGTATTTGTGAGGGTGTGTGATAGTGTGTATTTGTGGGGCGTGTGTTAGAGGGTATGTGTGATAGTGTGTATTTGTGAGGGTGTGTGTGATAGTGTGTATTTGTGAGGGCGTGTGTTATAGGGTATGTGTGATAGTGTGTATTTGTGAGGGCGTGTGTTAGAGGGTGTGTGTGATAGTGTGTATTTGTGAGGGCGTGTGTTAGAGGGTATGTGTGATAGTGTGTATTTGTGAGGGCGTGTGTTAGAGGGTGTGTGTGATAGTGTGTATTTGTGAGGGCGTGTGTTAGAGGGTGTGTGTGATAGTGTGTATTTGTGAGGGCGTGTGTTAGAGGGGTGTGTGTGATAGTGTGTATTTGTGAGGGCGTGTGTTAGAGGGTGTGTGTGATAGAGTGTATTTGTGAGGGCGTGTGTTAGAGGGTGTGTGTGATAGTGTGTATTTGTGAGGGCGTGTGCTAGAGGGTATGTGTGATAGTGTGTATTTGTGAGGGCGTGTGTTAGAGGGTGTGTGTGATAGTGTGTATTTGTGAGGGCGTGTGCTAGAGGGTATGTGTGATAGTGTGTATTTGTGAGGGCGTGTGTCAGAGGGTATGTGTGATAGTGTGTATTTGTGAGGGCGTGTGCTAAAGGACGTGTGTGATAGTGAGTATTACTAGACGGCAACATCCAGTTTACCAACACTATTATGAGAGGTAAATTGACCCCTTTGACCTCAAATAAAGTATTTGTCACGAGAGTTACATGAGGGGGTTGAGCCTCTTAACGTGCCTTCTGGAGGCGTTGCCCCGATTAACCAGAGGCGATAATGAATACTCGTATTAGTCCTATATATACAACAACAACAACAACAACAACATTTATTGCATTAAGACACCAGCTAATGCTTATAGCATACAGATAAAATACATATACATGTATTGTGAAAAAGTGAAAACATGAAAACATGGTTTATAATGGAGTAGTTTCGGAGAAGCGTGTACGTATGAACTTTGAAAAGGATAATTTGAAAGCAAATAAATGAATGATATATGAGTATTTCATATGAGTCTGTAGGTCGTTGTGTAATTTCATTCATGGTAGATAGATAGATAGATTTCTTTATTTATAGAGGGTGACCTAATTAGTTTTGAACTAATCCTCCTTAGGGCCCTCTTCAATTTGTTAACACTATAGAATAAATGTACATACAACAATAATTATAACATAGTTATGCCGTACAATATACATGCATAATGTTGTACAAAGTAACTTAAACAACAGCCTAAGTAAATCAGGTACTTTGATAGAAATACAAAACGACATAAGCATATTGATTTACAATCATTATATATATATAACTGTCTAGTGTCTACCAATTAAAACGTTGTATCCATACTTTACATTTTGTCTTGAATATATTTAAAGATCTGGATGTCTTAATTTCAAATGGTAGACAATTCCATATCTTTGGACCAGAGTATTCTAATGATTTCTTATACATTTCACATCTAGGTCTTGGAATATAGATATCCATATTTGAAACATTTCTCAATGTCATATCTGAAGTAACTGAATTGCGATGTCTTCTTAATTGAAAATGTTCATTCAAATAATTCGGTACAAGATTGTTCATAATTTTGTACATTGTTACTGCTTTTTGAAAAATAATCCGTTGGTCAAAAGTCATTATATTAATTTCAGACATTGATTCACGCAAAGAAATATAATCTTGGCCCAGAATGAATTTACAAGCTCGTCTCTGCAATCTTAATAATGTGTTGATATTTTGTTGTGTGATGTTTCCCCATATGATACAACAATAATCAAAATGTGGTTGGATATATGCCTTGTAATAAAGTATTCTGTAGTTCAGATTCACAATATACCGTATTTTACCTAATAGCCAAATGTTAGTTGAAATCTTTTTCACAATATATTTGATATGCGAGTCCCATTTTAATGAATCCTGAATGTGTACTCCAAGCAACTTCTCTGATTTGCTGGTTTTCAATAATATAGTTTCATATTTAAGAGAGAGTGTAGGGTTAGGGAAAGCACATTTTCGATGGGGCTGTCATCATAAATAGAACTTTCGTTTTGTCTGTATTAATCTTCATTCCATTTTGGAAACACCAGTATTTCAAGTCTTCCAAAGCTTGTTGTAATCTTGTTTCTAACACTTCTTTCTTATTATGGATATCATATAATGTAGTATCATCTGCATATAAATCGCTACAGGTGATTTTATTTGAAAACATTAGTGGTAAGTCATTGATAAAAAGTAAGAATAAAAGAGGTCCTAATATTGAGCCCTGCGGGACTCCACAATTAACAGTTCTATTTTCAGATAAAACGTCATTTATAGAAACAGTTTGCTTTCTTTCACAAAGATATGATTGAAAAAGCTTCAAAATATTGTTGCTACATTTGTATAATGATAATTTCTTTAACAAAACAGTATGATCGACATATCAAAAGCTTTTCGAAAATCGACCATTACAATTCCAATCAAGTTTCCCTCATGCATTGCTCGAATCCATTTATCTATCATATACAGTAAAGCTGATTCAGTTGAGTGGCCAGTTCTGAAACCACTTTGTGTTTTGTGAAGTAAATTGAAGTGATCCAAAAAAGTCTGCAGCGATTTATGCACGTGTCTTTCAAAAAGTTTCGACAAAGATGGTAAAATTGAAATAGGTCTATAGTTATTGACGTCATTGGTTTTTCCACTTTTGAATACTGGTTTGACTTTTGCAAATTTCCAAGCTTCAGGGAAAGTTGATGTTTTCAAACTCTTATTTATTATAACAGTTAAATGTTGTACAATGATATCAGCTGAAAGTTTTAACAGCTTTGGTCCAATATTATCGATTCCAGTAGCTTTAGAAACATTAAGTTCCAGTAATTGTTTTCTGATATTACTCTGTGTAACTTCTGGTATTTCAAACACTACATCAACAGGTACATGTTCATTAATAAAATCTTTTATATAGTCAAAGTTTAAGTGATCAGGGACTGGATCTTTGATATTAGATGCAACATTAACAAAGAATTCATTAAATATATTTGCCATTTCAACATTTTGAGAGTAATCAGATCCTTGATGGTATATTGAGTTAATATTGTTTCCAGATTGTGTTGATTTTCCTGAACCAAACTCTTTAAAAAATCTTCCAGACAGTACGTGGGTTATCTTTACCAGACTCTATTTTTCTTTCACATGACTCTTTCCTTGCTGTATTAATCATTGCCGACACTTTGTTTCTAAGTAGTTTATATTGATTAACACCCTGCTCTGATTGATCTTGCTTCATTTTATCGCGTTCTTTCATAGTATCTAAGATTTCTGTTGTTATCCAGTCTGGTTGATATTTCCGTTTCACTCGCTGAGTTTTTATTGGAATATGCTTATGTACAATTTCTAAAAATAGTTTACACCACATATTTAATATTTCATTTGAATCATCATATATATAAACAAAGGTCCAGTCTGCAATACGTAAATCTTCGCAAAAGGACTCCTCATTGAAGTTTTTAAATGATCTATATGATATTGTTTCATGCATACTTTTATTATTTGAAAAGTTGACTTTACGATTACAGAATACTGGGTAATGATCACTGATAGAAAGCTTTGGTACATACATATTGGCAATGTTTTCTTCCATGTTAGTATATATGTGATCAATCAAAGATGCAGATGATCTAGTTACCCTAGTAGGTTCCGTTACTAACTGTGTAAGACCTAGTGGGATATAAAAATTTGCCCATTCATCATTTGTATAACAATCAGTGATATTTCTATTGAAATCACCTAATAAAATTATTTCTTTATCTTCATAGAACATATTTTCGATAAAACATGAGCCTCAATGAATAAATTATTTTTTGCACGAGATTTTAGAGGAAAGTAGTACTATCAGTTAAATACTACCAGTAGTATATAGGTCGTTATCTTTAGATCTCCTTATATAAGACCTCTACATACATTTCCCCTCTGTTATTTTGAAAAATGCCTTGATAGTAAAATGTCACATTTTTCAAGTCTAAATATGTGGACTATACTCGATTGTGCATTTCAATATATTTTGTGTTTTACGTTTTATTTATCTTCGCTACCGGTTGCCCATATGAGCGACGCCTCCTGAAGAAATTAGTCATTTTAGATTTTGGAGGATAGTGCAATGATACAGACAGAGACCCATTCCAGAGTCTCCCCTGGTTCTTTTACGTGCACGGTGTAAAGCACCGACACGAGACCTCGGTTTAATGTCCCATCTGAAAGACTTGTTAATTTTATTAGGGTCAGACGGGGGATCGAGCGTGTTACCATTTCAATATAAGGAGTGGCTGCATGTCATATATATACTGAGGGCATACAGACATTAATCTTAACACATTTATTATTCTATACGTCTATAACATCTAACCATAAGTATTAAGTTTTAAATGTTTTTAGATAATATCCGATTTTTTTACCGTTATCGTAGCAATGTAATCCGGCCCAATCCATCGGTCTTAAATTAGAACTGTGTCCTATGCTTTTAAGACACTTCAAACACTGGATTAACCAAATGTAAATGCGGAATGTTAGGAAAGCAATACTTCTCAGAAAAATTGCAATCTTTTCTACATATTTTCATTTCGGTTTCGGTTTAACATCGGCAATACAATTAGCCGGAAATCCATTCTATTGAACAGCTCGAATGGTTGTCTGTACACTAATATAGTTCTGGTTTCCTGGTAATGTCGTTATTTCTGGGGGGGGGTTACGTTTATTTATCGTCGCTACTGGTTGCCCATATGAGCGACGCCTCCTGAAGATATTAGTCATTTTAGATGTTGGAGGATAGTGCAATAATACAGAGAGAGGCCCATTCCAGTGTCTCCTCTGGTTCTTTTACGTGTACGGTGTAAAAGACCGACACGAGACCTCGGTTTAACGTCCAATCTGAAAGACTGTTAATTTTATTAGGGTCAGACGGGGGATCGTTATTTCTTGATTTAATTTTTAATTTATACTTTATTTATTTTACAACGATTGCTAACAACTTATATTAATCACTCTCGTTGGCGCGGATGAAAGCGTATATGTGGTCATTTGTGTGGGAGGTAACTTGAGTTCCCGGAGAAAACCCACCTGTCCGATTATTTCTTGATGTGTAGATGGCCAACGGGGCCTTGCTATATGAGATTAAAGCCCCCCCCCCGCCCGCCTGATATATAAAAGGGAGGGAATTGAAAAAAGAGTGTCTAAACAGTTCACTATTTCGCTTTGCTTGGGATAAGATGGAGACTGGAAGATGAACACACATTTTGAGTTCGAACATCGGAATTACTGTAATATAAATGACTCTTGGCGATATGCAGGTGCTATGCCATTAACTATTTCACCGCCAATGTCGCACATAAGCGACTTTGCAAAAAGCCACGAATCCGATCAGACAGAACAGAACTGTATGTTGTTTGCTCTCCAGACAATGGAGCCGAAGCACATGTCCGAATAGCAAACAACATCTATCCTGATTACGCAACGGCTAATGTTCGAACTCAAAACTTACGATTATCTGCCAATCTTCAATTTTACCCTCCTAAGCTGAACTGAAGTTTATAGAAAATCTTTCTTATATTCAGAGTGACACTTGTGGAATTCCCTCCCTTATCACATCAAAACAGCACATTCTGTTCCACACTTCAATGCTTTATATATCAGGTGGTGCAAAGAACAGACCAATAACCTAATAATTTACAATTATACATGAATATAAGTATTAGTTCTTGCGGCTTATATCTTATTTCCTATGAAAGTTTTACTGTTTACTGTTTACATGATTCATTATGCTATTTCATGTTTTAATTTGTTGAGGGTCTCATGGAAGATTGACTTAATTGTTCAAATGAGTTCTCTCGTTAACTAAAGTCTTTATTATTATTATTATATTATTATTATTATTATATTATTATTATTATTATTATTATTATTATCTATATCATAACGGTTGATATTATTCTTGTAGCTCCTTCGTTCTCCCTTGAATCACACTCACAACGAGGGCAGTGATCTTACTCCAGGCTGATATCTGAGCAGACGAGAGTGCCAGCGTCTCCGTCATATACTCCACGAGCTCAGGAAGTGTTTTCTGAAATACACGAGTAAAAGCCTGTAGCTCTTGATTACATGCACTCTCTCAGTGGCTTTACGTGGCTGCATGGTTACGGTTGATGACGTGGTGCGTGTGTGTGTGTTTACGTTTATTTATCGTCGCTACCGGTTGCCCATATGAGCGACGCCTCCTGAAGAGATTAGTTATTTTAGATTTTGGAGGATAGTGCTTGATACAGACAGAGACCCATTCCAGAATCTCCTCTGGTTCTTTTACGTGCACGGTGTAAAGCACCGACACGAGACCTCGGTTTAACGTCCCATCTGAAAGACTGTTAATTTTATTAGGGTCAGACGGGGGATCGAACCTGCGATCCCTGGATTACCAGTCCAGCGTGTTACCACTGGACTACAGATCCGTCTGTTGACGCGGTGCATACTAGGACGCTTTCTAAATAACGGAAATACTCGGCTCACAGTAGTTGGATTAAATACGTTTTTCGTAGCTCTGTCAAGCGACATATAGTTTCGGTGCTATGCTGTTTGGTATTCGGATAGTGGAGCTAAACACTGCTGAATGGCAAACAACACAGATCCTGATCAGACGCGATCTAGATCTATGTTTCTTTGTTCATTCCTTTCAATTTAGTCAGCATGTTAATGGTTTTAAGGAGATTACACTGTTCAAGGGTTTACTGCCAATAGTACGCAGTAGCCTGAGGGCTGCAGAGACGACAACGATGTGCCGTGCTGAACCGGAACTAGTAAATTTTACAAACTTATCCATGAATACCAACAACAATAAAATAGTTCCAAAATGTCATTACTTCAAACAATTGAGGATCCGTTATACCCCTGATAGTGTGACTGTCCGTCGTTTTATTAATAAGAGCAACCAATGTGTCTGTGTCGTCCAGTTTGTCTACCCACGTGGTCACTGCAGAACCAAACACTAAAGTGCCCAAGCATGGCTCGACTCAACAGTTCGTCGTCTGACAAATTCGCATAACCTTTGAACCCGTCTTTCACAGCCTGGTGTTTATTAAACAACCTGTAAACGGACAAGAAAATAGATGTATGCGACATAGTATAAGAACAATGTACGACCGAGTAAGATGTATATTCGCTAATATTATAATGTTATCAGTGGGACTATGTGTGTGTTTTAAGTTTATTTATCGTCGCTACCGGTTGCCCATATGAGCGACGCCTCCTGAAGAGATTATTCATTTTAGATTGTTGGAGGATAGTGCAATGATACAGACAGACCAATTATCCTCTGGTTCTTTTACATGTACGTTGTACAACACCGACACGAGACCTCGCTTTAAAGTCCCATCTGAAAGACTGTTACTTTTATTAGGGTCAGATGTGGGATCGAACCTGTGATCCCTGGATTACCAGTTCAGCGTATTACCACTGGACTACAGATCCGTCTGTGATGGGACTATAAACTGAGATCTCGTGTATAAATGCAATACGCCCAGCATATAAAAGAAGCAGACATGAAGTCGGAGAAGAGAGTCTTTTGCATCTTGCACTATCCTCCTGCCGGACTAGCACACTTCTACTATCCTCCCGCCGGACTAACACACTTCTACTATCCTCCCACCGGACTAGCACACTTCTACTATCCTCCCGCCGGACTAGCACATTTCTACTATCCTCCCGCCAGACTAACACACTTATACTATCCTCCCGCCGGACTAACACACTTCTACTATCCTCCCGCCGGACTAACACACTTCTCCTATCCTCCCGCCGGACTAACACACTTCTACTGTCCTCCCGCCGGACAAACACACTTCTACTGTCCTCCCGCCGGACTAACATACTTCTACTATCCTCCCGCCGGACTAACACACTTCTACTATCCTCCCGCCGGACTAACATACTTCTACTATCCTCCCGCCGGACTAACACACTTCTACTATCCTCCCGCCGGACTAACATACTTCTACTATCCTCCCGCCGGACTAACATACTTCTACTATCCTCCCGCCGGACTAACACACTTCTACTATCCTCCCGCCGGACTAACACACTTCTACTAACCTCCGCCGGACTAACACACTTCTACTATCCTCCCGCCGGACTAACACACTTCTACTATCCTCCCGCCGGACTAACACACTTCTACTATCCTCCCGCCGGACTAACACACTTCTACTATCCTCCCGCCGGACTAACACACTTCTACTATCCTCCCGCCTGACTAACACACTTCTACTATCCTCCCACCGGACTAACACACTTATACTATCCTCCCGCCGGACTAACACACTTCTACTATCCTCCCACGGAATAACATACTTCTACTATCCTCCCGCCGGACTAACACACGTCTACTATCCTCCCGCCGGACTAACATACTTCTACTATCCTCCCGCCGGACTAACATACTTCTACTATCCTCCCGCCGGACTAACACACTTCTACTCTCCTCCCGCCGGACTAGCACACTTCTACTATCCTCCCGCCGGACAAACACACTTGTACTATCCTCCCGCCGGACCAACATACTTCTACTATCCTCCCGCCGGACTAACACACTTCTACTATCCTCCCGCCGGACTAATACACTTCTACTATCCTCCCGCCGGACTAACACACTTCTACTAACCTCCTGCCGGACTAACACATTTCTACTATCCTCCCGCCGGACTAACACACTTCTACTGTCCTCCCGCCGGACTAACACACTTCTCCTATCCTCCCGCCGGACTAACACCCTTCTACTATCCTCCCGCCGGACTAACACACTTCTACTGTCCTCCCGCCGGACAAACACACTTCTACTGTCCGCCCGCCGGACTAGCATACTTCTACTATCCTCCCGCCGGACTAACACACTTCTGGAGTGGTTACTACACTGGTATGTGTACCCGTTCAATAGTTAAGTAATGTTTTGAGTATGGTCGAAATAAAACTTTACAACATGGCAAAGAAAGGGCTGTCCGAATAGCGCAGTGGTTAGCGCGCTCGCTTCTCACCAATGCAACCCTGGTTCGATCCCCGGACCGGGTAGTATGTCAATGTGAGATGGTACTGTGGTCGCCAGATCGGATAGGTGGGTTTTCTCCGGGTACTCCGGCTCCCTCCCACACGAATGACCACATTTACGCTTTCATCCGCGCCAACGAAAGTGATTAATATAAGTTGTTTGAACTTGCTTCGCAATCGTTATAAAATAAATAAAGTTTAAAAAAACAAAAACAAAAACCGATGCGTTCACTAAAACGTCTGTGTGCTTGTGAGTATTTATTGTCGTTAACGGTTGCCCACATGAACGACGCCATAGTACCGGGTATCACCTCGCTGGTCCATAATGATCGAGTGCTTAATGTCGTGAGTTCGCGGATTATCTGTTTAGTTTATACACATTTATTTTAGCTCGATTGCGAAACAAGTTATTTCAACTTACAGTAATCACTCTCGAGACCTCATTGCTGATGGAATCCATTGCCACGAGGGAGAGAGAAGAGGCAAGGCGGAATTTAAATACCTTGCCTAAGGGCACAATCGTAACAGCTCCAGCGAAGCTCGAACTCCAGACCTTGCCTATCACGATTATCTGTTTATTATTATGTCAAGTAAATTTCTTTATGATAGAAACGTATATTCGTATATATATTACGTTTACCTTATAAATAGTGCCACCCCGTGAGTCGACTCCCAATTATTGTAGAGTTTATACCACGTGACCGTCACCATTTTTTTTTGTCTTGTGCCGAGATCGAGTTTTCATTTCCGAGTACAGAGCTACAGAGCAATAGCCTCCTGAAAGCACGTGCACCCACTTGTTACTGCTCTGGTCTCGTTCTATGCTTCCAAATAACCCGTGCATTGCTTTTGACATACAGCCTAAGTCAGTATCGTAGACAGAGGAAAATTTCAACCGAGGCAATCTAGTGGGTTCTGGGCTTGTTTCCTCATATAATGGTTGGGGTATTGAAGCGATTCCCTGCGTTTTCTGATTTTAGACGTATAAGTATGTACTGACCTTTCAGCTCTCTAGCAGTCAAAACTTAATACAGTAAAGGGATATTTTTTGTAATTTTATTTATTTAATGTTTATTTATTTATTGTTTTGCTTTGGACATTTTAACCGAGACAGCTGCCTCGGTGGTCCTCAGTGTGGCTACGGGCCTGAAGTGAATGTCAAAATACAGGAAACCTGTTTCTATAGTTCTATGCCGGTTTTGCTCAGTTTGAAGTCAAACATCGCAATAATGTTAAATTCAAAACTGACATCCGACCTTTGACCTATATGTTTAGATGTGACTCCATATGTTTTTGTTTTTTAAATAATATTTTATTGCATTTTTTCATACAATACATTACATATATATAGATATAGATAGTTTATTTTCAATTCCATTAGGCTTAAAAACCCATGAGGATAATGTATGCATGATATAAATGAACAGACAGTGAATTAACAAATAAATATAGTAAACAATGCATGCATGTTAATAACTGATTTAACTAAATGGAGAAGGTTACAGAATTATTTTGAAATGTTTCAATGTACACTGAGTATAAATTCGTGCAATATGAATCTAAATATTACGGACTTTGAGAAAACATGCATACATGGCGTATGACATAAATATTATTTTCAAATAATTAATTTATTTTTACCCTTTACCTTTGTACATTGAAATCAATTTCATGCAAATTTACAATGTTGTAATGAATAAAATAAAATAATAGAAATATTACTCCAAAATCTAGTTCCAACACTAGTTAGTATGGAAGCCCTGGAGGGACATTTAAAATAAAACTTAATAATTCTATCTTAATATTTAAAATTTATATTTTCAAACTTAATGCTTAATATTTAAAAATTAAAACTTGACATTCAAAAGCATTGAAGAGACTCGTTGACATTGAAGCCACGAGGTAGCGGCAGTTCAAGGCGGCAAAGTAAGTAACATTAATATATTGTGTGTGTCTCTTTTTTAATCCTTAAGACGGTAACTTGGATGAAAACTAATAAGTATTGCCTCATTAATCAGTTGATATTGATAATAGATCTTCAAACGACATTTTGCCGTTTTATTGAACGTTGCTCCCGTGTCAACAGTTGTGCCATCACCATTGCCATCAGAAAACGGAAGCACCAGATTAGAACTGATTGCCCAGTACTTTTATGCTGGTTTTAAGTACGCAGAGATTGTTTTACTCCTCTTATGTCGACATAATATATGCCTTGGCCTTCGTCAGTTAAAGCGGATACTTCGTTCTAACAATTTACGACGTCGCTTTGTTACATATACTCCATTAGAAATCATACAAGAAACTATAGAAAATGAAATACAGTTTAGCGGAGATTGCTTAGGGTACCGAAGTATGTGGAGGCGTCTGGAAACTGATTATCATTTAAAAGTGAAAAGAGATGATGTTATGATGTTGCTTAAATTAATTGATCCAGACGGTGTTCGTTTAAGGAAAGCGCATAAGCTTAAA
>CM026400.1:53890393-53905097 GCA_014843695.1 Archivesica marissinica
TAAGAAATGCATATATTGGTCAACGTGCTCTTGTTTCACATTGTGCCAATTAATGATAGTTGGGGGAATAGCATGGGTCATAGGGCCATAACTAGTTCCTAGACAATGAACAGATGATTGGCAGATGGGTTGAAACATTTAAAGTACTATCTTCTAGAATTTGGCAGTCCGTATATTGCTTCAAGTTCTATCTAATATCACAACCTGATCTATCAACGTGTCTCTACTTGTGGTATACGGAACATTACTGTATGTTGCCCCACGGCATTATCTATCAACGTTTCTCTACTTGTGTTATACGGAACATTACTGTATGTTGCACCATGGCATGATCTATCAACGTTTCTCTACTTGTGGTATACGCAACATTACTGTATGTTGCCCCATGGCATGATCTATCAACGTTTCTCTACTTGTGGTATACGCAACATTACTGTATGTTGCCCCATGGCATGATCTATGAACGTTTCTCTACTTGTGTTATACGCAACATGACTGTATGTTACCCCATGGCATGATCTATCAACGTTTCTCTACTTCTGGTATACCCAACATTACTGTATGTTGCCCCACGGCATGATCTATCAACGTTTCTCTACTTCTGGTATACCCAACATTACTGTATGTTGCCTCATGGCATGATCTATCAACGTTTCTCTACTTGTGTTATACGGAACATGACTGTGTGTTGCCCCACGGCATGATCTATCAACGTTTCTCTACTTGTGGTATACGGAACATTACTGTATGTTGCCCCATGGCATGATCTATCAACGTTTCTCTACTTGTGGTATACGCAACATTACTGTATGTTGCCCCATGGCATGATCTATGAACGTTTCTCTACTTGTGTTATACGCAACATGACTGTATGTTACCCCATGGCATGATCTATCAACGTTTCTCTACTTCTGGTATACCCAACATTACTGTATGTTGCCCCACGGCATGATCTATCAACGTTTCTCTACTTCTGGTATACCCAACATTACTGTATGTTGCCTCATGGCATGATCTATCAACGTTTCTCTACTTGTGTTATACGGAACATTACTGTATGTTGCCCCATGGCATGATCTATCAACGTTTCTCTACTTGTGGTATACCCAACATTACTGTATGTTGCCTCATGGCATGATCTATCAACGTATCTCTACTTGTGTTATACGGAACATTACTGTATGTTGCCCCATGGCATGATCTATCAACGTTTCTCTACTTGTGGTATACGCAACATGACTGTATGTTGCCCCATGGCATGATCTATCAACGTTTCTCTACTTGTGTTATACGGAACATGACTGTGTGTTGCCCCACGGCATGATCTATCAACGTTTCTCTACTTGTGGTATACCCAACATTACTGTATGTTGCCTCATGGCATGATCTATCAACGTTTCTCTACTTGTGTTATACGGAACATGACTGTATGTTGCCCCATGGCATGATCTATCAACGTTTCTCTACTTGTGTTATACGGAACATTTCTGTATACACGTTTCTATACTTGTGGTATACGGAACATTTCTGTATGTTGCCTCATGGCATGATCTATCAACGTTTCTCTACTTGTGTTATACGGAACATGACTGTATGTTGCCCCATTGCATGATCTATCAACGTTTCTCTACTTGTGGTATACGGAACATGACTGTATGTTGCCCCATGGCATGATCTATCAACGTTTCTCTACTTGTGTTATACCCAACATTACTGTATGTTGCCCCATGGCATGATCTATCAACGTTTCTCTACTTGTGTTACGCGGAACATTACTGTATGTTGCCCCATGGCATGATCTATCAACGTTTCTCTACTTGTGTTATACGCAACATTACTGTATGTTGCCCCATGGCATGATCTATCAACGTTTCTCTACTTGTGTTATACGGAACATTACTCTATGTTGCCCCATGGCATGATCTATCAACGTTTCTCTACTTGTGTTATACGGAACATTACTCTATGTTGCCCCATGGCATGATCTATCAACGTTTCTCTACTTGTGTTATACGCAACATTACTGTATGTTGCCCCATGGCATGATCTATCAACGTTTCTCTACTTGTGTTATACGGAACATTACTGTATGTTGCCCCATAGCATGATCTATCAACGTTTCTCTATTTGTGGTATACGCAACATTACTGTATGTTGCCCCATGGCATGATCTATCAACGTTTCTCTACTTGTGGTATACCCAACATTACTGTATGTTGCCCCATGTCATGATCTATCAACGTTTCTCTACTTGTGTTATACGGAACATTACTGTATGTTGCCCCATGGTATGATCTATCAACGTTTCTCTACTTGTGGTATACGCAACATTACTGTATGTTGCCCCATGGCATGATCTATCAACGTTTCTCTACTTGTGTTATACGGAACATTACTGTATGTTGCCTCATAGCATGATCTATCAACGTATCTCTACTTGTGGTATACGCAACAGTACTGTATGTTGCCTCATGGCATGATCTATCAACGTTTCTCTACTTGTGGTATACGGAACATGACTGTATGTTGCCCCATGGCATGATCTATCAACGTTTCTCTACTTGTGTTATACGCAACATTACTGTATGTTGCCCCATGGCATGATCTATCAACGTGTCTCTACTTGTGGTATACGGAACATTACTGTATGTTGCACCATGGCACGATCTATCAACCTATCTCTACTTGTGTTATACGGAACATTACTGTATGTTGCCCCATGGCATGATATATCAACGTTTCTCTACTTGTGTTATACGGAACATTTCTGTATACACGTTTCTATACTTGTGGTATACGGAACATTTCTGTATGTTGCCTCATGGCATGATCTATCAACGTGTCTCTACTTGTGTTATACGGAACATGACTGTATGTTGCCCCATGGCATGATCTATGAACGTTTCTCTACTTGTGGTATACGGAACATGACTGTATGTTGCCCCATGGCATGATCTATCAACGTTTCTCTACTTGTGTTATACCCAACATTACTGTATGTTGCCCCATGGCATGATCTATCAACGTTTCTCTACTTGTGTTACACGGAACATTACTGTATGTTGCCCCATGGCATGATCTATCAACGTTTCTCTACTTGTGTTATACGCAACATTACTGTATGTTGCCCCATGGCATGATCTATCAACGTTTCTCTACTTGTGTTATACGGAACATTACTCTATGTTGCCCCATGGCATGATCTATCAACGTTTCTCTACTTGTGTTATACGGAACATTACTCTATGTTGCCCCATGGCATGATCTATCAACGTTTCTCTACTTGTGTTATACGCAACATTACTGTATGTTGCCCCATGGCATGATCTATCAACGTTTCTCTACTTGTGTTATACGGAACATTACTGTATGTTGCCCCATAGCATGATCTATCAACGTTTCTCTATTTGTGGTATACGCAACATTACTGTATGTTGCCCCATGGCATGATCTATCAACGTTTCTCTACTTGTGGTATACCCAACATTACTGTATGTTGCCCCATGTCATGATCTATCAACGTTTCTCTACTTGTGTTATACGGAACATTACTGTATGTTGCCCCATGGTATGATCTATCAACGTTTCTCTACTTGTGGTATACGCAACATTACTGTATGTTGCCCCATGGCATGATCTATCAACGTTTCTCTACTTGTGTTATACGGAACATTACTGTATGTTGCCCCATAGCATGATCTATCAACGTATCTCTACTTGTGGTATACGCAACATTAATGTATGTTGCCCCATGGCATGATCTATCAACGTTTCTCTACTTGTGGTATACGGAACATTACTGTATGTTGCCCCATGGCATGATCTATCAACGTTTCTCTACTTGTGTTATACGCAACATTACTGTATGTTGCCCCATGGCATGATCTATCAACGTGTCTCTACTTGTGGTATACGGAACATTACTGTATGTTGCACCATGGCACGATCTATCAACCTATCTCTACTTGTGTTATACGGAACATTACTGTATGTTGCCCCATGGCATGATATATCAACGTTTCTCTACTTGTGTTATACGGAACATTTCTGTATACACGTTTCTATACTTGTGGTATACGGAACATTTCTGTATGTTGCCTCATGGCATGATCTATCAACGTGTCTCTACTTGTGTTATACGGAACATGACTGTATGTTGCCCCATGGCATGATCTATGAACGTTTCTCTACTTGTGGTATACGGAACATGACTGTATGTTGCCCCATGGCATGATCTATCAACGTTTCTCTACTTGTGTTATACCCAACATTACTGTATGTTGCCCCATGGCATGATCTATCAACGTTTCTCTACTTGTGTTACACGGAACATTACTGTATGTTGCCCCATGGCATGATCTATCAACGTTTCTCTACTTGTGTTATACGCAACATTACTGTATGTTGCCCCATGGCATGATCTATCAACGTTTCTCTACTTGTGTTATACGGAACATTACTCTATGTTGCCCCATGGCATGATCTATCAACGTTTCTCTACTTGTGTTATACGCAACATTACTGTATGTTGCCCCATGGCATGATCTATCAACGTTTCTCTACTTGTGTTATACGGAACATTACTGTATGTTGCCCCATAGCATGATCTATCAACGTTTCTCTACTTGTAGTACACGCAACATTACTGTATGTTGCCCCATGGCATGATCTATCAACGTTTCTCTACTTGTGGTATACCCAACAGTACTGTATGTTGCCCCATGGCATGATCTATCAACGTTTCTCTACTTGTGGTACACGCAACATTACTGTATGTTGCCCCATGGCATGATCTATCAACGTTTCTCTACTTGTGTTATACGCAATATTACTGTATGTTGCCCCATGGCATGATCTATCAACGCTTCTCTACTTGTGGTATACGCAACATTACTGTATGTTGCCCCATGGCATGTATTTAATGTTTTTTGTGAGTATTTGTTCAATACTTCTAATAATAGTGTACCTCTAGAATCGATATTAAAAGGTGTAGTTAAGCGTTCAGACCCTAGTACGGTATTATAATCCCCCATCGTAATCAATGAGCCTTTATCTTCGTACATATATATTATAGTTTCTAGTTCTTCCAAACAGTTTATATATATATTCATACTGGAATTCTTACATGGTAGATAAACTTGAAAAACGAAAATCACTCCCCCCGGGTTCGGTACAATTTGTTTACCAACAAAGTATTTCACACTATAGTATTGTTTGGCAACATTAAACTGAGACAAATTAATCCCCGCCAAAGCCTTCGTGAGTTTTCGTGAACTACGACCAGGACATACGTTAGGGTTTTACCGTTAATATTTGAATCAAGTAAGTGTACAATAATCTAAAGCTCATATTTTACTTCGGAAATCGATTATTAACGAAGTAAGTTCACGGAATATGCAAATGTCTCAGTTTAATGTTGCCAAACAATACGTTTAGGATAACTTGACAGTGACGTCACTCAATATTTACTCCCGTTGGCTATGTCCACAACACAAGACAGGTAAATCGGCTTAAAAATCAGTAAGCGGTGTTTCGGATTAAAAATAAAAACTACATTATCATAATATCGATAACTGTAAATTTACCTGAATTACCTGTACTGATAGGTATAGCCCTTGTACGTCTGTCAAGTTAATGTTATCGAAATACAAAAGCATATTGAATGACAATCATTATATATATAACGTTCTAGTGTCTGGCGATTACGCCGTAGGTTCCACCACTGTTATCGATTGATTGTTAGGGTGACACATGCTCATGCTTGTCCACTGAGAGATAAACTCGTGTTAAAAAGAGATCACGTGCGATTTCTGTGTACTGTATATTCATTCATGTTAGTGTCGTCAATGTGTTAACTAGGATAAATTACAATTACATCATGAAACGGGTTTTGTGTGGATATGTTCAGTTTATACAAAATTATTTTAGCTCGATTGCGAAACAAGTTCTTAGAACTTATATTAATCACTCTCGATACCTCATTCCTGATGGAATCCATCGCCATGAAGAAGATAGAAGGAAGAGGCAATGTGGACTTAAATGCCTTGCCCAAGGGCACACTCGTAACGGTTCCAGCGGAGCTCGAACTCAGGATCGTTCGCACCTGAAGCGGGCGCTTTACCACTGCGCTATCACGACTTCCGCATGTTTGGACTACTTATGAAGATTGTTCGACTATGCTGGTAAGTTTCAATTTGAATTAATTTACACGATTGAATTAATTTATCAGTTATATGTACAATGATAGTGTCTGAAACGGGACTTTTATCCGACTTCGATATAACCAGAGAATTCGACATAACCGTCTGTGACATAGCGGATATAGACTATAATTAAATATAATGTAAAACATGTCCATTGATGTAGCATATTGTAACTACGGTTTGCATAGTGATTGTGTTCAACACCTGGCTACTTCATACCAATTTATTTTAGCTCGATTGCGAAACACGTAATGCTAGGCTAACTCAATGCTAGGCTAACTCAATGCTAGGCTAACTCAATGCTAGGCTAACTCAAAGCTAGGCTAACTCAATGCTAGGCACACTCAATGCTAGGAAAACTCAATGCTAGGCTAACTCAATGCTAGGCTAACTCAATGCTAGGCTAACTCAATGCTAGGCTAACTCAATGCTAGGCTAACTCAATGCTAGGCTAACTCAATGCTAGGCTAACTCAATGCTAGGCTAACTCAATGCTAGGCTAACTCAATGCTAGGCTAACTCAATGCTAGGCAAACTCAATGCTAGGCTAACTCAATGCTAGGCTAACTCAATGCTAGGCTAACTCAATGCTAGGCTAACTCAATGCTAGGCTAACTCAATGCTAGGCTAACTCAATGCTAGGCTAACTCAATGCTAGGCTAACTCAATGCTAGGCTAACTCAATGCTAGGCTAACTCAATGCTAGGCTAACTCAATGCTAGGCTAACTCAATGCTAGGCTAACTCAATGCTAGGCTAACTCAATGCTAGGCTAACTCAATGCTAGGCTAACTCAATGCTAGGCTAACTCAATGCTAGGCTAACTCAATGCTAGGCTAACTCAATGCTAGGCTAACTCAATGCTAGGCTAACTCAATGCTAGGCTAACTCAATGCTAGGCTAACTCAATGCTAGGCTAACTCAATGCTAGGCTAACTCAATGCTAGGCTAACTCAATGCTAGGCTAACTCAATGCTAGGCTAACTCAATGCTAGGCTAACTCAATGCTAGGCTAACTCAATGCTAGGCTAACTCAATGCTAGGCTAACTCAATGCTAGGCTAACTCAATGCTAGGCTAACTCAATGCTAGGCTAACTCAATGCTAGGCTAACTCAATGCTAGGCTAACTCAATGCTAGGCTAACTCAATGCTAGGCTAACTCAATGCTAGGCTAACTCAATGCTAGGCTAACTCAATGCTAGGCTAACTCAATGCTAGGCTAACTCAATGCTAGGCTAACTCAATGCTAGGCTAACTCAATGCTAGGCTAACTCAATGCTAGGCTAACTCAATGCTAGGCTAACTCAATGCTAGGCTAACTCAATGCTAGGCTAACTCAATGCTAGGCTAACTCAATGCTAGGCTAACTCAATGCTAGGCTAACTCAATGCTAGGCTAACTCAATGCTAGGCTAACTCAATGCTAGGCTAACTCAATGCTAGGCTAACTCAATGCTAGGCTAACTCAATGCTAGGCTAACTCAATGCTAGGCTAACTCAATGCTAGGCTAACTCAATGCTAGGCTAACTCAATGCTAGGCTAACTCAATGCTAGGCTAACTCAATGCTAGGCTAACTCAATGCTAGGCTAACTCAATGCTAGGCTAACTCAATGCTAGGCTAACTCAATGCTAGGCTAACTCAATGCTAGGCTAACTCAATGCTAGGCTAACTCAATGCTAGGCTAACTCAATGCTAGGCTAACTCAATGCTAGGCTAACTCAATGCTAGGCTAACTCAATGCTAGGCTAACTCAATGCTAGGCTAACTCAATGCTAGGCTAACTCAATGCTAGGCTAACTCAATGCTAGGCTAACTCAATGCTAGGCTAACTCAATGCTAGGCTAACTCAATGCTAGGCTAACTCAATGCTAGGCTAACTCAATGCTAGGCTAACTCAATGCTAGGCTAACTCAATGCTAGGCTAACTCAATGCTAGGCTAACTCAATGCTAGGCTAACTCAATGCTAGGCTAACTCAATGCTAGGCTAACTCAATGCTAGGCTAACTCAATGCTAGGCTAACTCAATGCTAGGCTAACTCAATGCTAGGCTAACTCAATGCTAGGCTAACTCAATGCTAGGCTAACTCAATGCTAGGCTAACTCAATGCTAGGCTAACTCAATGCTAGGCTAACTCAATGCTAGGCTAACTCAATGCTAGGCTAACTCAATGCTAGGCTAACTCAATGCTAGGCTAACTCAATGCTAGGCTAACTCAATGCTAGGCTAACTCAATGCTAGGCTAACTCAATGCTAGGCTAACTCAATGCTAGGCTAACTCAATGCTAGGCTAACTCAATGCTAGGCTAACTCAATGCTAGGCTAACTCAATGCTAGGCTAACTCAATGCTAGGCTAACTCAATGCTAGGCTAACTCAATGCTAGGCTAACTCAATGCTAGGCTAACTCAATGCTAGGCTAACTCAATGCTAGGCTAACTCAATGCTAGGCTAACTCAATGCTAGGCTAACTCAATGCTAGGCTAACTCAATGCTAGGCTAACTCAATGCTAGGCTAACTCAATGCTAGGCTAACTCAATGCTAGGCTAACTCAATGCTAGGCTAACTCAATGCTAGGCTAACTCAATGCTAGGCTAACTCAATGCTAGGCTAACTCAATGCTAGGCTAACTCAATGCTAGGCTAACTCAATGCTAGGCTAACTCAATGCTAGGCTAACTCAATGCTAGGCTAACTCAATGCTAGGCTAACTCAATGCTAGGCTAACTCAATGCTAGGCTAACTCAATGCTAGGCTAACTCAATGCTAGGCTAACTCAATGCTAGGCTAACTCAATGCTAGGCTAACTCAATGCTAGGCTAACTCAATGCTAGGCTAACTCAATGCTAGGCTAACTCAATGCTAGGCTAACTCAATGCTAGGCTAACTCAATGCTAGGCTAACTCAATGCTAGGCTAACTCAATGCTAGGCTAACTCAATGCTAGGCTAACTCAATGCTAGGCTAACTCAATGCTAGGCTAACTCAATGCTAGGCTAACTCAATGCTAGGCTAACTCAATGCTAGGCTAACTCAATGCTAGGCTAACTCAATGCTAGGCTAACTCAATGCTAGGCTAACTCAATGCTAGGCTAACTCAATGCTAGGCTAACTCAATGCTAGGCTAACTCAATGCTAGGCTAACTCAATGCTAGGCTAACTCAATGCTAGGCTAACTCAATGCTAGGCTAACTCAATGCTAGGCTAACTCAATGCTAGGCTAACTCAATGCTAGGCTAACTCAATGCTAGGCTAACTCAATGCTAGGCTAACTCAATGCTAGGCTAACTCAATGCTAGGCTAACTCAATGCTAGGCTAACTCAATGCTAGGCTAACTCAATGCTAGGCTAACTCAATGCTAGGCTAACTCAATGCTAGGCTAACTCAATGCTAGGCTAACTCAATGCTAGGCTAACTCAATGCTAGGCTAACTCAATGCTAGGCTAACTCAATGCTAGGCTAACTCAATGCTAGGCTAACTCAATGCTAGGCTAACTCAATGCTAGGCTAACTCAATGCTAGGCTAACTCAATGCTAGGCTAACTCAATGCTAGGCTAACTCAATGCTAGGCTAACTCAATGCTAGGCTAACTCAATGCTAGGCTAACTCAATGCTAGGCTAACTCAATGCTAGGCTAACTCAATGCTAGGCTAACTCAATGCTAGGCTAACTCAATGCTAGGCTAACTCAATGCTAGGCTAACTCAATGCTAGGCTAACTCAATGCTAGGCTAACTCAATGCTAGGCTAACTCAATGCTAGGCTAACTCAATGCTAGGCTAACTCAATGCTAGGCTAACTCAATGCTAGGCTAACTCAATGCTAGGCTAACTCAATGCTAGGCTAACTCAATGCTAGGCTAACTCAATGCTAGGCTAACTCAATGCTAGGCTAACTCAATGCTAGGCTAACTCAATGCTAGGCTAACTCAATGCTAGGCTAACTCAATGCTAGGCTAACTCAATGCTAGGCTAACTCAATGCTAGGCTAACTCAATGCTAGGCTAACTCAATGCTAGGCTAACTCAATGCTAGGCTAACTCAATGCTAGGCTAACTCAATGCTAGGCTAACTCAATGCTAGGCTAACTCAATGCTAGGCTAACTCAATGCTAGGCTAACTCAATGCTAGGCTAACTCAATGCTAGGCTAACTCAATGCTAGGCTAACTCAATGCTAGGCTAACTCAATGTAGGCTAACTCAATGCTAGGCTAACTCAATGCTAGGCTAACTCAATGCTAGGCTAACTCAATGCTAGGCTAACTCAATGCTAGGCTAACTCAATGCTAGGCTAACTCAATGCTAGGCTAACTCAATGCTAGGCTAACTCAATGCTAGGCTAACTCAATGCTAGGCTAACTCAATGCTAGGCTAACTCAATGCTAGGCTAACTCAATGCTAGGCTAACTCAATGCTAGGCTAACTCAATGCTAGGCTAACTCAATGCTAGGCTAACTCAATGCTAGGCTAACTCAATGCTAGGCTAACTCAATGCTAGGCTAACTCAATGCTAGGCTAACTCAATGCTAGGCTAACTCAATGCTAGGCTAACTCAATGCTAGGCTAACTCAATGCTAGGCTAACTCAATGCTAGGCTAACTCAATGCTAGGCTAACTCAATGCTAGGCTAACTCAATGCTAGGCTAACTCAATGCTAGGCTAACTCAATGCTAGGCTAACTCAATGCTAGGCTAACTCAATGCTAGGCTAACTCAATGCTAGGCTAACTCAATGCTAGGCTAACTCAATGCTAGGCTAACTCAATGCTAGGCTAACTCAATGCTAGGCTAACTCAATGCTAGGCTAACTCAATGCTAGGCTAACTCAATGCTAGGCTAACTCAATGCTAGGCTAACTCAATGCTAGGCTAACTCAATGCTAGGCTAACTCAATGCTAGGCTAACTCAATGCTAGGCTAACTCAATGCTAGGCTAACTCAATGCTAGGCTAACTCAATGCTAGGCTAACTCAATGCTAGGCTAACTCAATGCTAGGCTAACTCAATGCTAGGCTAACTCAATGCTAGGCTAACTCAATGCTAGGCTAACTCAATGCTAGGCTAACTCAATGCTAGGCTAACTCAATGCTAGGCTAACTCAATGCTAGGCTAACTCAATGCTAGGCTAACTCAATGCTAGGCTAACTCAATGCTAGGCTAACTCAATGCTAGGCTAACTCAATGCTAGGCTAACTCAATGCTAGGCTAACTCAATGCTAGGCTAACTCAATGCTAGGCTAACTCAATGCTAGGCTAACTCAATGCTAGGCTAACTCAATGCTAGGCTAACTCAATGCTAGGCTAACTCAATGCTAGGCTAACTCAATGCTAGGCTAACTCAATGCTAGGCTAACTCAATGCTAGGCTAACTCAATGCTAGGCTAACTCAATGCTAGGCTAACTCAATGCTAGGCTAACTCAATGCTAGGCTAACTCAATGCTAGGCTAACTCAATGCTAGGCTAACTCAATGCTAGGCTAACTCAATGCTAGGCTAACTCAATGCTAGGCTAACTCAATGCTAGGCTAACTCAATGCTAGGCTAACTCAATGCTAGGCTAACTCAATGCTAGGCTAACTCAATGCTAGGCTAACTCAATGCTAGGCTAACTCAATGCTAGGCTAACTCAATGCTAGGCTAACTCAATGCTAGGCTAACTCAATGCTAGGCTAACTCAATGCTAGGCTAACTCAATGCTAGGCTAACTCAATGCTAGGCTAACTCAATGCTAGGCTAACTCAATGCTAGGCTAACTCAATGCTAGGCTAACTCAATGCTAGGCTAACTCAATGCTAGGCTAACTCAATGCTAGGCTAACTCAATGCTAGGCTAACTCAATGCTAGGCTAACTCAATGCTAGGCTAACTCAATGCTAGGCTAACTCAATGCTAGGCTAACTCAATGCTAGGCTAACTCAATGCTAGGCTAACTCAATGCTAGGCTAACTCAATGCTAGGCTAACTCAATGCTAGGCTAACTCAATGCTAGGCTAACTCAATGCTAGGCTAACTCAATGCTAGGCTAACTCAATGCTAGGCTAACTCAATGCTAGGCTAACTCAATGCTAGGCTAACTCAATGCTAGGCTAACTCAATGCTAGGCTAACTCAATGCTAGGCTAACTCAATGCTAGGCTAACTCAATGCTAGGCTAACTCAATGCTAGGCTAACTCAATGCTAGGCTAACTCAATGCTAGGCTAACTCAATGCTAGGCTAACTCAATGCTAGGCTAACTCAATGCTAGGCTAACTCAATGCTAGGCTAACTCAATGCTAGGCTAACTCAATGCTAGGCTAACTCAATGCTAGGCTAACTCAATGCTAGGCTAACTCAATGCTAGGCTAACTCAATGCTAGGCTAACTCAATGCTAGGCTAACTCAATGCTAGGCTAACTCAATGCTAGGCTAACTCAATGCTAGGCTAACTCAATGCTAGGCTAACTCAATGCTAGGCTAACTCAATGCTAGGCTAACTCAATGCTAGGCTAACTCAATGCTAGGCTAACTCAATGCTAGGCTAACTCAATGCTAGGCTAACTCAATGCTAGGCTAACTCAATGCTAGGCTAACTCAATGCTAGGCTAACTCAATGCTAGGCTAACTCAATGCTAGGCTAACTCAATGCTAGGCTAACTCAATGCTAGGCTAACTCAATGCTAGGCTAACTCAATGCTAGGCTAACTCAATGCTAGGCTAACTCAATGCTAGGCTAACTCAATGCTAGGCTAACTCAATGCTAGGCTAACTCAATGCTAGGCTAACTCAATGCTAGGCTAACTCAATGCTAGGCTAACTCAATGCTAGGCTAACTCAATGCTAGGCTAACTCAATGCTAGGCTAACTCAATGCTAGGCTAACTCAATGCTAGGCTAACTCAATGCTAGGCTAACTCAATGCTAGGCTAACTCAATGCTAGGCTAACTCAATGCTAGGCTAACTCAATGCTAGGCTAACTCAATGCTAGGCTAACTCAATGCTAGGCTAACTCAATGCTAGGCTAACTCAATGCTAGGCTAACTCAATGCTAGGCTAACTCAATGCTAGGCTAACTCAATGCTAGGCTAACTCAATGCTAGGCTAACTCAATGCTAGGCTAACTCAATGCTAGGCTAACTCAATGCTAGGCTAACTCAATGCTAGGCTAACTCAATGCTAGGCTAACTCAATGCTAGGCTAACTCAATGCTAGGCTAACTCAATGCTAGGCTAACTCAATGCTAGGCTAACTCAATGCTAGGCTAACTCAATGCTAGGCTACAATGCTAGGCTACTCAATGCTAGGCTAACTCAATGCTAGGCTAACTCAATGCTAGGCTAACTCAATGCTAGGCTAACTCAATGCTAGGCTAACTCAATGCTAGGCTAACTCAATGCTAGGCTAACTCAATGCTAGGCTAACTCAATGCTAGGCTAACTCAATGCTAGGCTAACTCAATGCTAGGCTAACTCAATGCTAGGCTAACTCAATGCTAGGCTAACTCAATGCTAGGCTAACTCAATGCTAGGCTAACTCAATGCTAGGCTAACTCAATGCTAGGCTAACTCAATGCTAGGCTAACTCAATGCTAGGCTAACTCAATGCTAGGCTAACTCAATGCTAGGCTAACTCAATGCTAGGCTAACTCAATGCTAGGCTAACTCAATGCTAGGCTAACTCAATGCTAGGCTAACTCAATGCTAGGCTAACTCAATGCTAGGCTAACTCAATGCTAGGCTAACTCAATGCTAGGCTAACTCAATGCTAGGCTAACTCAATGCTAGGCTAACTCAATGCTAGGCTAACTCAATGCTAGGCTAACTCAATGCTAGGCTAACTCAATGCTAGGCTAACTCAATGCTAGGCTAACTCAATGCTAGGCTAACTCAATGCTAGGCTAACTCAATGCTAGGCTAACTCAATGCTAGGCTAACTCAATGCTAGGCTAACTCAATGCTAGGCTAACTCAATGCTAGGCTAACTCAATGCTAGGCTAACTCAATGCTAGGCTAACTCAATGCTAGGCTAACTCAATGCTAGGCTAACTCAATGCTAGGCAAACTCAATGCTAGGCTAACTCAATGCTAGGCTAACTCAATGCTAGGCTAACTCAATGCTAGGCTAACTCAATGCTAGGCTAACTCAATGCTAGGCTAACTCAATGCTAGGCTAACTCAATGCTAGGCTAACTCAATGCTAGGCTAACTCAATGCTAGGCTAACTCAATGCTAGGCTAACTCAATGCTAGGCTAACTCAATGCTAGGCTAACTCAATGCTAGGCTAACTCAATGCTAGGCTAACTCAATGCTAGGCTAACTCAATGCTAGGCTAACTCAATGCTAGGCTAACTCAATGCTAGGCTAACTCAATGCTAGGCTAACTCAATGCTAGGCTAACTCAATGCTAGGCTAACTCAATGCTAGGCTAACTCAATGCTAGGCTAACTCAATGCTAGGCTAACTCAATGCTAGGCTAACTCAATGCTAGGCTAACTCAATGCTAGGCTAACTCAATGCTAGGCTAACTC